>CM075198.1:5872104-6402104 GCA_037577475.1 Chaunax sp. Z400
TCTGGATTTGTGTGTCTTACAGTTAATGATTGGTCAAAGCCTGACAAAAAGAATGGAGCGCTGTGTAGTCCGGGCACAAGAGAGCCTGCATGCTGTGATGAGGTTTTTTATGCCTCAGGTGCGTACAAAGGAAAATGTCTGCCAGGCATATCAGAGAGTTCGGTCTGATTCTTCAAATTCAGCTCCATTCTTCACACACAGATGGACAAAGACAGGCAGAAAAACCCCCCAGATACACACATATCTAGACACACACAGAGCTCTAATATGCAGTAGACCTCTCCATCCAATTGATCACAGGCATAAATTTCAAAACAAAAGTGAAATATTCCACCTCAAAGAGCAGAGAGTTTCTAACAGAATTCCTAAACGCGGTGCTCTGCCCTCACCGTATACTTCTAAAGCCTTTGTTACACTGAATGAGTTATAAAGACAATGTAAAATAATTTGCATGCATGTGTGTGTGTGTGTGTGTGTGTGTGTGTGTGTGTGTGTGTGTGTGAGTGCATGCGCACATGAACTTCCACAAGGGTAAGCTGCTGAGCACTTCAAACCAAGGGCCTAATCAGCACCCCATAGCCCACCCACACAACCTCTCTCTGCATCGCTCGCTCTCTCTTCTGCTCATCTTATTTCAATTCCCTCTCCCCCTCCCACGGACTTGCTTCTGCTTTCCTCCATCCGTTCTCCCCTTCTCCCAGCCCCATCCTCCTCCTCCCTTGAGATGACGGCAGTGAGGGTGATGTTGCGGGTGACGTGAGGGTATGGAAATGGGGGGGGACCCCTGGGAATGCTGGGCACAGTGCAAGCTCAGCTTCGAGGTCAGTCGAGTGCTTTACCCCGTCCTGGCAGTGATGTTGGAGGATGAGGACAGGCCAGGCTGATCAAGGATCTGTGTCCCTGGGGAGCAGGCGGTGACAAGGCCGCCGGCGAATGTTATGACGCTGCTGAAATATTAAAGCTAATGGGATTGTGGCACAGCATGCATGCGCATGTGTGCGCATGTGTGCGTCAACGTGAGTGTGTGTTGCGCATAAGTTGCAGCTACTTGAAGTGAAGTGGAGTGAACAAAGTGGAATGGAGATGGATAATGCATTACACTCTAAACAATGGCACGGAAGAGAGAGTTTGGGCTGTAATAATAATAAAAAAAACAAGCTATACTTATACTATGCTGAGTGTGAAAAATGAAGGCGGAGAGGGGAGGAGAGGAGGTGAGATGAAGGGAAGAGGTGAAATAGGGAGCGAGGAGACGACATGAGAGGACGTAGGGGGCGAGGAAAGGAGAGGGAGAAGAAAAGGGGAGAGAAAGGACAAGAGAGGAGTTGGGAGTTGGCGAAAGTAGAAGTGGAAACAAGAGGAGAGAAGACAGGAAGAGTTGCACATAAAAATTAGAAAAAATGAGAGACTGTTAAGATCCCTCAGCTGCCAATAAGTAGGCATGTACACACACACACACACACACACACACACACTTTAACACACACTCAGCGGCTTCAAGCTATCATACACATCGCCTGGAGCACAATACAGCTCGTTAGTGGATACATGCTGAAAATGAGTCCCTCTCCCTCTCTCAACCCCTCCATGTCTCAAGCACTTGTCAATGTTATTATTTCCAAATGAATACACACAAATGCACTAGATTGTCTGACAGAATATGCTATAAATACACTCTGTGTGCGGTATGACAAACACACAGAGTGAGAGAAAGTGAGTGTGCCATGCTGCAAAACAATGAACTGTATGGTGCTGTATGTTTGGAGGAGGGAGAACATGAACAACAATTAAAAATACAGAAGTTGCTTCTCTCTCTCTGTGTGTGTGTGTGTGTTGCACATGTGAGACCTGCGCGTGTTGAAATCAGTGTTGCTGTGTGTAGCTCTTAGGCATTCAGTTAAATTATGAATTTCAGCTCACTGTCTCTGTCACTCCCTCAGACACACACACATTCATACAGAAGGTGGATGCGGGATGTCGTCGCTGTGAGATATAGACAGAGCGCTGCTTTATCACAACTGTGATGTTAATTAAAATCAGACAGACGTTGGAAATAAGTCGAGCTCATTTCCATTCTGCGTGAGGGCCCAAAAGTAGGCCAACCTTCGGAAGAGCGACGCCTTCCGTGTCCTGCGGACGAGGAGTGACTGACAGCCGGAGACGGGAGAGGACAGGAGAGGAGAAGAAGGCCACTCCCTGTTTGTTATCCCCTGACAATCCACACAAACAGCAGCCATGCCAATGTGTCACACACTCTGGTTGTCACTTATCAAATCTCCAAAGGCTAAAAAGTGGGTCACAGTCTCGACCGTTGTTAATTCTTTCCACTGCACCTCATCCTCGGGCTCAGCAGGGTCGCCTGTGTCGCCTTAAACGAGTCCCATTGATTTGTCTCTGATGGCTATGAATCCTGCTCAGCCCAAATGAGGCACTGTGCCTTGTTAGTCTCGGGTACAACGGTGGTACAGATGCACATTAAAACTGCGTGAGGCGCTTGTCGTCGTCCCTCGAGTTGGTCACACGAGCTCATTTGCATAAGCTGCCTTTTATGTAAACGGCACGCACACATGTAACCACCTACAGCAAGCGCACGCATGCACACGCAAGCCTCCCATCAGCCCTCGGGGAAATATAACAGACACACACATACACCTAATTTCCCAAAACCCACCCCTACGTGCCTGCTGAGATGCAAGGATTTAAGGGAATTTGCCTGCCAAAGGGAGTCGTGCTGGATTTCATCATTCAAATATGTTATTCCTATGCCTTAGGGCAATTTGCCGTGTATTAGTGAGCTTTCACTGCTCGTTTCCATTGCCAAAAACAAGATGGAAAAGTTTCCCTCTCTCATGCATCTGCACATTCACACAGAGAAGGGGAATAAAGCAGGAAAGGTCACTCTGGCAATATGAAAGAGGATCTTTTTCTGTGTATTTTCTAGTTCACAAGTGATAGATGATTTAATTTCATTCAGATGAAAAGATATTCCATTATTCCGCCAAGTTAGTATCTCCAGTGCTTTATCAAGGAAGTGGCTCCAGGACATATGCTGGTCTGTTATTTTGTACTTTCTGCACCATTCTTTACTTTTCAGGTTTGGCAGCGAGCTTTTCATATTTAATATTGATTTTAATATTGATTGAAGCTGAAGCCCAGTGAGAATCTGGGATTGAGGGGATATTTTTCTCTTTGACATGGATTTAATAGCTGGAACTGGTGGTGGAAGTAACTCAGTACATTTAAAACTGCACTTAAGCCCAAATTAGAGTTTCTTGTGCTTTATTATTTCCATTTCATGTCACTTTATACTTTGACTCCACTATCATTCCGAGGTTAATATTGCAATATTAATATTGCATAAACATAAAAACTGGAAAGAGGGGGAACAGCTAGCATTGGTCCATCCAAGGATAATAAGATCTGCCTGTCTGCCCCTCTAAAAGCTCACTAATGAACATATTATATTTAGTTTGTTTAGTCCAAATGAAAACTGAAGTTTAAAAACAACAGTTTGCGTTTGTATGAAGGTTAAGTACTGGATTGATTCTTGGCAGGGTACAGTAACTTCCTGCATGTAAGCTTCTGCAAAACAGTAAATTCTCAATTTGACCTTTAAGCATGTGTGTAGTTTAAAACAAACAACATCTGGTAGGACTGGAAAGTGTGAGCTTTAGAGATGAGGGTATATTTTGTCTCCTTTAGACCGAACCATGCAAGCTGTGTCCGTGTTGTTATATGCAAGAAGCCAGTAAACATCCCAAAATGTTGAACTACTGTAATAAAAAACATAATTCTAATAAAGAACAATTTCAAAATGCACGACTTATGTTTTGGGCCAATTTGTGAAAATCTTTAGTCTATTTTAAAACTGATTGTGCGTCTATATGTAGGGCAGGTTTTGTGATGATTCTCTACATACAAGGTTTTGTCACACTTGACTGATTTTTGTGAGCAGTCTTGAGTCTGAAAACACAGTTTTTAGAAAAAAAATAGCCATGATGCCTTTAACAAACTCTTCCCAAAGGACCATTCCGTGTTGAACTAACCCACCTCTCTACAAAGACACAAAGATTTGTGAGAAAACGACGTCACGCTCACCCCACAGGCATGAACCCCATTAAAAACCTGTGGGGTTGGTTAAGTGACTGACATGAGAACATCCTCCACGGACTCAGCAGCAGCTCCGACTGAAGGAGGTTGTGTCAGTCCATGAGGAGGAGGATTACTACTGGAATCCATGCTGATGAGAGACACACTTTACGGATTGCATAAAATGTTGTGTACTCCAGTTGTGCCACCTGAGAAATGTATGATGTTTATGTTTTTGGTGTTGTTTTTGTTATGTCTCTTTGTTTTTTGTTACTGATTAAATTTTTACGGAACTCGGAAAAACAGCATTTAGGACTGCAGCTCCTGCTGCTTGGAATCAGTACCTGAATCTCACAGAGCTGGTCTCACTAAGTGCATTTAATGCTGCCTTAAATGACCTAAATGCAGGCACATCTGGCTGTAAATGTTTTGTATGACTCACATAACCCCTGATTGATCCTTGATGTTATTGACTGGTGACAAATGCTGCTTAAAAAATGTTGATACTTTTGTAAGTTTTGTAAGGCAATGTAAATTGCATATTTGCATGTCTGTCTGTGTGACCATGTGTATCTTTGCTGCTGCCTGTCTTGGACAGGATGCTCTTGAAAGAGAGATTTTAAATCTCAATGAGACTTTTTCCTAGTAAAATAAAGTTTAAATAAAATTAAGATAATAATTGCAACACAATAAGGAATAAGGTGTTTTTTTCACATGACACAAACTACTAAAGCAAATTTGCATATAAAGTACTAAGTACAATGGTGCATTTTAAAATCCCTCGATTTTAAAATGCACCCTTGTACTTTTTTGATCACTTGTACTTTTACTTGTACTCTTCCTCCACCACTTACTGTACCAAATCACTGGATTCAGAGGGGCTCTCTCATTCACATGTGCAAGCAAAGTCTTAATTTCTGGTTAAAGTTCTTCAGATGTGTGTCCGAGGACACACATGTCCATCTGGTAATAAATATATGACATTTTGGCATCCCCGTCCCCTAGCTGGAGGCCACTTTTGTTGGGAGAAGCACATCATCACTTTAAAAAAAAAATAAGATCATACATAACACTTTTCACATTGACTGTAACATAGTTGGATTTATAAGCTTGAAACTAATGAGATGTTTATATCTGTCACTCCGATTCGTTTCCCTGAACAGATCTGCACACTGATGAGCCTGTTTCTCCAGAGGATCGCACTCCGGCCAATAGTGGTCGTTTCATCTGTCTCGTTAGAATCTAAACTCACATGACTGGGCTGTTTAGCCCAGGGAAGTCTGCGGGGGTTTGTGGCTACAATATAACTCCCGCTGCTCGGACCCATTCTGCACCGTTTAGCGAGGAAAACTCTCTGATGGCTTTTGTCTAGTTTGGACTAATGGTAGAATGTCTCAGCACGACGCGTCTTTGGTGCTTTTGATGCGCCTCATTAACAGTTTAAATTTACACCTGCTTCATGCATTCCTGCGGGATCCCTCCTCACGTGTGAATGAGGATGTTTGTTCTGCATAACGAGCCTTTCAGTCTCTGATGTCTGAAGTTTCAGTTTATTGCTTTTTGACATATTTGCAAATATATATATATATATATATATATATATATATATATATATATATATATATATATATATATATATATATATATATATATATATATATATGTATATATATATATATATATAAGCTAGGAGATGAGCCTTACCGATGCAAATAGAAGACCTACAATCTGGACTTCGGTATTTACCCGTAGGTTTGTGTATTTTCTGTCCTCTTTGGTATTATGGTCCACAGCATCTCTTCCATGTTATAAGATAATAAGAGTCCTTCTCTGTCGAGGTTAATAAGGCTTGATTGATCTAGATAGAGACTGCCCTATATCATAAACTGGCCAAAAATGAATTTAACTCCAAACTGCCCTTAAGAATTCAACCCAAAAGGAAAGCAGTCCCCACTGCTGGGAGCTATTATACTTAGTTAATAAATGCAAACATTTGTTCCTGATGGCTCACTTAACCTCTTAATTTATGTATGACCACCAGAGTCCTATTCAGGCTGGAGCCATCGGTCAAACAGGCCTTCACAGAAAGGCACCGCATGGCCTCTTTCCCTCTTTTATCTCCGCTGTAATCACCGCGTGTTTCACGCAGCAGCGAGCGCCGCTGCGCAGCCAGATCTGGCGCTCAAACGCGCCTAATTGTCCTGCGTATTGACAAGTCGGTTCCGCTGTATTACTGATTTTCCACCGCTTCGTGACGGAGCTCTGGCTGAGTTCGGGACATCTGTAGGGGGTCAGGGGTGAGGGCAGCCCCGGAGCTGCGTCCATCTGCCCAACAAATACCCACGTCTCCAGACACAAGCCTGCTAAACACCTCTAATAGCCTGTATTACATTGGCGTTATCAGGCCAGAATGAGCTGCCCGACGTGAATAGAGAATACATTTATGACGTTATCAATGAAAACCCGTCCATAATGATCGATACAGCGCAAGATGAAAATAACGACACAGAAAGCACATTTCCCTCCATTATCTTGGCCCAGAGCACCGTGGCCCGTGTGTCTTTGTGCAATCAAAAGATATCGAGCTGAATCTAGGGCACAGACATGAACAAGCAACTTGGAGATGGTTTCCTAATCCTCTAATCTTTTTATTTTTTATTTATTTTTTTTTTTTTAGGAGGAGAACTCTGAGAAGTGTCCTTAAACTCAACAGTGGATTTTAATCTTAAATATTCAGTGGCAGTGCCTTCTGGAATTAGTGGCACGAATAAAAATATCAGTGCCTTTGAAAAATAAACACTGGCTCCATTCTATATATATCTAACCTATAATCACACTGCTCTGGATGCTGTGACCGACCTACAGCAGATGGAAACAGGGTGTGATTAAAATGATTAAAATTCAATTAATTCAAGCTGTTTAATGTGTAGAAAAAGCGAATGATAACACATCTATTCTTATCATACAGTGGGTTGTATGTTTTGAAATTAGGATAATGACATCATGTCATGTCCTTCATTTGTGAGTTGGTGTCAAACTTGCAATAAAACCACATGTGATGTGTTTTTCCTATAGGGGTTATTGACATTTAGAAGTCACAAATGATCACAAATGAAAACCTATTGTTGCCTGTGTTCGACAAAGCAATGAAGTCCTTTCACACTTCATCATAAAAATGAGAATGTTCCAGTGAATTAGAGCAGTGGTCTAAGCGTAGACCTTTAAAGCAGACCTGCATTAACAGACGTTTTGTTGTTAGGATGGCCTTGAGGAGTCGAGCCACGCGGACACAGTGTGGGTTTTATCACACAGCAAGATAAAGAGTTGTTGTTTTTTTTTCCATTTATTTTCTTTAACTTGAGAACCTGTCCCCTGAATCCCCTTTCAGACTCGGAATCAGCTTTATCGGCCAAGCATATAGATATGAGAAGATAGAAACATACATACAGCGTAATACAAGGACAACAGAGCTGCACAAAGAATAGTAAAAATAAGAGTAGAAATATCATGTACATACAAGAGGATGACAAATATGTGTAGGCCTAAAACAACAATCATAGTCTATACTATTCCTTCCTGTATTAGCCTGTTTTAAAACTGATCTGCTGTCCAGAACATGTCCTCATTTGGTTGATTAGAACTGTTGTTATTGAAGACTTATAACTTGGTGACAAACACTTTTAACTTCCTGTAACTTCTTCACAATAATCAGAGCTCTGTCAGTGACAACAGCCGTCCTGCTGCTGGAAATGATACTGATGACTTCTGTAAGTATGAACCAAAACAGGAAAGTCAAGCTGAAAGAAGCTAAAATACTCAACGGGGGCCGTTTACACAACAACGCTTTCATCACAAAACAGTAAACTTTTGGTGGCGCCACCGTCACCATTGCCATGTAAACTGACAAAACGCAGCTTCTCTGAAATGACACGGTCACTTTGCACATGGCGCTAATGGTTTCAGTCGAATACGAGCGCGTGGACAGAACAACAGCAACAAATGCAGACTACCGAGGTCTGTTTGTGCTGCAGACTCTGCCGAGTTCATTAACGCCCATTCAGCACAATGTGGATTTGCTAAACAATTACTGTGATCAGCGGAGACAAATTAGGTTACATTCGCCTTAATCTCTTTGTTTGTTAACTCAGCAAGCTGTATAAGAAAGCTTGTGTGCAGATGCGTAATGCTTATACTGTGGTGTTGATTTTGAAAAGACGAGGAGATCGGATTTTGTTTCGACACATTCTGGAAACTATTTATTGTTCAGGTTTTTAGTGACGGTGGTGATGGAGGTGTGTGCTCAGCGACTGCTCTCTAGTTGTAGTTGTGGGCGCTGATAGTTTTCCTGTGCAGTGAGATATGTTTACACCATGTGTGATCATCTAACTGCCCCCGTTTCTTGGAGCTATCTGGACATTGGACTACTGTTCTCAGTAATTATTTTGCTGAGTCCAAAATTTTCATGACCAATAGAAGCCACAGTCAAGGCTAGAAAAAGACCCAAATTGAATTAAACCATTATTTTCTTTTTGAAATATCACCATCACCAAGGATTGGTATTGGACTTTCTGAAGTCTCGGCATCTGACAGTGATGTCATCCAGTAGTTTTAGATCACCAACTCTATCTAAAGTATTATGGTTTTTTTGCGCTACATGTGGGAACATAATGCTCCTGTATTAGCTTTCATTTCATGGTAGATATCAATATGGGTCTCTGCAGTGATGTAACCAACTGGATTAAATCATTAAATGGCAAGCTGTAAACTTCAAATCCAACAGGATTTCTTATGTAGTCCATTTCATGCACTTTCCTCCTAATAGAGTCTGCTCAGCTGTGGTGAAATCCAGGTTTTGAAGGGCCCGCCTGGCCCCTGTAACCCAGCCAGCCCCACCCACCAAACACAAACAAAAGGGCTCTTGCTCTGGCGGAACGAACCGAGTTTGGCCCGTTCATTGCGTTTGTTAGCCCCACAGAGACCCTGAATATAGAACAGCCATTCTATCTAATGAGGCAGAACTTCATGGCTGCCTCTATAAAACTTCTGCAGCCTTCTGTTCTCTGGCAACAAAGACTGAATTTTTTTTAAAGTTTCACCCATTTTCCCCAGTGACACACAAACTGTTAAGATGAATTAAACGCGGGTTTTTTTTCCTATCGATGACGCGAGACAAATGTTGCAAACAAAGATGACTATGTGGAGAAATAGGGCGCTTAGACGGGAGGAGCGATCAAGAATAACGCCTCCGCAGGGAGAGCTTTGATGACACGGGGTTGTAGTTTTATGAAATAGCCTACATTTGGCTTTGTGTCGAGGGTCTGTGAGGAATCGTCAGTGAGGATGTTTTTCTCCACTTTTTATATTCTAATCTATGAAGATGCTTCCTAGACTCGGTACTAATTTGACTATTTCTCATTTATTGGGAGCAAAGATAATTGGGTGTTGCCTGCTGTGTGTGGTTGTGTGCCTGCAAGGATCTCTGTGTTTACATAGTTTGTTTTTCTTTCTTTGATGGCACTTGGGTCTTAAAATGTAGCACACTAACAGCATTTCCGAAGTTTATCACTTGAATTTATAGTCCTGCAACGATAACACGTTGCAGGACTATAAATTCAGCATTTGGTAAATCAGGTGTGAAGACAAAATGTTCTTTTGTCATCACCTCATCACCAAATGAGGTGTAGATTTGGCATCAAAGGTTTAACCTCACATTTTGGGACTGGTTTTGTTTTCCTTGAACCCGCCTCTCAACCAATGCTGCATTCAAGATGATAGTAAACTCTGTAATCCCGATTTAGGAATTTCCGACCTCTGAAAAACGTGCATTCACATGACACAACTTGGAAAACAATATGTATGGATATATGTAATATGGATGCCTGATAATCAGCCATATCAATAAAGCTCGAGTGGGCTAGTGGGCTAATATCAATTATTACTGACGTCTTTGCAAAAACTGTAACACCGGCAGCTTTACTAATAAGTGTATTTGAAATGCAAACATATCACATCCAATGGTAAATGACACAATAGTGTTTGTAATATTACTGCCACCAGTCACAGCAGAGGACGCCATGATTAAGACATCAAGGCAGGTAAATCGGGGGAACTGAATTTCTGCATGAGTTTATGAGAAAAAAGAAGAAAAAAATCAATCAGAACTCTGCGTTCAAATGTTTTTGTTCGAGAAGTTGAAGTCAGATTTCAACCTTGGAATGTCAGAAGAACCTCACCAGTACAATCCAAAAATCCAAGATGGCTGCCCTGTACACCAACAGCACATGAAAACAGTAGAATATACTGATTATTCACACTTAGGTCTTATGCGTGTCTCATTTAATTAGTCTTGTCGTTCTTGTCGTTAGTCATTCCTCTTACATGGTGGCTGATTTTGTATTCTGTTTGGAGAGTAAGGACTTCTCAGACCTCACGCTGTCTCCCCAATTCAAAGACATTTTCAGATGATTGTCTTCCTCTTTGAGTTAGCTGCTCTTAAAGTTCCTGGTTGTGTGTCGGTCGCACACGTGATACGTTGTCGAAACGTCACACCCCCATCCTGTCCTGCCACCTCTGCTGCTGGCTTGGAATATGGAATAACAGTGATCCTCCACTCTGGCATTTGTAACGTTTTTACAGAACAGGCTGTGTTGTGGTATTGACTGAACCACTTACGCAACCATGTCACTAAGAAAGGCAGAAAGAAATACACATTTAGAACTATATCAAAGATCCTCAGCCCTTTTCTAAAGCCCTCATCATACAGTCTGTTAGTGATGCTTCTGTGAACATTTCTTTCTAAATATTCAATGTGACATTCAAAGATCTATTTGTTGTTAACTAAACTTTGATTTAAACCTCATAACTCCGAGCTCTGAATTTGGTGCCAGTCAATCAAGCCTCGTTTATTTGCGCGTCACGTTTCCCGCATGAAGTGCAATCTAAAGTGTGCTGACTACAAATAGCATATGAGGCGTGAGGGCTTTGACACAGCTGATCAGAGAGAAGCACATCTGTGCTCTCGCAGACAGATATGCCCACTCATACGCTGTCATCCAGCCGAAGGTCTCCAGTGGTTCACTTCAGTAGCATCTCTTCCTGGGCAGAGCACGACTGATCCAGGGGATCTGAAAGATAACTTTGTCCTTTAGAAGATACCCTACTTTGGTGAGCACATTGTCTTTGCAGCTTCGCCTCATTAGCCCTCTCATGGCCTGCATGAAGAATCAAGGCTGGGCTGCTGAAATATTGATTAGCTCGATAGTGAGCGGGGAGATATTTCATTTTTTTTTCAGAGCAGGGCTTTTTTGGTGCATATAGACTGTTTGTTGAATATGGTTATTTGTCTTTGGTGGTTGTTTGTTCCTGAGGGAAAACAATGCTCTCCCTTCAAAGTCTTGCTGGCACACTCAGAGAGGACACGCTGATCGCATAATGCTGTGATTGTGTGGATGTGTGAGGTAGCCTACCTTCTGCATGTGTGTGTGTCTGTGTGTGTGCGGGGTTGTGTTTGGTGTCCCCTCATATTTTGTGTTGTTTTATATGAGGCATGTGCTCTAATGTTCAAAGAGAATTATACAGCATTGTGCACGGAGGGTGACTCCACAAAGAGGGGAGCTTTAATGCCGTGTGAGAGCGGAACCATACCGCCATGTTTATGCCAGCTGGACTTTACCTTTACAATCCTCTCTAGTCACATTAATATAGCCCTGTGTGCCATGCTCTAAATAGCACTATGGGGACTTGAAACAGCATGAAAAAGTGAAGAAATAGAGAGAAAAATGGGAAAGATGTAAGAGGAGTGGGAGGGGATATAAGAGAGAGGAATTACAAAGTAAGTTAGAGTGGGAGTTCTGTTGCCTCTCAAATAAGTTTAAGAAGCGTTTCCACCTTAGCCTCTAATGTAGTCCGTCTTGTGTGACTCATAGAGTCTATAAAGTAGGTTAGTGGGTTATTCCTTAAAGTTAAAGTGGTAAAAAAAAAAAAGCTAAAAATGTTTTATTTCATGACAGGAATCGTTCAGCAGCAAAGACGTGTGTCACAAAGTTTGTCTATCATGAAAGGTAAAATGAATTAAGCCCTCACAGAAAATAAAATAAAATAAACACATATTTGTTTGTTAGGCTGCAGATCTGTGATCTTATCGGAAATGTTTTATGTCTCTTTGTATAAGGAAGACATTTGAGCAGAGCAGCGCCTTGTATTCTGTCAAATGTAGCCTTTCAGAGCATTTCAAAAAAGAGGATGTGACACAACAACAACAAGCTTTTCAATAAAGAACATCAAACTATTATTATGTAACTCCATTCACTGAATGAAGACGATGAGAAGAGGCTGACAGCTCCAAATCTAGCAGTAGACCTTTGAGCTGATGTTATTTTGTCGTCTCCTCGCCGACGAGAATTGGAGGTTATGTGATCGCCACGTTTGTGTGTTTGTTCGAAAGATATTTCCAGATATGTCAACGGATTTTGATGCCATAAAACATGCCAATCATCATCGTCATTATGATATCATTATAGCGTGATATGATCATCATAAACACAAAGTACAGCTGAGGCTGATGGGACGGATAGTTCTGCAGATATAAAAGGTGTTTCACTTATTATGTAAGATTCTTTTTTTGACCTGCTGATGACACTACAATAAAAAACTATACTCTACAGAATGTGATGATGAGCCATTCATTAACTAATGGTTAAACAGGAGTTATTACCTCATTTATTACCACTAAATATTTGGTGTATACTGTACTATATTGAAAAGTGTTGCCAGTACCTAAAAAAACGGAACACAACTTTTTCAGAGATTATTTTTCAGAGCTCGTTTCACACTTGTCAACTCTAAATTGGCTAACTGTGTGATAAAGCTGATCTGTCTCTGGAGCAGCTGTTAAAAAGTTAAATTCATTGATCTAACATTCCCAATGTAGCTGTGTATTCATCTTTAATGCAGTGATGAAGTGTGGTATGCGTCTGGTTCAGCTGTGTCTGCAACTTTACTAATTTCATGATGTTAAGTGAACCATTTGGCCAGTGAAAGTCTTCCCTATAATTCTTATAAGCCCTATTGATTGATGAAATACTTACTAGATAATTACCAACCTGCTTTTGACTGCAGAAGCATCACATATCAAATGCTGGTGTCTGCTTTTTGAGAGCACATGGACCATGAGAGGAAGGGGAGACATAACCTCACATGAGTGATATGCAGACGCCTGCCATTCCCTCCCTCATGCTTCTCTTAACTCATCTACCTCCATCTGTTCATCCGAGGCACATGGCACAATCTGGCGCACTGCAACCATCAGGTGCGCACACTCACAGGCCTGGAGCCTTTCATTACATCACACGTTAACTTTTTTTTTCTTTTTTTTCATGTGAAATAAAGAAATTTGGTTAAAACTTGTATTCATGACACATCCTCAGACCAGACACAAGCCTCTAATTCTTTCCAACCGATTCCCTCACTACTAAACTAAGGTAAGGGCCAAAGTTGTTCCAGTGTTACTCCCCTTGTATATCGCTCCTTTATTCAGGCCTGATGTGTGAATCTTTATGTGCGCTCCTCATGACCTCTCCTGAATCCAGAGTGTCAGTGATGGAAACAGCTCCAGACAAAAGCGGATGAGACCCAAAAAGCACTGAAAGGAAGAATGAGAGGGGAGGTGGGAGGAGTTTGGAGAGAAACGGCCCTTCGAGCCTTTAAATTATCATTGAAAAGTCATTAGAAAGCTGGCGGGGCCGGGCGGAGACGGCCGCACAGATTGCGCGCTCCCGTGCACAATACCGGTAATGAAGTGGAAGCTAAGAGGGAGTGTCCCGGGACAGATTTCTTTGCACTAGTTACTCCACTGGCCCTAAAGTTTCCGCACAATCTGTGTATGGGGTGTAAAAAGCTGCATTCATGAGATGTTAACCGCTTTGTTTGTCGGGAGGAATTTATTCAAAGTGTTGCAGCTATCAGCGACAGATGGGATGGAGGGTGATGGATCGGAGCAGAAGTTAACCAGAAGAAAAGGAGATGGAGAAAGAAGAATAAATGGTTAATGTAACTGGACGTTATCAATCTGTTGGCATTCTGGCGCCAGTCCATCCCTGCTGCTCCAGTCAGATCTGCTTTATCGGCCCCTTAATGTCGCAACAAGAATGCAAAATAGTCTAATGACATGTCTATCTATTCCCAACAGTACCAGCAATTCCATGTTTGATTCAGGATCCATAAGAAATTTGTGATGCATTTTTTCCCACTACCTTATAGAAACAACTTTGAAATGAATTGTCACTTTTAGCTGATTAGAAATAGGGTTAGAATGGGCTGGGTAAGAAGCTTTATTGCCAAATGTGGAAAACGACACCAATAATGTACTATTTCCAGTGGAAATAGTGACCAGACTGGTGCGTCTCAGCTTATAACCTCCATTTACCTTTTAATGGCCACACAAAGGAGCCTAATTACCCTGTGTTCCACTTCATCATGTAGCCTTTTCAATTTTCGATAAGAGTTTGGGAATAATACAGGTTGAATGGACGCATCACTCCTGTGTCCGTGAAGATCCTCTCCTCGAGACCTCTAAACAAGGGGTCGTGTCACAAGTTTCTCAAGTGTTGCACTCCGGAGCTGATGGGCGCTTTCACTCCTAATCATTTTCATCAATAGAAGATGAGGCCATTACGCAGACAAGCCCTGGAGTGCGGTTCTCCGGTGGAAAGGCGATAATTGGATAATTAGTGCTGGGAACCAATTAGGACTCTGTGCTTGTGATGGCACGCGAGTTAAGCAAAGGTTAGCCGAGAGAGAAGGGGGTGTGTGGGGGGGTGAAGGAGGTTCAGCACTCTGATCGATTATCTTAGACACCCCCCTCCCTGCACACACATACACTGCATCCCTCTTTTCTCACCCTCCTGCTCCCTAGCTGCCCCCCCCCGACTCTTTCCTTCCACCGCTTATCTGCTGGACAAAAGAGCCCAAATCGTCCATTTCCATCTCAATGCGTTAAGCTCCAACAAGAGGCAGGACCGGGCGACCGGCTTCAGACCCCAAATACCCGGCGACCACTAGAGCAAATGGGGCCACAATGCAGAAGAAAAGAAAGAAAGGAGGAGAGGCAGGGAGAGGAGGGGGGGGGGATGCTCTAAAGATATATTTATATATGTTAAAGAAAATGCTAATATGTCCCGTGAAGAATAGAGGGGATTTCGGAGACTGGCTCTAATTCTGCTATTGTTGAACTCGCGTGCAGGCTGGTGAGAGTGACACGGTGATCACGTGATTTTCTTTTTCTTTTAGGTGTGTGCGCCCTTCAGATGACAGCTTTGCTATTTTTTGGAGGGGTGGGGGGTGGGGGGGTACAAAAGCCCGTTAAACATGTAAGAAAGTCTCTCTGTCTTTGTAATGCACGCGCACATGCACGTGCAGAGAATTTAATCCGCGAGGCGAGACTCAACGTAGTGAAATTTGCTTTTGATTGTTGTGCCTGAGACAGAGCGCTGAGTGCTATTAGAATACCGTCGGAGTGCTGTGTACTCTGAACACAGAAAGAAATGAGGATAAACACGACGATTCTCACGCGGCCACACAGTGAGCACATTATTATCGAGCCTCACTAAAACCCTCTGTGTGAAAGAATGGACGCTTCACAATACTTGAGAGTGACAGAAGGACTTTTTGGATCAATGTTGCTGCTGCAGATTCATCAGTTTTCTTCTTTATGTTGTCAGTGATCTTATCCTGCTTCTTTGCACGATTTATAAACTATTCAGTAATGGTTTAGGTCTCAGTTACCATTAATATGAACTAATTTTCAGGGAAATAATCTTGTAAAAAATGCCTGTATCCTTTCCATTTAGCAATAAAGCATGTTGGCAATTATTATTTAATAGCTTAATAAGTCAATAAATGCATTTTTGTCCGCATGGTCTGCAACTATTTTCTATACTGGACAAAAACCTGTTAATGGTCTTTATAAAGGAGTCTGACTATTCGCTGTGATGTCCTTAATTAATCACACACTGATGCCTCCTTATCGTTTAGGACAGCCCTGACTGTGTGAGCTGCTTGAGTCTATAAGTTATCATTAAGAAGAACACATTTACAGGTTTGTGAAAGAACCGCCCCTGGCTGGCGTTTATCCTTTCCATTTAGCAATAAAGCTGTTATTAATGTTTCAAACTTAATATAAGTTGTTAATACATTCATTTCTTTCCAGATGGTCTGCAACTCCTTTCTAGAACTGGGCAGAAATTGGACAAAAACGTCTTCGGGGTCTTTATAAAGGAGCCTGACTGGATGGTTATTTCTATATTACTAGTGACGTCTTTAATTAATCACAGAATGACGTCTCCTTATCGTTTAGGACAGCCCTGACTGTGTCTAAGTATGCAAGCTGCTTGACTAGATGTTGTCCATTCAGGTGTCTCCTATTTGACTTTCTGTGGCAGATGGGTTCTTTATACAACATGCCAACTGATATTAGCCTCTACTGCAAGGCAAGTGTTGTCCCTGAAAAAGCTGTGTATATGTTTGTGTGTGTGCGTGTGCGTGTGTGTGTGTGTGTGTGTGTGTGTGTGTGTGTGTGTGTGCGTGTGTGTGTGTTGCTAAGAAGAAAGAAGAGAGGGAAAGAGAAACTCCGTCCAATGAGAAGAATGAGAAAATCGCTTAAAGAGCCGTGACAGGGCCCCGGTGCTCTCTAAATGTATTTTAATGGGAGAGACCCTGATGTCCAGGCCAATTCATCTCCCATCTCCCTGTAATAATAGGAGTCGTGGCTGGGACCGGGCAAGTCTGGGTAATGGGGGAGAATGGGGATGGAGGGATGGTACAAAGGCTGCATGTGGCTTTGCCTCATTATGCCGCAGTTAGACGGAGGGCTTTGTGGAGGCAGCGGGGGCTGGGTCCCCACAGACCAGCTCAGGGGCCACAATACCGGCATGGACGGCTGCAAAGGGAGACCCTGCCATGCCATTATCCCGCAGCTACTAACGAGGGCTTCATATGCCTTTGATATAATCTCACTATTGAAATCCTGATAAATCCCCCCCCCCCCCCCCTGCGTTTACAGCCAAATCCCATTTGTAACGGGTTCATAGAGGGCTGTGTCAGTGCGCGCATGAACGCCTGTGTTTGCGCGCGCGCGCGTGTGTGTGTGTCTGTGTGTGTGCAGCCTATGTCGTCTTCACCTGCGTCTCTGTTCTGGCAGGCGAGGCCAAAGGAAAGTCGCATGTTCAACCGTTACACTGGCTTTAATTTTTTAAAATCCCCTCTCGTGCGCACAAGACATCTCGTGATGGGATCTCAGCTAAATTAGAATGAAACCAACGTTTAAGTGGATATGGCCCGTTTCTAGACTCAGATATGATCTGATAGGCAAACAATTACAGGATTACAACACACTAGGGGGATGAATAATAGAAGACAGAGCAAATTTATGGAATTTATTAATGAGAATAAAATGAGCTCTAAATTGATGCTATTACCACCAGTTACACCACATTCCTTTGAATCGACGGGCCTGCTATTATAAAGCATGCCTCAGCACTATCATAAATCCATGATATGAAATCTTCTTCTCCGTCTGAGTGCGTGGATCAAGACACCCTGAGGTTGGAGAAGGGAGTAAATCACGTCATATACCAGTGCGCATGAAGTTATTGTCCTATCAAAGGTGCGGAGGTCACTGGGGCAACTCAGCCTGCCAGTGATGGGGCTCACTCCAGTGGGTTAGACAGGACACGTGCGTGGGGATCCAACCTAACAGTGTTTAAGCATAAATCTCTTTACATTGAACGTGCGCCTATAGGGTAAAGCAAGCTGAACAGATACTCCTATTCAAATGCTTTGTCCTCTAGCTCAGGGACACTGCGCATCTCTGTTCTGTGCTCCCCCATGTGTCGGTGCGCAGACTCATTTAACAGCCCGAGGAACATAAACAAGCAACGGAAACTATAGCTGTATTAAATCAAGCCCCGCGTTTAGACCACATATTGGATGCCAAGTTTCTCCGCACAGCACAGGAATCTCTAAACAGGGTTTAGAGGTCTTTCAGAAGTCCTCTTTTTTTTTCCTCTCTCAAAGCTCGGATTGGTCACAGTGCAGCTCATTTGCATGCCTCGCCGTATAAACCCTCCTGCAGACACTGCAGCCCTCTTGCGCTGAGAGAGCAGCACACCTCCAATAGAGAGAGAGCGAGCGCGCAGAGCGCATCCAGAGTGCGCATTGAAAGACATATGGAATATTTTTCACTGGCTTTATTCACTAAAAATAAACATTCAAGGAGAGTGGAGAGCAAGAAAGGAAGTTGTTGGGGTTTTTTTGCAAATGCGTTTTGTTTAAACTTTAAATCGGACTCAGTGAGACAGTTTGTGGAATTTCAGATTATTTTGGAGTGAAGGTGTCAAGATGGGAGGAATAAGTCGACTGCTGCTGGTAGTATGCGTCTCTTTGGCAAGCCTGGCTGCTGTCACACAAGGAAAGACGATGAAATATCAGACATTCGAAGAAGACGCACCAGGGACAGTGATTGGAAACTTGGCCAAGGACATCTCCGCTGCCTCTTCCTCGGGGGGCTCCAGGACCAATTTCAGGATGATGAAACAGTTCAACTCCTCTTTCATCCGTCTGAGGGAGAGCGACGGGCAGCTGAGCATAGGAGAGAGGATAGACAGGGAGCGGATCTGCAAACACACCGTGCACTGCCTCATTGCTTTCGACGTGGTGAGCTTCTCCAAAGAGCAGTTCAAACTTATCCACGTGGAGGTGGAGGTCAAGGACATCAACGACAACTCCCCCGAGTTTCCCCGGAAAGAGTCGAGTCTGGAGATCTCCGAGAACACGGCGGTGGGCACGCGGATCCCTCTGGACTTTGCCGTGGATGAGGATGTCGGAGTGAATTACATCCAAAGCTACCAGATCTCCGTAAACAGCCACTTTTCAATCGACGTGCTCAGCAGGGCCGACGGGGTTAAATATGCGGAGTTGGTGCTCATGAAGGAGCTGGACCGGGAGACGCAGGCTACTTACGCGTTAGAGCTGGTCGCTATGGATGGTGGCAACCCGTCCCGCAGCGGAACAACGCGCATCAACATCAAGGTGAAAGACTACAACGACAACAGTCCGGTGTTCGACAGGAACAGCTTCTCAGTGGACCTGCCCGAGGACGCACCGGTGGGCTCCCTCTTGCTGGACCTGAACGCGGAAGATCCGGACGAAGGGCTGAACGGGGAGGTGGTGTACGGGTTCGGTAACCAGGTGCCCACAGAAATACGACAACTCTTCAGAGTGGACAGGAAGACCGGACGGCTCACCCTGGAGAGCCCGATTGACTTTGAAAGTAAGAACACTTATGAGTTTGACGTCCAGGCCACCGACTTGGGTCCGAACCCGAGCCCGGCCATCTGCAAAATTGTCGTGCAGGTGCAGGACGTTAACGACAACGCACCGGAGATCTCCATCACCCCCATGACATCCATCACGGCGGGGATAGCGTACATAACCGAGGCGGCGGCCAGGGAGAGTTTCGTGGCTCTGGTCAGCACCTCGGACAGAGACTCTGGTGCAAACGGACAGGTGCACTGTACGCTGTACGGACATGATCACTTCAGACTGCAGCAGGCGTACGAGGACAGCTTCATGATTGTGAGTACCAGCCCGTTAGACCGGGAAAAAATCCCCGAATATAACCTCACAGTAGTTGCGGAGGATTTGGGCTCCCCTCCCTTCAGGACCATCACTCAGTACACAATAAGACTGACAGATGAGAACGACAACGCTCCGGTGTTCAGTAAACCGGTGTATGAGGTGGCGGTGGTGGAGAATAACGCACCTGGCGCATACATCACCACGGTGGTGGCGAGGGACATGGACATGGGGTCAAACGGGAAGGTCAGCTACAAACTGGCGGACACATACTTCATGGGCTCTCCCATTTCCACCTTCGTGTCACTGGACCCCGCCAGCGGGTCACTTTACGCGCTCCGGAGCTTCAACTATGAGGTGACTAAACAGCTGGAGCTCCGTATCACGGCCAGCGACGGCGGCTCCCCGCCCCTGTCCGGCAGCGCTAATGTCTTTGTGAGGATTGTGGATCAGAATGATAACATACCAGTCATCACTCAACCGGCTCTAAATAACGGCTCCGCGGAAGTCCTCCTGCCCCGGGACGCACCGAGCGGCTACGTCATCACTCGGGTGGAGGCGCGGGATGCAGATGAGGGCGTGAACTCAGAGCTGTCTTACGGGCTTGCCACCGGTGAACCCTCCGTGTTCTCCGTCAACAAAGCCACTGGGGAGATCTACCTCAACCAGGTTCTCAGCAACGACGTGGACGAAACCCTGAGCCTGACCGTGACGGTGAGTGACAACGGGAGACCCGCGCTAACCTCCACCGCCACGCTCCACTTCCTCATCATCGCGGGCTCCCCGCCGAGCGACAGGACAGTCTACCAGTCAGGCAGCGGGGACGATGCGCAGGCGAACTGGGACCTGTCGGTGGTGATTATCGTTGTCCTGGCGGGGAGCTGCACGCTCCTGCTGCTCGCCATCATTCTCATCGCCACCACTTGCAACCGACGCAAGCGGGACAAAAGCGGAGAGGACAGCGACTCGTACGGGGAGAAGGGCACGCTGGAGAGGGGCAGGAACCACATGGTGGACAACCCGCTCCTGCCTCTCCATGAGGTCGGGGGCGGAGGCGGCTTTGATGGACAGTCATACAGCAGTCAGCCCGGTGGGTTCACCCCGGCTCACCCCGGGGGCAGCGACATGTGCTCGGCCTCTGAGGACGGCAGCGAGGCGCCCTGTGTGTATGACTCAGACAGCAACAGCAAGCTCAGAGGGAATAAACACGAGGTGAGATGCACATTTGGGACACTGTGCTCAGCGGGGGAGGGGAGGGGAGGTTTAGGGTGGCGCACAACAATGAGCAATCTGCAATGTGTTCATCCATTAGACACTAACCTCTGTTCTCTCTCTCTTCTGCCCTCCTGCAGGGATACTCCACTCTGCCTGGCTATGGGAACGGTAAAGAGGCTGTGAGGCCCATCACTATCTGGAAGGGGAACTCTTACACCACCATCTCAGCCAGGGACCCAGCCTTTAGTGGCAAAGACAGTGGCAAGGGGGACAGCGACTTTAATGACAGTGACAGTGATGTCAGTGGAGACACCGGCCTGAAGAAAGACGGGGCAGTGGTTCCTCCCATGGGCGGCCAAAATGGTAAGGAAAAGAGCAATGACAAATTAGAGTGGGTGTAAAATGTCTGTTGTATGTTATGTTTTGGTCATGGATGTAACCCCTCTCTCTTTTCTCCCTCTCCTCTAGCTCTGTGGGCTTGCACCAGTGAATGTAAAGTCCTTGGTCACTCAGATCGGTGCTGGAGCCCCTCAGCAGTAAGAGCCAACGCAGCACCTTCCCCAGCCCCGACCCTCTCCTCCTTCAGCAGCCTCCCCAAGACGGCCTCCCTGCCCCGGGACCCCAACCGCAGGGAGAACTACTACCAGGCCCAAATCCCCAAAACAGTGGGGCTGCAGAGCGTGTATGAGAAGGTTCTGCACAGAGAGTACGACTATGTTCTGGTCACCTCACCCAGACCTGTGAGGGTGCAGGAGATCAGTGACGTAACCCTTCCTGTCTACACCCCCACCCCAACACACTGTCCCAACAACGACGCCTAAAAGAGACTAATTTAAGCTCACTCTCAAAGAAATCTAGCGTATTAAGAGTTTTAATTTATTGATTTGAGTCATTGACAATGAGAATTTCTGTTATTTGTTGCCATGGAGACTGTACATATATAAATTTATATTCTAATATTTGTGTTTTATTGTCAAAGTCACATTTGATGTCCATTGAATCACTTTTGAGAACTTTTTTGGGAACATGAAGTGTATCATATGCAAGTTTTGTAAATACAGAGATTTTATTTTTTATAAAAGTAATAATTAAGCAAAGATATGTAAATATGGATTGTAATTATTGATCTTTAAGCACGCTGACTATTTAAAATGGCCCAAGAAACTGTACAATTTGAGGGCCTGTGACCCACAATGTATCAAGTTGATAACGATGTATAAAATGATTTGAATGCAATAATAATTATCTGTACAGATTTTTTTATTGTCACGATATTCAAAGTGAAAATAAACTTTGAAATACTGTTCTGAGAACAGTGAGTTATGTGCTTGTTCAGATCTTCATGCGGATGAGGTGAGCAGGGTGTGAATGCCTTGCAGGAATTTCATTCACTGGTAAAAACCAACAGGCGTCGCTGTTATTGCAGCAGGAGCCTCTGTCCTTGCAGCCCAAAGAAGGTCAGTTTAGTTATTTCTTTTTGTGAATACGATTTTGCGGATGAGATGCCAGAACAGACGGCATGGTTTCCTGGAAAAATCACTCAGTCGACTCACCCTTCATGGCTGTTTATTTCTCATTTTCATCGACTTTTCATGAAAAATGTAATATGAGCCCAGATATGCAGCCTATACAAATCATTATCACCTGACATGTGCGAGGACACAGTTAGATCGACTATGCGTGAGAAGGCTTTTTCTTTTCGTCTCAAACAGGCCACGAGAAGAAGTTTAACTAAGGATAAGTTTGACAGACACCCAAACACGAGAGATTTTTGTAAAAGTGCGTGAAGTCCTTGTGAGCAAATCCTGCTGCTCTCCTGTCAGGATGATTTTTGTCTATCTGCCAAAATGCGCACGGTGCGCCTCTTATGTAATCCCTCCATTATTATTCATGGGCTAGTCCGTTCTAGACGGATAGAAGATGGAATAAGATCCAAGTCTGTCCAACAAGCTGTCCTTCCTGCACGTCTCCGAGCTGGAGAAAACATGCGACATTCCGCCAGAGTCACCTTTGACCTGCAACCGTCTGTGGTGGCATTGAGAGGAGGGTGAGAGAGAGAGAGAGAGAGAGGACCTCACCCCTCCTTCACCATCTCCTTAATTGCGGAAAAGATTCAGGCATGTTGTCATATAGCTTAATAATTCTGAGGATCATCGCAGTCATCATGAGCCTATATGATCTTCAAACAGGAGAATGAGAAAGGTAGCGGTATAAATTAGTGGCGATCACAAAGTGGAAGTTATGTTTTTACCTTTTTATCCCCCAGACTATGAAATGAAGGACGCATGTAGTCATCAGTGTTGTCCGCATTTCTCGCAAACTAACCAAACTTTACACATATTTTAATCATGATTGTGCCTATATGTGTGCATATTTTGAATTTTCTACAATATATATATATATATATATATATATATATATATATATATATATATATATATATATATATATAATTTTTTTTTTTTTTTTTTTTTTTTTCCCCGTTCCGTGATTTGAAAGGTAGGTCTGAAGGCTGGTCGTCTTGTCCGGAGCATATCAGGCAAACTTTACATTCTTGTTCCACCACAGGAATGGGGAAAATATATATGACATAGGCTACTGATGCATTTGCTGTACATTTAATTTAAAGTCATGAAACTTCCAAGGTTGTGCGCCGTTTCAGCCATGCATCTTGAGAGAGAGAGAAGAGAGAGAGAGAGAGAGAGAGAGAGAGAGAAGAGAGAGAGAGAGAGAGAGAGAGAGAGAGGGAAGAGAGAGAGAGACAGAGAGAGAGCGAGAGAGGGGGGGGGGGGGGAGAGAGAGAGAGAGAGAAAGAGAGGAGTTATTGAACTGTTTTTTCCTCAGGTGTTTGGCTCCAGTCATGGCCGGGAACTCAGAGAAAGTACCGATCGCCTCGGCAGGACCAGAGGACCTGCAGCAGTTCATGCCTCCGGTGAGTTTCCCCACACAGACCAGTAGGACCAGTAAGATCTACTGTATGGGATACTGTAGATACATACTGTGTGTCAGAGGTGAAGGTGCTATTGACTTTTATGCTGACTTACTTGAGAGGACAGAAGCTTCTTGTTCTGGACATAACATTTTCTTATGTTCTGCCTATGGACATGTTTGTTTGTTTGTTTGTTTGTTTGTTTTACCGTAGGCCTACTCGGCCGTGGCCGTGAAGCCTGCCGCCACAGGCCGTCTCCTGAAGGCCGGGATCGCGGTGCTCATCGCGGGGGCCCTTCTGCTGCTTTTAGGGGCAGTTGGAGCTTTCTATTTCTGGAACAACAATGAAAAACACGTAAGAGTTATAAGCTACTTTTTTCTACTTAGATTGCAAAAATACTTTAATAACGGGCTGCAGAAAATAAAAATTTTTTGGGGGTGGGGGGGTGTTACTTTTTTAATTTGACTTTTGACTTGGCTCTTAGCCATTTGCAGTAGTTCAGTATCAGATTTAATTAATGTGTTCATTGCCATTGCACAAAAGAAGTTCCATCAGGATAAGATATGCAAGTTGGACCAATTCATGACTGTTATGTTATTTTGACATGAAGGTGTTCCAGTGTGCAAGAGTTCTTTTTTCTTTAACACATTTCTGCTTACATCCCAATAATTTCAGTATAGTCCCATGTTATTTCAATCAAAAGTCAAATTAAATGCTAGATCATTCCTTTTCTTCCACTGTAAAACAGCTCTCATGAAAATAATGGCACTCAACTTAATACATTCTTAAAACTATCCGTTTTCGAACAAGTGAAATCAAGTTGTCAGTGGTAAATTATTTAACTTGTGTGAATAAAAAGGAGACTCAACACTATAGTAGTTTTCCCAAGATGGACTTTTTTGCAGTGTAAGCAAACACTAAAATGTAAATCAAACACTCCAGTTCCATGGTGCAGTCTGCCTGCTGAATGGAGGCGTTGTGTGTGCAGTGTGTGCTGCAGGCAGTGGTGAGAGGGGTGAGATGGGGGGGAGGGCTCTTTGGTCCGGCTGATGCTCCAGGGGCAAGAGGTGGAAAGAGATGAGGGTGAATATGGCTCTCCGAGTGCATTTTGGAATTAGAAAATGCTATGAAGCCATAATGAATATGCCCTGCAGATGGGTTATCATCATCCAGAGATGTGCAGATTGCATTCTTCTGACCAAGTCTGAATGCCATCTGAAAGAGAAATCCAGAAAAAGAGAGGCTATATGTGAGGAAATGTCACAGGATGAGATTGGAGGAGTGTTAAAATGGACAGGGCTGGGGATGGGGTGACTCCCAGGACCTCATACCTTACATGCCAGTCTGAAACCTTATGTGTGTGTGTGTGTGTGTGTGTGTGTGTGTGTGTGTGTGTGTGTGTTCAGGTCTACAATGTCCACTATAGCATGAGCATCAACGGCAAAGTGGAGGAGGGCACAATGGAGATCGACACGGCCAACAACATGGAGAGATTCAGCACCGGCAGCGGGGCGGACGAGGCTGTGGAGGTCCATGACTTTGAGATTGTGAGTTGGAAGCAAAAAATCAGACCCGTCGTCACACTGATCAACACTCTGTGAGCATAATGGAACATGAGAGAGGAGGTCGATCTGATCTGCTGAAAGTCTGAAGACCCCTGTGTGGGTGGACCGGCTCTTTGTAGCAGCAGGGAAATGAAAAAGAAGTAGACATCTCCCTTTGGGCCAATCAGTGTCAAGCTGCATCGTCTGTCCAATTTTCATTAAATTCGGACTGCTGGTTTTTGATCTTTATTTAAAGCGTCCCAATCAGGTCAATCATGTACTGAAGCTGCAGTTTTGGCCTTTTAACTATTAAAATTTTGACCTTTAATTATAGTGTCCCTGTGAGTCTAATTTTCTTAATAAAGAAACTGCAGCATTGCCGGAAAATATCATCAGCTCTGATTACATTTGGAGTACTAATCTATAATCCCAGACTTCTGCAGAGTGCAGAGCAACAACTGGAAAAGCAGCGACTTCTAACCTCCAGCTTTTTGTTGGTCCCCTTTCCTCTCTGACCTCTCCAGGGGATCACAGGGATCCGGTTTTCGGGTGGAGAGAAATGCTACATTAAGAGCCAAGTGAAGGCTCGTCTGCCTGACGTGGAGACCCTCAACAAGGAGTCGATGACGTTCGACCTGGTTGGTTAATCCTGTCTTTTTATGTGTCCTGGTTCCTCCGTGCTGTAATGTGCTTTTCAGGAACTTAACCTGTAACCTGGGGCTTCCCATGACATGAACCTTTCAAGGAATAATTTTTTACATTTTGAGGAATAGGCTTATTTGCCTTCTTGCTGAGCATCCAATGAGAAGATTAATACTAAATATAAAAGGAAGATAGCAGCAAATATATCAAACATTTTCACCTACATATCTTCCTTAAAGTACCCTGCAAGGCTTTGGTATGAGCCTGTTACTATAAAGCATTAATTCATCTTTAATTAGCCCATTTATAAAGCAATTAATTACTAACAACGAGAGCAAAGTAATGTATTATTTCGTATTAGTAAAGACTACTTTATAAAGGGTTAATAATTTGTATTGCTTACTCTTTACAGAGCTTTACAGACATACTACAAGTGATCATTCCTGATATAAGACTATTTACATGAACCATCCAGGCCAGTGATCTACCAGGAACACATGGGTGGTTCTGATGTATGTGTTTCCATCACTTAACAGCTTGGCTCACTCTATTAAGATAAATAAACACAAGAGGACCATGCCTAAGTATACCATATATATATATATATACACACACACACATATATGCGTGTGGATTGCTATCACAACACACCAACAGCACAGCCTGTGATTGCTCAATTGAGTCTGTCAGATAATTAAAATCATTTAGCTCTGCCTAAGCCTCACATTCTCATAAATCCACATCAACAGAAATTGCCCTCACAAACGTGCATAAACACACACACACACAGGCAAGCACGCAATTAATTATCACGCAGGGCTGCTCTTATTGCCTCATAAAAGATCATTTATTTCACGTTTGTGCTTGAGTGTGTGTTTGTGTTATTGCGTCTCTTGGCTTCATAAATGATCGCTTGGTTCATGTTGTGTGCTGCGTGTTTGTGTGGAGACTGGGAGATGCTATAATAGCTGCTGCAGGCTGGTCATTTGCCATAATTTAGAGTGATGGCGAATATGGGTTAGATAAGCACAACACACACAGCAATACACACAAACAGGCATCGCCATCCAGAGAGAGTGGGTCAGATAAACTCTTATCAGTCGAGCAGCGGAGAGGGAACCTGGCTTTTATTTGTCCCTCCAGCAAATCATTTGAGCTGGAGAAAAAAAAATAATAAATCTGAAAGGTTGGAGGATAACATTCTCTAAACATGGCTGTGGCGGGGGCAGTGCAGCCCTCAGGAACAAACGCCTCAGGGCAAAATCATCCCAGCAGAATTCCACTGTAACCTCCCGGCTGTGGATACAGATCATGTATGTTTACACCATCTGTCCTCTTAAAACCTCGTTAGTTTCTGCAGAAACCTGCAAATTTAGGCCATAGTCGTTCCTTCCTTTCAGATCTTGATGAGTTCTGACACTGTGTATACAGCTAAATGTCAGCACATAGGGAATCTGTATACTAAAGCCTCAAGGGCTTCCTTTTTAGTACTTGGTTTTATATTTTTTATAAGGAGCATTAACAGTGCACCATTAATGCAGATTAAACTTGGACAGGATGCAGAATGTGGGCTATTTAAAGGAGAAGACTTGTAACGAGATCCATTAAGAAGTGTGATATTACGCCCACAGCTGCCAGAGATGTATTCCGATGTTTTGTTGTGATGTTTGTTTGGCTCACCATCTTCCTCCCTGCAGGAGGATGAGGTGATGCCGGCCAAATTTGAGGATGATCTGATCTGGGTGGCAGCCGACATGCCCCTCTCGGACTCTGGCTTCCTCAGCAACAAGATAAAGGACTTATGTGAAGGCCTGCCAATCTTCTGGCTCCGTCCTACCTACTCAACCAGTAAGCAACGAGGGTGGCAGAGATATGAAAATGTAATGGTAAAAATGTATGACGGAAAAAATACACAATTTTCTAGGCTATGTGAGTTTTGTCACAAAACAAAGAGGATCTGGGTCAAACGGTCTCAATAATTTCCATTTAACATCGCAGTTGTTTAAGGCCCAGAAAGAAAAACAGGCTAAAAAGAAAGGCAGCTGAAGTCCTTTTGAAGTTCCCCAGCTCCCAAGTGTACAATATTTAGCATGCTGTGAGGTCGAAAGTTCCCAAAACACAATTTTATTCTGCTTTATCTGAGGACTTCAAAATGCTGCCAGAGAAACGGCTGTGCAATCAGGAGCTGAGCCACATTAGTGCCACTCCACTCCTAAATATGGTCTGCTGTCAGATACTGAAACTGTGATGTGTGCAGGCGGACAGAGGAAGAGGAGGGCCGCCCCCCGCCAGCGGCGCCAGGATGCTGGGGTCGAGGGGGATGAAGAGAACGTGGAGGAAGAGTTCAACCCAGAGAACCCCTATCAGGTGAGTCACACAAACAAACTCACACATTCTTCTTCTTCTTCTTCTTGTGATTACGCTCTTCTTCGACGTCCGTGCCTGTCTGTTCGGATCTGAGGGCTACCTGGGAGGAGGGTTTCTCACAGCAGCAGATGCCGGGGTCACGGCGGAGGCCTTGGATTGTCACTGCAAATCTGAGTGCGTGCATTTTCTATGCGAGGCTGTCCAAAGCTTTCCTTTCAGCATTGAGGCTGTATGAATAATTCCACAACATCCCCCTTCCTCTGCTGTGGCCCGTTTGCCCTGCTGAGCACACACAGACTCCCGACACATACACACCCCCGTGCCCTCCATCCTCACCCCTTCTGTTGGGCCCCACTTTTTCCTAATCCCTCTCAATTCCCATTCCAAGCATCCCCCAGCCTCTGCTACACATTCCTGACAACCACAGACAGGGGTAAACAGCCAGCTACGCTGAAGCAGAAAATATTTGACAACAAAAACCCACATCTGACAAAATCCCCTCCTCCTCATCCCGCCTGTCGGAAATCCAATTTTAATTGGTTTGAAACGAGCGCTTAAGACTTACAGCATCACATGACAGAATTTGAACACTGAACGCTGTCCCCTCTGTCTCCTCACAGAGAGGTCTCGAGGGCGAGCAGGGCACCATGAACATCGACCCCATGCTGGACCACCAGGGCGTGTGCTGTACAGAGTGCCGTCGCAGCTACACCCACTGCCAGAGGATCTGCGAGCCACTGGGAGGGTACCACCCGTGGCCGTACCACTACCGAGGCTGCAGGGTTGTCTGCAGGGTTATCATGCCGTGCAACTGGTGGGTGGCACGCATACTGGGCCTGGTGTAGACACCCTCCCCCCCAACCACCTGGGAGATGGTAGACTCGAGGAAGAAGGAAGAGAGTGGGGAAGGGTGGGGGTTTAAGGGAGGGGAGATGCTGATAGTTACCTGTTAGACTGAGCTAATTCATAAACAGCACGAGTCACCAAGTTCACACATTACAAATGCATGGTAGGTAATGTAGTACAGACATGTAAAGGTAGACAGTGGCTACACTCCACACAGCTTGTCTTATTATAAAACATGATTTAGATCCTTCTGGACAACAGCACAACAGTGATGTCATATATATGTATATATATATATATATATGGCTCCCATCTATTGAAAGGGAACGCAGACAAGCTTGTACTCATAGAGCTGGTAATTATTCCTTTGCTTTCCTTCTTGGCTTTTTGATGTAAATAAATGTATAGGCTACAGGCAGCTGGCTTAAGTAACAGCTATTGATTGTTGGACTTTTCACTGCTGTTTTTAAAGTAGCTCTCATTAAAACAATGTACTGCACAAGTTCCCTCACAGACTCATCTAAATGTATTTTCTGCATTGATTAAGATATCTGAAGGTGCAATATCTCTGAATAAACTTTTATAAGTAAACTTTTAAGTGGCATCCCTTTGTTATTGACCAAATGGCCTTATATACTCTACTAAATATTAACTCTGACCTATAATTATGTTGATTTGGGAATACCCCCCCCCCGTCTTTCTTGCACACTCACCAACTCTTTCAGTTTTGAGACGTGTCACATCCGGTCGCTGCTCCAAAGGGATGAGCAAAAGGAAGTTTCCAGAGTTCTTTAATGTTGAGAGTTGCAGCTCTAGAACTCTTTAATGAGACTAAAGACTCTGTAGCCGTCACGCTCCCAGATCTTACCCACGATGCAAAGCGCTTAGCTCCTTTTGATGTCACAAAGCCGCCTCGGGCAGGGGTAGGGGGTAAGGATGGGGGCGGAGTGTTTGTGTGTTGGGGATAGTGTTGGAGTGTGTCTGTGCGCGCGCGAGTGTTATGAAACTAAAAGTTCCATCCAGAGCCACAAACGTTTGATCGTCACAAGAGATGAAACGATGTGTGATGAATTTAACACTTAACTCAGTGTGAGAGGCTTGATGATGCGGTTAGAGGGATGATCCATATTAATGCACTCTTGCCACGGCAGGACGCCTCCTCACAGTTCCAGCTGCTGCATATATGTGGTTGGAGACCAGAGCCCACTCTCCCACATCTCCAACTGCAGATCACCACTCCACCCAGGGCTGCGTCCTCACCTGGTGCACCAAACAACTACGGGCTATCCATCTTGATGACATTCGAACCAGGATACATAAGCCTCATCCTCACACAGTCATCCACATTTGAGCTGCCTGCACTTCTATCAGTGATGGACCACATTTCATTCCTCCCAGCACATGATCTTAGAGAATGGACCGTCATAAAATACTGCTGTTTTTGGATCTGATGAATCCCTTACGAGATGTTCAAACACTTTGCAGGGGACGACAAACCTCGAAACTGAGAAAGTCTGTGAGGCAAACAAATCTTTTATTTACACAGAAGCTTGATCACACTGAGGGAGAGACTGGTGCTATAAGCCCCCGTCTGACATGTCACAGATTCCAGACAAGTCTAGATTGAGAATTGCTGCTGACTTTTTACTGTGTAGAGAATAAACTGCATGAGACACACAAAAAAGAAAAATTTTAAAAAATGCAACTATAGCTGTTTCTTAAACATCTCAATCAGTTCTTATTTTCAACAACTATAGTTTTTTTTTATACAAGTGCTGATCAGAGGAAGTCATACAAGGCTCCCAAAGACAAAAGGCTGTGGGTATTTTGAGGAATCCAGGAGAGGCAGAGGAGAGAAATGAATGATAATCTAAAAGCAAATCTCAAAGTTTAATTAAAGCATTTCAGGTCTATCAGTCATATTTGAATCCCCCTTGAGTCCATGGGGTTTAAAAAAAAAAAAAACGAACCATAATGTGACTCAATCCGTTCAACAGATTATTATTTAAATTAATTGCCCCATGTGGTTGTGACAGTGGGAGGATTGAGGCTCCCTGCAGCACCTTGTGAGGTCACCGGAGCAACAGCACAACTGAGGGGGTTGGGAAGAGGAAGAAGTGGACAGCCATGGAAAACTGAAGGGTGACCAGGACTCCTGCTGGAGTTCAGATGGACAAATATGAAGGAAGATGATGACAGAGAGGAGAAACAGAGAGGGAGGGAGGTGCTCAGTACTTCTTGAACTCCACGTCGTCCGGAGGGCTCATATCCACTTTTCTCTTGCCCACATCTTTCCAGTTGGTGCTCAGGACTGTACCGCCTGACTCCATCTACACAGGGAGGGCAGGAAGACGGAGAAACGGCTTCAGTGAAATGACCTTCGTTTCATGAGTGTTGTAGTTAGGTAACACCTGTCTGCTTCAAAATGCTGAGGGCTTAGAGGAGTCCCCTGTGGCATCACTGAGTGCACAAGTATTGGTGAACACAGTGAATTGCTTTCCTCAGTAGCTCATTCATAATATTTATGTTCTTGTTATTTCATAATAACCTAAAAAGGTCAAAGAATTCAAACAGCTGATTTCCATAAAAGATGACCCTTTCCTCTCCTAAAGGTCTCCTGCTCCAAATGCAGATGTGACCACTCCACAGGGATGTTAAAACACCATCAGCATCGGGTTGTTTGTTGGAACTGACTCTCATTGGTTTGAGGAGTATGTCATTATGACTGTCGCCATCTTTTTTTTTTTTTTTTGGAATCAAAAGTGACCAAATTTGGATGAGAAGATGAGAACACGCCAAGGTAGCGACTTAGCATTCCTAAGCATTCTCTGCTTTATCATCTATTTTAGTCCAAATAGGGCCATAATTTATATACATGAAGACTCAGAACTAGTGACTGAGACCATAAACTCAGGAGGAAACAGCTCAGTGAGGTAATAAATCAAAGAAGAAGTAGTCTTTTTCTCATAAGCTTACAAACAGTATAAATAGACTTACCCCTGCTGGCCATAAGAAAGAGTGCAGGTTTAAGGTTTACGTTTCTAGACTAGGAAGTTCATATGAGCCTTTGTTATACAGAGATTACACAATGGCAGCACAACAAAGACCCCATCTCTATGCTGCCTTTATTTATTCATTTCTTTATAGAGCATTAATTTTATTCATGAACCCACAGATGCACCAAAATAACATGCTTTAATGATATCTGTCAACTTAATCTCCCGAGATCCTTGTGTGCAAAATGCTGTTGATTACTATGGCCTTAGCAAAAAAAGAATAATACGTACAAAAGACTTGTTCATGGCCCGTTTGACCTCATCTGAGCCGTCGCAGTAGATCTGCTGGAAAAGCTTGTTGAGCGCGGCGTCTCCCTCCAGCTTCTCGTTTTTCTCCTCCTCGCTGATGTCCACCGCCATTTTGTCCCATTTGCGGATGTGGTGGGACGATGACGGGTACTCATCTGATTAAGAAGGGAAACGATGATAAGAAGTTTCATACGGTCAAAGTTAAAATCAGAGAGATCTTACAGCAGTGGAGGCATTTGGCTAGATGACACTCAGAGCTCTGTGGCTATAAAAAAAAAGAAGCTCATAGCTTTTTGTAAAACTATAAAAGTGTGCATGAAAGTTTTAAAATGAGATTTTCATTGAATGCAGTTTAATACCCTCACCTCCATCATCTAATCACACCTACATGTGCTGACTGAATATATTTTTGCTCACTTTGCAGAACAATCGTCCAACTTTGGCGCCGAAGGACGATAATTTAGATTTGATTTCTCCCTTTTTGTGGATGAAATACACCCCACTATAATCCCGACAACAGAAAGAGAGCGGGGAATGTAATCCAGACGCAGGTTTACATAAATACATCACCAGACACACAGCAGACATATTCAGGTCGAGTGTGGACATGCGGCGATGTGATCCCGTAAAATCAGACGTCAAATATCATCATTAGATGTAGCAGTACTAAAAATGATAAGCAGGCCCTTAAAAACAGGCCATCCAGAGGCTGAGCTGCTGCCATGGAAAGGGTGGTTTACGCTGCCCACTTAACTTTCATTCCCCTTACCACACAAACAGAGACACAAACACACTTACATAAGTAATTAATCCTGTCAGTAATAGCACTGTGTGGGCTCAAATACTGAGTCATATTTTGCTGTCATACCTTTCCTTCTCCCTGCCTACATTCACTGTCAGACTAATGGAAGGCTCCAGCAGGGCTTGACTGCCCTCTCTCATTTCAGTGCAGAACAGACAAACACAGGAGCTTATATTGATCTTTGCAGGGAGCGAAAGAAGGAGAGTAAGAGGAGGGTGAGGAGAGAAAGAGAAAGAGAGAGACAAAGAGATGACGGGTGAACGGTTGGGGGGGAAAATAAGAGTAAATGCAGAGGCTGCGGGACTGACTAGGATTGAAGTGTTTGATGTTGGACTCCTGTCCCTCTCCCTCCAGCTTCTCCCATCTGATGGCACCTGTCTTCTTCATCTTGAACTCCACCTGTCAGGAGAGAGAGAGGGCGAGAGGGAGGGAGGGAGAAGAAGGAGGGCGCAAGGGAGATAACAGTGTTTAGCAAAATGGTCTTCTTTGGTACATGAGACAAAAAAAATAACGATTCCATTATTGTGACATCTTAAAAGTGCAGGACATCAGATCATTACTGAGGCCAGAGAGACTGTCTGTTGTGAGCTGTCGTCAAGTCTAAGCCAGCGAGTGTGTGTGTTTGTGTGTGTGTGTGTGTTTGTGTGTGTGTGCGTGCGTGTCTGTGCGTGTGTGTGAGAGAGAGAGGGAGAGACATCAGGGATATGCGGGGGCACAGCTCAATCTCGAACCTCACTGACAGACATACTGCACTAACGAGATGCCTGTCAGCCAGAGGGCCAGTGTGAGAGACGGAGCGAGCGGGAGGGAGATGGGGATTTGGGGGGGGGGGACCTAATTCCACACAGCAGCATCTGATCCAAATCATTACACCAGGAGAACATGGGAGACGAGGAAAACAATGAGGGGAGAGACGACATGGACACACGCATTTAACACTGAGCTGCATTGACAGGGCGAGACACGCAAGCTACAGCGCTAAGCCCCCCCCTCCTCCCTCCTCCCTCCCCCACGCACAACCCCTGCCACCCCATTAACGGTGCATGTGTTTGATATGTGTGCGTGTGAAAGACAGCGCTGGTTATGTTGGCGCAATTAAGGAACATTTCTGCTCTGCTGGGCGATGTGATGATTCATTTATGAGTGAGCCAGAGGAGGAGAGAGAACCAAGAGGCAGACAGGGATAGAGATGAGGAGGCAGAGCGGCTGACTTGTACTGTGTGAAGCGTGAGTGAGGGGAGCAGATTGAGGGGAAATAAGACATTATGATCGTTGCCGCCTTCTCCGTCGAGGTTAAAACTGGTGCGAGTAGCAGCGCGTGACAGATCACTTCGGTATGTGTCAGCGCTTTGGGTCCCACAAAGGACCACATGCACAGCGGAGGCATCTGCGCAGTGTCCGAAATTAACTTCTCGTCTCACCTGCGAAGGGCTGAGAAGCTAAAAAAAGAAAGAAGATGTCTACTGAGCGTGCAGGGTAGTGCTGGAATAATTAGCATCCATCCTTCTGAAGAGTATGCCACCTGAATTTTTGATTTTTGCAAGTTTGCACATGCAATTAGATTCTCTGAGTTTAAGTTCAGACACCCAACTTTTTCTTTTACATCAAAATTGGGATTTGTGCCGGACGATATCTGTTCCTTTCCCAAATCAACCAGGTGTGAAAAGTTGAGTTCATCACTACAAATGTCTTCAGGGAGAGACATGAAAATCTGTGTTCTTATACCTACGTTTCAATAATTCTTCATGTCTCATACCTCTTTATGATGGCTGGCATTTCAAACAGCTTTTAACCAGCCGTTCTAAACATAGGAAGTCAACTGATGGAGGAATTTTTAAGGCTAATAAATAAGAATAATATCCAGCAGACAGAAGCCGATCGCAGACAAGTCCGTACCAAAAAGCTGATTTCCCAACCTGGCTCTAATGGCTGTCAAATGCTACTAATTGGCTTACAAACTAACACGGCCTGTGTAGCGGAGCTTTTAATGTCAGCCTGCTTCAGATGTTGTTTCTTTTTTTTTATATATGTGTTTAGATTTTGTGTTTACCCCTGTGGGTGAGCAGTTGCACATTCTGATCCTATCTCCAAAATAAATCTTAGTCAAGCTATCTGGCCAGTAAAGTTGTTTCCAGTCGGTTTTCAGTTTTTAACAAGATTAGTTTTAACTCAGCCTGCCTGACGGGTCTGTTTTAAATTGATATGTTAGCGATGATCAAAAATCTAACGCAGAGAAAAAGTCTAAGAGCAGAAAATGACCAAAGATTACAAACAGAGCAAAATCAAGGTTAGCATCATAAAATTACCAGCACGAGTTTTCAGATGCCGTTAATCGTCTTGAATGTTTCTGTGGTGTGAAGTGCAGCAGAGCTCAAGCTGCCACTCTGTGTATGTCGATGTGTGTGTGCTTCTCTGCGTGCTCCTGGGCCATACAACATTAATCTGCTGCCACATCTGTGTTTCCTGGCTTTTAAGGGATATGGCAGGCCAGGCGCCGTGTGTGTGTGTGTGTGTGTGTGTGTGTGTGTGTGACAGGAGAAGCAATGGCTTGTAAAGGGATGTGACAGCAGAGCCACATACAGGGGCCACCACCCACTGAACCCCAGGAGCTGGACTATACAATGCTGCAGTACACACACACATGTGGACACACACACACACACACACTATTTACAAAGGGGCACTGGGGTCCCGTGTCTCTTGTCACATGTTTTTATAACCATCACACCCTCCCCCTTCCTGCCACGACTCCTTAAACAAGCATCTTCTCCCTCTTTTCTCCGCATCCCGGGCGGATTTCTAAACAAACTCTGCTAAAAAGGACATAAATGAAATAACTATAAACAGTCTCAGACGTTGACAGGCATGCAAATTAAAGAGCGGAGATGCCACTTTAGCTGTTTTCTAAAAAGAGATGAGTTTGGAGCTGAATGGATTTGAAAGTGTGTTGAGTGTGTTTGTGTGCGCGTGGGCGTGTGCGTCAGGGCGTGTGTGCATCAGCCGTCTGTTCTGATCAAACACACTGGTGTGTTATTGGCTTCCCCGTTGTTGCGCTGACCCCTACGGTTGGAATGTCTGTCGTGCTGGAGGACAGGAGGAGGTCGCACTGACGATAATGTGCTACAGATGACACACACTCGCACTGGAAATACTTTGTGTAAATTGCACAAGTGTGTTGAAAGATTCTGTTCAGCCTCTGTATTTGTATGTGTGTGTGTGTGTGTGTGTGTTCTTACACACTCAGGGCCGGCTTAGCCTCCCCCTGCTAAGTTGTCTTTAAAGACAGCAAGGAGATGAAGCGTAAAGACTGTGGAGCGAGTGCAGGGCAGCCTATTACAGAGACAGACAGACCGACACTGGTTGGGAATCAACAGCTCCGAGGGCAACGCTCTTTTTTCTTTTCTTTTTTCTTTTTTTAAACTCTCATTAGGGATTCATGCCAATCTGGAAGTTGATTTGCTGATGCTGTTGTTCATTTGAATGTCCCTCCCCCCTCCCAGTGGCTCCTTTGCTTCAGAAAAATATAACAGCTCCAAAATATTTGAATGAGACATGGATTGAGAGCTGCTGAGTTTGTGGAGGTCTCTCACATTATTGTGCACACAGACATCACCACGTTAGGTCAACCTATGCTGTTTTTACCTGCGGTTACCAATGAGGGCTTATGAGCACTATGGGCCCTGTGTGTGTGTGTGTGTGTGTGTGTGTGTGTGTGTGCATAGGGACCGCATGCACCAGAGGAGCCCAGCGGACCGGGGAACAGTCAGGGCTTTGTGGAAGAGAAGGAGGGCTTGAACACTTGTTCTCGTTATCCTAGAGGTAGGTAGGTGTGTGTGTGTGTGTGTGTGTGCGTTTGTATGAGCAGGAGGTAAAGACACAAGGTGTGTGTCAATGAGGGTCAATAGGTATATTGATAAAACAAAGACAAAGAAGGCAAAAGAGGATGAAAGAGAGAAAAAGACACGAGCTGAAGAGAGACGACAGAGGTGAAGACCATCTTCGGCTGTGGTCTCTCTCAAAGAGTCCTTGTTTAAGCTGCAACCCACGTGCACCTCTGGTATGCAGTGTCTGCTGTTGCCATGGAAAAGTGAGAAAGTGAGTGAGAGCTTTTTTTTTTGGAGAGGGAGCTGTTTCTGTGCAGGTCAACCTCTACTTGGCACAGCGTGGCCAGTGGATTTACTGCACACAATGTAGATGTCAGGTTCTATAAGTCGACTAATCACATTTCTTAACATCGTTTTGCTACTGTGGCCCCATACGGAGCAGAACTCCAGCACCTGTGATCACGCACTGCCCTTTTCACTCTCCCTGTGGCCTTGCTGTGAAATAAACTAAAATAAATATCACCATTGCTTTCAGACGCTCTGTGACTTGGCTTCTCTGTGAACTTTCTGTCTGAGTAAAGTATTTGATCTATTTAGACATTTGGCGTAAATCTTTGTTATTGATGTTTTTAACCTTGTTCGTACTTTTGTCATACGTCTTACCTTCGTGTTCTTATTTAGTCTGCGTGATGCTGCTGACCTAAACGTAATTTCGTTGTATTCTCACAATGACAATAAAGTGTTTTATGTCTGTGTCTTGATCTTTTGTCTATGCTAGTTGCTAAACAGATATAGAGCTAATTTAAACACATATAAAGCTCATTTCAAATGTTCTGATATTAGTACTAACAGAATGAATGGGTTTCGAACCATGCTAAAATTATTAAACATTTTTCAAATTATTAGAAATACAATTTCATGTTCTTGAAAAAATTGTTTTCATTTCACAAAAGAAACCTCTTACAAGTTAGATATGTGACATTCACTACCACTAGATGTCGCACTAGAGCACCAAGCTCTGACCTAAACAAATAAATTCGTCGTCGGACACCAAAACTGCGCTCAACTAAGCTGTAGCTGTAAAATTAGGCAGTGCTGATGGAATATGAATCAACGTTTCCCCCCCAAATATCTTATTCTTGCTTGAAACGTTTTCAGAAACATACTTTAGTGCACCGTTTACCTCTACAATGAGAACGTTTATGATGCCTCAGCCACCGATTTGTGTTTTGCTGGAAAAATGGAGCTCATCAAACTCAAGACGCAGCTGCATAATTAGGCAGTGCTGAAAAAAAAATCATGTCAATATTGTATTATAGTACTGCACAGCATCTGAAGTCATGTGTTTTCAAAAACCTATTCTAGGGCTCTGTTTCAATAGAACAGGAGGGAAGAGTCTTACTAGGCCAACGAGTTGAAAACAGATCTGGGGAGGATAGAGCACTGACAGGCATGACCTCATCAGTTTCATTCAATTGTATAATTGTATTAAATTGTGTAATTTAAAAAAAATTCAAACCGTCATAAGGCCAGATTCACTAAATCACTACAAGCTGCACTGTTCTGTCTTCTGATAAAACACTAATACGGTATCATGCATCAGCTATTTATATGAAGCATTTTATTGGAAGGCATTAGCCTCCGTATTCTATTGAAAGATCACAGTATTTACGGAATCTTTCCTTCACTCTATGCATGTAGGTAGTTTCTATTTTGTGCATCTTATTATGTCTGTTTTCCATTTTCCATAAAGGTCACCTGTCTCCTATTGGATTATTAGGAGACAAGATTATTGCTGTGATCTAATTTTATGGATAATGAACTTTACTCTCCTCATGCTGAGATTAATGTTGGTCGAAATTAATGTTGAGAAGTCAAGATCACTTGAGTATAATTTATTTTCTTAACTTGGAGTACTCATACTGTCCTTTTCCATACACACATATGCTGGCTTCTTGACTGGACTCTTGTTTGACGTAGCCCAGGGGCAGCAGTGATTTTTATCTCCATTACACCTGGGCTACCCATTTAAAGTATCGTCTTTAACTGAAAATGTGCTCTTCTTGAGTCAATCAATTTAACAGCAGCAGGTTGATCTAAGCTGTCACTAGTGGTCAAAGGGCCGGCTGTGGATGAGCAGATTCAATTCATCATGGGTTGGCTGCATTCGGCAAGATGCCGCCACAACCTTCTTTGAGGCAGGTTGGATAAGCTTCGGTCCACCCCAGAGATGGTCCATCTGGGGCGTGATTCGGCACAACCTGGCTCATTTAAACTGGTAATAGAAACCCAAATAAGCGCAGCATGGTTTGACTCGCATGGCTAAAAGTGGCAAAGCAAAAGCCCTAATAGAAATCTCAGGGCTGAACTGCATCTGAAGGACAGTCCTGGGATTAATCCAGGAAGTGAATGCATTATGAGCAGTAATCTTAGTAAATATGGATTGAAATTTATGCAGCTGTAGCAACTAATGTACTAAAAACTGCAGGTCACACATTTGTGTCCAAGCAACCACAATTTGATTGAATTCTGTCCATATGTACAGACAAGGATAAACCCTAATGCCCCCTCTCTTAGGGCATAAAAAAAACAAAACAAACATGACGGTTATCTTTTAAGTACCTTTAAATTACAATCGAATGAGTTTTTGTTGATTTTCTTATTATAGAACACAAGTCGAGATGTTTTGGATGATGCCGTGTCCAAACGCTGCAGGATAAACAAGATCCCTTGGAAGAAAGTACACTTTTATTTTGTACTGCATGGACAAGACCGGAACGATCAACACTAAAAACAAATTGTTCCTCCTTAATGATAAAAGAAAAAAAAAAAGGCTATCAAAGCAACTTACAAAACGTGCCTCTTGATTCTCAGGCTACAATCTGACAGCGGTCTAAAGCTTGAATCAGCACACACTGAGCCAGCACACTCATTAACCCACATCCTCTTGAATACACACTAATTAGTCTATAGTAAAAAAAGTGGCCTTCCTACTCATTAGGCCCATAATCACCTTAAACAGTGCTGAGGAACTCTTAGCTAGTCATAATATATGTGTGTGCTTTGCGTATGTGGGAGTGGGGATTTGTGCATATGCGTGAATCTCCAGTTAGCTGGAGAAGCTGACCAGCGCTAACGTCTCCACATTAGCCACACTGTATACGGCTAGAGTGGATTTTCTACTGCAGCCTCAGAGAGCTTTACCAGCATTAAGGAATTTTAGGTAGTAACGGCCTAATTTACACTGCTTTAAATTAGTGAAGAGATCAGGCTGTTAATTAATGTTAATTAAGCTGCTTCAAATCCTGTTGCCATTGATTTCTTCTTTGCCTCTTTTTTTTTGTTTTCTTATTTGAATTCATTCATATTTTTAACAAAGACACAAAAATAATCAGTGCTCAGCTATTAAACAAACAGAGAGGAGATCATGCAATTTGATACTCTCCTGACTAAATTGCAGTTCAGAGATTTGAAGCACTGTCAGAGGAGTTCATGGTGAGGTGTGTGACATCACTACATCATATTTTCTTTATAGCGACATAAAAGATGCCCCCTGACATGTTTACTGGCCGGCTTCTTTATTGTTTGAGAGTAACAGCGAGGCCACAAGCAGCTTTGCCGCCGATTCCGAGTGAAATTCAATGACTTTTCATTGACTTTCAAAAAAAACTTAGTTGAAGTGTTTTTCCGTGATCTAAAATCTTTTCCTTGTTGGTGTTGTTCAGCTGTTTTCCATTCACATGTGCTGCCTTGGCTTGGCTTGACTGGGCTTTGAATGAGTGAATCAGCCCAGTGGTTTACATCTCTGCTGCTACAGGGATACCTGCTTGAAGGTGTGTGTTTTGTCCTGAGTTGATAAGACTAAAAAGCAGCTGGCTGATGATTTAATATTCCATAACCCCTAATGTGATACGTAGTGTTTATGCCTATAGACTCTTCCCTCTCCTGGGAACCTTCTGGAACATTTATTGGAACATCCACACAGGCGATGATGACATGTTTGGCTCTGCAGGCCCTACTCAGGTAGTATCTATCCTCTTCATCTCATCATCTCCAACTCTTCTTCAGTGGACCGCTGAACAACTTTAAAAAAGGTGCATACCGTCACCCGCTCTTATCAGAGAGTTTAGATGCTGTGCTAGTCAAAGACGGCAATTTATCGGCTGTAATTTCATTAGACTGTGTCAACTGTAACATCAACTTTTCAATAACAAGTCAAATGATTGTAAATGTAAGCCTGAATGTAAAATATGCACTGAGGTAGCGGACAGTCTGTCCATTCAGAAGTCTCAGTAGCACACTAACAGCGTTAGTTGTGACTGTGATACCTTGGTGCTGAGGATCTTGAAGTTGCTCTGCTGAGGGATGATAGGGTGCAGTAGGTGGAGGTGGAGGTTGAAGTTCTCCCCTGATGCTAGTTGTATTGTGGCAGAGAGCTGAAAAGACCACAGACACCCAGGCTTTAGGCATTACTTCTCATTGGCTGCCATTAAGTGCAGCAGTAAGCATCTAGGAAAACACGAAAATATGCATTTTTTTTCTTTCTTACACTTGTTTCAATACAAATCTAACAATTCCTGTGTTGAAAGTATAGAATTTGAGAAAATACATTTTAGGTTAACTGTAGCCTGCAGAAAACACACAAACCCAACAGCCAGATCAGAAGTAAGGGGAGTGAATGTGTCAAGATTGTCCATGAGGATAATCATCTGATGTAGCTGGTGTGACGGTGAGGAGTATCCTCGCCCTGTCTCTTTAAGTCACAGAGTGACCGGTGATGAGGACGGGGCGGCAGACAGCTCCTAGAAGCCTGCCACTCACTGGGTGGATGGCTTGTTGGTTTCGACAGACACGGCCCTGGCTGTGGACGGAATCCTGACACTCTTTACACACTCATCACTTGGCAAACCTTGCCCTCGCATAGAAAAGCACTAAACACTGACCACTTGCAGAATAACTCGCCTGCAAAGTACATCGCTTCAACTTGAAATGCTTTGCAATTGTCCATCTACCACTAAAAGTAGACTTTCCTGATTAGGGACCAAATGTATGTTAGAAGAAGTTTGTCGGGGATAAAAGCTTAGAAAGTTAGTCAAAGTAGCTTTTGGGCAATTCCACAAAACTATCAAAGCCTTAATATTCATTTGCAGTTGAATTCTTGTGCGGTCTGTAGGTATACAGCAGCTGCATACTCAGTCACCAGGGACAGTAAGTGTAACCACTGCCTTTCATCTTTAATTTCGTTCGTATATACTGCCCTAGTAAAAAAAGAAATATGTGTGTATCAATACTTCACACATCAGAGACAGCATAAAAGTGACTGTATCATTCAAAGCGAGTGAACTATTTCTTCTGAAATGGGGTAAACTCAGTTTGTTATTCTATTAGGACAGACAAAGCCGATCCCTGGGGTGCCCTGCAGTTACCCCTCTGAGAGAAGGAAAGAGAAGTGGGAAGAGACAAAGGGAAAGAGAAAAAGAGAAATAAAGTGGATTGTCCCTTGAGGGCTCAGCAGCTGATCCTAGATCAGTTATGCCTTCTATCTACAGACAATTAGGAGGTTGGAGGAGCTGGGGAGGGTAAATTGCTCTTAGATCTATACTTTGGGAGCAATGTTAACAAGGTACCACTGGAGGCATATTTGGGCCCATGGGGAGTGCGTGTGTGTGTGTGTGTGATGAGTGCATGAGATCCATCTAATGGGCCCCCCTGAGGAAACACCCAAGAGCTAACCCATCTCTGCTCCACACACACACACAAATACTGAGAAAACACAGACTCTCTTCACTTCAGTGCTGCATTAAAGTGTGTGACTATACCTCTTTTTCTGTGAAGTTGACACAGACACCATCCTTGGGTACATTTTTTGCCATGACTGTGACAATGACTTGAGATTCTGTTTGGTACCAGTCATGTCTGCAAGAAACGCACACGCACACAAAACCGATTAAAACAGTCTGAAGAGTTTTTAATATTTTCACCACTCTTATGATGACCAGAAAATATAAACCTAATGAAGGAACTGTATAGTCTGTGCACAATGTATTCACCCAGTTACACAGAAAGGGACTGCTTTAATGCAGAAAGGCTTGGATAATCATTATACTGGTATAATAAATAAAATAAACATGTAAAAACATAAAACAGATGCCCAGATAAGATGTATTTACATTTTTTGCACTTACTTCACTGAGGGAACTGCTGGTGTCTGCCGGGTCATTCAGTCCCCGAGACGGGATGACAGTTAGAGAAGAGGATGTGATGAAGCGGAGAGATGAAACAAGAGAGATAAAAATGAGAAAAAAACAAAACATAACACCAACAAAAGAACCCTTGTAATGCTTCCTTCCTTGAAGCAGGCACGTATGGATGAATGCTCTCTGATGATGCCGAGATCAACAGTGCCCCCAGGTGGTCATGCAGAGAAACTCACCCTGTCGCCGCTGTCGATCTGTATCCGCTCTGGAAAGAGGGGAGGAAAATTTTTTGGATGTATGGTAGGAAACATTTAATACAACCCTTAAGTCAAACTCTGAAATATGAAATTTGTAGCTGCAGGAGCACAACCTTTTTAAGCAAATACACTTAGTCACAGAAAGCAGATGGATATGCCACCACATAGACGAGACACACAGTCTTCAAACCTTGCCACCAGTTTGTTTACTGGTCCTTCCACGCCCATTATAAGCCCTGTGAGCCCAAGCAAGCCTGATCACCAGTTACCAGCATGCTCTCATACATTATTCACTGAGTTAATTGCGGAGAGAGAGAGAGAGAGAGAGAGAGAGCATAGAGAGGGAAGAGACACGAGATGCTAGGAGGAGTGCAAATGCTGTCTTAATGAGGTCGCGAATGAAATGGTGAGGGGGGGGGGAAGCCTGTGTGTCTTTTTTTTTTTTTTTAAACAAGTGGGGTGCCACATGTGATGGAATAACTAGGTGTCGGGTGTGTGTTGGTTGGTGGTAGACACGACGACGGCTCCTGGTGTGAGCGTGAGCAAGCGCAAACAGGGCACTTTCAACTGGTAGCGGAGCGGGGGGGTGATGTACACCCCGGCGTGTATTTGTTTGTGCGTGTGCATGCTGGCTGTGAGCAGGCCTGTGAAGGGGTTGAGTCTTATCAGGGGCTTTCAAACATCAGTAACGTTAACTCTGATGAATCATACGGCTCCTGGGAGTACGTGTGCGTGCGGGTGTGAAGCGTGTTTGTCAAAACTCGTGCTCTTGTTTACTTTAGATGATCCACAGGGCCCAGGCATCACAGGAAAAAAGACACACACCACTCAGACATAGCATGCATCTTTTATTGGACTAAGCAGCTCTGCCAGCACACTTCACCACTGAACACATACTGTTCGTTCATGGATATATGTCAGCCCACTTGTTTGATCAGGTGGGCTGATCAACTCCCTGACTGTGCCACTAAGCTTTGTGTTTAAAAGCGAGGAGTAAAAAAACAAATATAGCTGCAAGGCCCAGTATATAACTGGTAATGGATATTGAAGTGTTGAGAAAATATTTAACTAAAAAAAACAACAACAAAAAAACCCACAGGAAATAATGTGTACTATTTGGTACATCTGAACATTTCATATGAATTAAAAATGGATTCCACATTTGCATTTAAATGAAAAAAGAAATATCCTATCTAAATATCCTAATAAACCTAACATTAAAGACCAATATCAGCACGAAATACTGGTATAACTTAAAAAAAAAAATCAACGATGTGAAAAGCATCTCAGCTCAGCTACATACCTCCCATCATCTCCTCACATCGCTTAATCCAGATCTCAAATGATTTGTCAGAAACTGTGGAGACAAAAGTAATATATACTGATAAATAAAGGCTCAATGTATTGATAAATAAAGGATCAATTAGAAAATGTAGGGAAACATTTGAGGGCATCAGCGAGGTGTTAATGAAGTTGAAGGTGGCCTGGCTATCTGCTGCAGAAGGCTAAAAGCATTAATTAGCGTGTGTTTGATACATTACTGCGATGTCCCAAAAGAGAGGCACATTTTACAGGGAAAACATGATTATAGCTACAATAATGGGTTCACAGCTCTTCTGACAAACATAGGGATGATGGTTTTTGGGCATCCCTTTCCACTATCCCACTGATTAAATTCAGACCACTTTGGCCTCTTCAGTTACCAATAGAACACTCCAAAAAGGACACAAAACATGTCTGGTTTTAGCATAATAACAGCTCTCTCTGTAACGACGTGTCGACAAAAAATATATCCATTAAAAGAGAGTCATGCCTTGATAACAGCCATGCCATTAGAGTCACAGGTTTACCTTGTTCCAACTTCTGTGAGCAAGCAGTTTTATACAGGAAGTACAAGCTGCTCGGCTTTTAACAAACAATGAAGACAAGATCACATCAGCCCTGTTTCAGCATCTCTTCACCTGTCAGTTTTAGAATTTATTTAAAATTTTACTGATCACTTTTAAAGAAAGTCATGGTTTCGCTCCCAGCTACATTGCTGAACTGCTGCTCTCCTATGAGCCAGAGCGCAGCCTCCTCGTCCAAGGCTCTGCTGGCTGTTCCAAGTTGAAGACAAGTTAAGTCAAGGGGGCATTTACAGTGAAAGCCCCTCAGCTCTGGAACTCCCTGTCTGAAGATCCGAGGCTCGCAGAATCAGCAACATCGTTTAAATCACTTCTCAAAACATAGCTCTATAAAAAAAAAGCCTTTTACTAATACTAGCTCACAGTTTCACTGCCATTTCTTATCTGTTTTTACAATTTATTTTCATCATTCTTGTTTTTATTGTTTATTTGGCTCCATCCTGTTCTGTTAAATCTTGTTTTAACTGTCTTAAGCACTTTGCAGCATTTCTTAATACATTAAAAGTCTGCAATATTTTACCATGCAATTTTTATACAGCGTATGTAATTATTTTTACTGGCACTATCAAAATATTGTGCAATACTTTTCTACATTGCTTCTATTTTTATTTTGCTCTTTATTTTTCAACTTATTATTACATCTTGCTCTTTGCTGCTTTAAATTTCCCTGCAGTGGGAAAAATAAAGGATTATCTTATCTTTATTATAAATAAGGTTTATTATTATTATAATAATTATTGCAGAAGGAAGTGATTGAGTGAAGGATTGTGTACATGAATACCTTCCTCTTTGGCTGAGCTGTAATGTCAGCTAGCCTCTCATCCATGAGTGTAGAAAATAGTTCTTACATTAAACTGTTTACAAAAAGGTCTATGGATTATCTTCAGTAACCAGGTCATGATTTCTGGAAAGAGACATTACTGTTATGTTGCTTTTTTTAAAACAAACCAAGGGCCATCTTGTTCCAGTATATTCAAGTGAAGGCAGACGTCTTTACGGTGATAATCTTTCAACTTTTATCAATGTTTTATTAGTGTCCATTATGTAAAACACTTTGTATTCAATGGGGAGAGTGAAGCAGACAGGGCACGGCTGCACAGTAGTTGGTAGAGAGAGGGATGATGGAAAGTTTGTACTGGAGGCCAAAATGGGCCAAACTCACCATCCAGTTGGTGTCCCTGAGTGAAAGCTGCATGTGCTGACTCATACTTGTTAAGATGGTATTCTGCTATTCTGTAGTTAGGAGAGAGAAAAACATGTCACAATTAATAAGATTGATTAATCTTGAAAAACAAAGTGCCAAAATATGCCTTTTTAAAAAAGTTAGATAGCTAAAGCAATTCTTTCTAATGAAATATTGTAAATTTGACTTGAAATGTATCAGCCACAGATCTCAAAGTCTGCAACAGCTGGGATAATGTGTATGTTTACCAGTCAACTTTTTATTACCGCTTTTGCAAAAGAACTAAAAATAATTGAGTCCATCATCAGTTTATACACCAAACATCTATGTGTGTGATTGCTCTCATTTTCTTTTATCATATTCTAATACACACCCTGTTCGCATGAAAGCAAGGGCAAGGCTGGGTTGTAGCTGCTGTGCTTTTTTGGCATCATCAACAGCACCTGCAGAGAGAAAACATCACTATGTTTGTGATAAATATACATTACATCCAGGCTGTATCACTTCGAAAATGTAAGCCAGTGACTGCTGACTGGCACCAGATTTCAGGATCTCACAAAACATTGATTTGTGCTGTCTAGACCACCACGGCTACTCCAGTGTTTGAGGCATTAGATCAAATTATACTCAAAAAACAATGCAGCTTTCATTAGAACATTAAGACATTTATATTTATGGCAAGGCATTTTCAACAGATTGTTATAATCAACAAGCCTGTCAACACATTATGTAGACTTACAGCTATAGTTTTTGAGAAGTGTGTGGGCATAGGCACGTTGGCAAAACCACTCAGCATTGTTGGAGTCTCCTTGCAGGGCCTCATTTAGAGCCTACAAGGAAAGAAACAGCATTTAAGTGGACAGCTTACAGTACTGCTTAGGTTCATAAATGTTGTAATAATGATGGAAAAGTAGTATTACACAAAAGCTTGTGTGTTATTTTTATCCTCTATTTGCTGCACTGTCACCACCAACCAATCAGGATGATGTTTCTGCTGTGATGGGGCATTGAAAGGATAGCTATTACTGAGTTGATTTAAGACTTAAAAGGTTCTAAAATGAATTACTTGTAAATTAGTAAATTCAAAATCGAGAATATTTTCTTTTAATATTTTTTAGACTAAAATTTTCTACATGATGAATATCCTCTAGTTTCTGTTCATATAATGCCAAAACAGAAATGTTGCAATATAATGCAATATGTATGGCAATATGCCACAAAGTATGACAATATATAGATAATTATATCTAACTTCTATTCATATTTGTTGTCAGTGTCAGTAATGACGATGAATGCTTGTGACTAAAGTCAACCAGTCATAACTCCTTGTGACTGAGAAATGTTGCACTTTAATGGCAGTAAAGTACAAAAATGCTAACAAAGCTAACTCTGTAATGGTAATGTTAGTTCAACTTGTGATAAGTACCTGTTTTCATGCAATATGATGCTATCGGGATACGTTAGCAAAGTTGGCTAACTAGTTTTAAGTGTCAAAATCAGTGCTAAAATCAGAAACACTAACATCACCGACACCACACGTACATTGCCTTATAAAAGATCAATTAGAAGAATTTAATGTGAATGTGATAATGCGAAAGAGCCACCAGATATTCGGTGAAATCACTGACGTTTATATCATTTGTTTATGGCTAGCTAACGCTAATATTTACCTCCAGAGCTTTCTGTGGATCTTCGTCAATGAAGCTATCGGGGAAGCTGCTAAAGCAAAATAAGAGACCAAGCGTTAACCAGCAATGTAGAGATGGTGTATGAAATTAAGATTAAAAACTAAACTATGCTGAGTTTCACCTACCGTTCATTTGCCATTGAGTCGCAGCGGCTGTGGGCAGTGTTGCCAGAGTAGCAAGAAAGTTCTAGCAAGATGAGGACGTCGGAAACGTGATAGAAGCATCGGCCACAGCTCGAGCGCAGCAGCAGACCTGTCAACATCCGGCTGCACACGGCTCATACTGCGACTAACGCCACCTATCGACCTGGAGGACTCATGACATGAAAATACACCCAATGGATTTAAAAATGTACCAGTGTTAATTTGCCAATTTGCTTGAGTAGTGTGTATCATATGAAAATAACAACCCTTATTTTACTCCTTATTAACTTCATGATTATCTTAATTCAATTAGTATCAAAATCAAAGAGGCATAACAATAAGAACACCAAAAACATTTTACACAGTAATTAGTTTGCCCCCCATCAACACTGACTTATCATTTTGACTGGGCTGAGAGAAGGAAAAGCAACACTAAAAACGTAAGGCAACACAACTGCAGTATACAACATTTTACATCATCAGTAATTAGAGCAGTGATCCTCCTCATGGCCAGGCAGAACCTCTGGATGATGTCATCCTGTGGGAGGGTGGTCCACTATTCAATCGGAGCTGTCTGGAGTTGCTGCGGTTATGATGTTTAGGCTGTTGCACTCGCTCACTGAACCAACTCCATGTTTTCAAAGGGTATGACATACATGTAGAAGGGCCAATGATGAGCCCTCATCATTGGCCCTTCTACATGTATGTCATTCTCCAGAAATTGGGCACATACCTGAGCCCAGCGATAGTGTCCCATCAGCACAGGATCAGTGTAAGTTTGTTGAGCTTGAAATCCATCATGGCTCAAAGGATTTCTTATTGTTTGGCAAGTACAGACCTGTTATTTGTGTCAGTGGTCTCTGCTGCTGTAGTGGTGGCTGGCTGGACCTGAGGTGCAGTAGGAGGATATGTCGATCCTGATTATGGGTCGTTACACATGGTCGACCAGAGTGCGGATGACGTTATTCTGGCTCCATAATATTGGCATACACATAGCCTACCTGGTCTGGAGGATTGCCTCAACTCCAGCATGCCAATGATACAGTCCCAGTCATGTTGACCCAGCTGTGGGTTAGTTTAACAAGGGAGTGGTCATTTGGGTTTGACTAAAGGCATTGCGACTATTTAAGATTTTGTTTTCAGACTCATGAAACCCAAAAAAATCAGTTAAGTGTGACCAAACTTATACATACACTGTATAAATCTGAATCAGCAAAGTACCCAAAGCTGTAAAAATCAAGTTTAGTGCGGTAAAGAGTATAATACTTTACTCTGAATTGTAAAGTAGAAGTACAAAGTAAGAGAAAATTGAAATACTCAAGTAAGAAGTACCTCAAATTTGTACTTACCCACAATATTTGCGAAATTGTACTTAGTTACATGAAGCCTCTAATGCAGCAAAACTAAATGTGAGTAAATGACTGTCGATGAACCTTACACAGACAATGATAAAATCGTTTATTTCATATAATATATCATTACCTTTTCAACACCTCGGGACAGCACAAAAGCAAATATGCATCAAAATAAAGCAACAGAAATTCCACCTCTCCCTCTGCTACAAGCTTACAAATCAATATCAAGTATCAAGAAACCTCCAGATAAAGCAAAGTGAGGGAATTCCAAATAAGAGTTTTGCATAGGGTTCCCTGGGGGCAAAGGCACAGTTATATGCATCTCCTAAACCAAGTTTAGCCTCAGAGAAGCCAGCCTAAATCCTACAAGCTCAGTTTTCATTTAGAGCAAGGGGAATATTTTGGGTCGGCTTTGTGAGGCTAAAGTAAGATTAACTGAAAAAAACAAAACAAAACATCAACTTAGCATCACTTCATTACATAGGACCAGCTGTTTTACTCCTCACATAGAGTATACAGTCTGTGCATTTAAAGAAATTTTTCAAACCTGAGGGCGAAAATGGCAACAAGGCACAAAGTCAAGCATGTTCACATACTAATAGTATATAACACACAACACATAAAAATATAAAGGCTTTAGAGGTCCATATACTGTATGCATCTATACATGTGTAACAACGACACAGAATGTGTGCATAGCAGAAAGGCTAAATGGTAGCAGTATGATTCTACAGGAGGAAATGCAGTGAAATAAACGGCTACACAATTGTTTCACTGGTGATTGTCAACAAAAAGAAGGCCCACTGTATAGATACATCAACTAAACAGCAGCAGTGCTAAATTATTCTACAAATGACAGTGATCCCTTGTTTTCAACATTTCACAAAACAAATATAATTCAGTATTCTTAAAAAAATAATAATATGGAATGTTTTCCCTCAATAATCTCATGATTACCAGGAACTGAGGAGACAGGAACAGGATGGACTGACATCTTTAGGCACTTAGAAAAGAGACATAAAGCAGATGTAAACATTAGTGCAAAGCCATTTTCAAGGCAGAGGAATGATTCAGCATGAGAGTAAAAAAAAAACACAAAACGGAGGGGGGGGGGAAGTATGAGAGTAAAGGCAGAGGAGGAGGGCGCAGTGTGCTGATCAGATAATTTGCTCCATGACGCTGGAGGTGAAGTGCAAGCAGTGAGAGTGACTGCAGAAGGTGCAGAGAAGCAGAAGATTCCAGTGCATGTCTGGTTTTGGTCTTGGATAGTTAGTGGCTACAGAGAATGGCAGAAGGCTGTGGCAGAAGACATGAGATTTTAAAGTCTGCCTCTTCTTTGAAAGTAACCTGCTAAGTACTGTGAGATTTTGGTTCCTGCCAATTTCTTGCCAAGTTCGACATCAGGGGAAGAAGCATTGATCTAGAATTAATTTTGTTATCAATTTATAATATAATGTAAAATACAAAAATAATCCTAGATCAACATCTTACACCCTTGAGAAATATAGGCCACGGTATGCATTGCTGCAGCAAAATGCAGCTCTGTAACTGGTCCTGAGTCAGTGGAGTGTGTGTGTGCATGTGTGTGTTTGGTGTGATAAGGCATTGGTCTTTTCTATTTGCCGGAGCTAGCTAGGGGCAGCAGCTGTGGAGTCGCCACTTGTGAAGCTTTCTGTCCTGGGTGTGACTTCCCATCAGGTGTCTCCTGTGCACTGCCATTGTCTACAGCCACCTCAGCAGCGGCCTGTCGCTCACACAGACTCCCCAGGAGCTGAGCCGTTCTGAAGACCGAGGCATGACCCGCAGGCTGCAGGGACTGGACCTTGGGCAGGTTCTGAAGGGTCCGCAGCATCTCAGCGGAAACAATAGGCAAATGCTGCTCCTGAATCAAGCTGGTGCTGGCAGGCCGCAGGACGGTGTCACGCTGGCCTGAGTGCCTGGGAGCTGGCCTTGTCCGCTGGGGAGGTGGTGCTCGGACAGGGCAAGATGACATTTTCTTCTGTGGTGGGTGTGAATCTTCTTCCTCCACCGACTGGTCACTAGAGGGAATTGTGCTGTCTTCAGAGTCGTCACTCACACCCTCATCGTTGCCACTATTGTTATTGTCATCTTCTTCTTTGGTACCATCTCCATCTGTGATATAAATCATATCTTTGGGCAGAGAGGTGAATTGGTAGACAAGGCGCTGGCCTTCAACCTTATTCAGTATGCCTCTCTGGTAGTAGTACCTGCATGAAAACACAACTTCAGCATTAACAAAGCACACTACTTATGTACATATATATATTCCTCAAAGCAAAGGAAATGTAAGCATGTTGTGATTACGGTTTTGAGCAGCCTTATCTCTCTTTTTGCTGTGTACCTGAGTGCTCTGCCCATCGTCTCATAATTCATATCTGGCTTGTTCTTGTGTTTGCCCCAGAGTCTGGCAACAGCTTTCGAGTTGACCAACTTGAAGATCCCTGCGTGAGGATTAGTCCATTTAATGTAGCGGGGGCAGACCTGTCGGTCCTGCAACAACTCCATCAGGAACTGCCACAGGTACAGCGTGTTTCCTCCTGGAGCACAAACACAGGAAACACGATGGAAAAGGATAGACAAAGAAACATGGAAAATTACTTCTGTAAGAGCTGTGTTGCCAAAGTTACTGATCCCCTGTGATCCATCCAAGGCCTTTTTTTAAAGACCTGAAATACATAACACTGCTGCTTGCATCTAACTGCTTAAATAACAGCTCTTTATCATTCAGACAAAGCAGCAAGATATGTAAATGTTTCTTATTCAGACAAAAAGAGCCAAATAGTGGTCTAACGAACTCACATGGTGAGTTATTTAGCTAGAGCTCAATGCTAGAGAACAACTATGAATTTAAGCTATGATATTAAAGCAGAGGAGTGCATGTGACAACACATCAGCATAGAATCACAAGATGTTGGCTACATGTTTAGTTCCTAATCACTTTCTTGCTGGATATTCATCGATTATGCATAAAAATATAGAGGCACTATTATTTGAATTATTGTAGTTTTTGACCCATTTTTTCCCACAGTATTACAAGAAAAGCATTTTCTCAAAACAACTTAGATTTCACTCATTCACAATGTTTTATGGATTACTCTTTGTCAGGTATTATTCACCTGATTTCTTTTGGTACACAAGATTCTATTTGAGCGCAACCTTTAGGGTGCTTTGACATACATGACTACTTAAAGTGTATATAATGTAACTAGGTCAGACATAGTGACTGCTGTCATGACCTTTACATAAATGTGACTGGTGCTTATTGAGACATGGCACAAATGCGTAAAATTGCCATTGTATGGCTGAAAGGGGCTTAACTTAGTAATGAGTGACAATACCTTTGTTGTATTTGTCCTTCTTCACTATGATGTCTGGTGTGGGAGACGCTGCCCTTTTATGACGAGGTTTTCTCCCTGAGCAGTGAAGAATAAAGGCAGGTTATTGACAAGGTATTTTTTATATAATTACACCAGCCATAATTTCGTTTCAGATCAGCTGATAGCCCAGGAAGTGACTGACCTCTCTTCTTTGACTGCAACTGTGCCGCAGTTTTTTTCGTGTGCAGCAAAGGCCATTGTGGCTGGTCAACAGCGCCAACAACCCCCTCTGCTGACACAGTCACCTGGGTAACAGGAGTGGTGATGACATCACCCAGTGATTGCAAGAAGGTTTGGGCTGCAGGGGGGCATAAACAGATTTAATGAAAGTGAACAGCACCGTGACCACCATGTCTAAAAATAACAACTAGCAGTCAGACACATCCTACATCAAAAAGGAGAAGTGGCAACGTTTTATTGGAGCATCTTCACTCTGTTGGTGTTTCATGGCAGCAGTGTTAACTCAGGTGTGTGTCTGTGCTTACAGTAGTGCTGTTCCAGGGAGAGGGTGTCAGGGCACTCCATGTTGAGGAGTGAGTCAGCAGCAACAAGTGTCTCCATGGTCTCGTCCTCTCCGCTTTCACATGGCTCCACTATATACAACAGAGAAGGGAGCAGCTGAGACGGATCTGTGGCTTCACATATGAATCATTACAAGACATAGTGATCTCACATTTGCTTTTTATGCCACTACCGCCTGGACTGGCAGTCACTGGATGATACAGCCATCTATCCATTAGTTTTAGCTATCTATTATGACTATTCTGCTTGTTGTTGTCTGATTTTCACAAACTTTAAAACACAAAATTTAGGGTTTAGGTTAGGGCTGCACAATATTGGAAAGACTGACATTTCAAATTTTTTTTCTGTGGTGTATATAGCGATAAAAAAAATCCAGGAATTTTCCACCAGATGACTTGTTTGGCTCTATTTGTAAATAAAAAAATCATCCTAGATCTTCTTTTTTGCTGACCTGATCTGGAGGAGGGGGGGGAAATCAAAGCCCAGTCAGCACTAAGTGCCAAGCTAGTTCTAGACATAAAAGGTGCTGATCCAATTACATTATCAGCCGACGTGGAACATAAGGATGCAGAATGTCTGACAGATAAGTCGCCGCTCCTCCATTCAGGCATTTAAAAAGAAACAACAATGTTTAGTGATGAAACCTATGGCGCTAATGTAAGGATGCCAGGATGGGGGAGATATGCTCATGGTTAAACATGCCTGTCTGCATTTTGGACCACTGGAACATGGATATAAGTGCCTGTGTCATTCCAATGTACAATAACTTTTACTGGTCCAGCCTAGAAATAATTAGATTAGTGGCCTTCTAAAGGCGTTTAACAGAAAGGAAATGTTTGACCTTAGCTAAAACTCTTTGTTGGGTTGAAGACTTTTAAGAGGGCTGCCAGTCAATGTCATGTCTGACAAATAAAAATAATAATCAAAAAAAATAAAGTAGCTCCTTCAACCTGTTTAAAAAAATAAATCAAAGTAATTTATAGCTTACAGACTTATTTGTAAATTAGATGTGGAAAATGAGAACCATGAATTTTCCTCATGTATCAAGAGGCATAAAAAGTTGTTGCATGATGTGTTTGAATTCATTTGCCTTAGGCTTACTTCACATTGCACATATGCGATTCTAGACAGTATATAGTGCAGCCCTTGTTTAGGTGGTATAAGTGGCCTCTTGCAGTTGGAGTATTACTGACTATTATGGAAATAAAGACACTAGATAACTAAAATTAGCTATTCTGCATAATTCAAGGTACCCACTGGTAATAGCAGATACCCTGATTGAAAATAAGAAACTAGAGGTAAGAATTTGAGTGAACTGTCCCAAGGATGACTGAGCAGTACTTCTATTATAGTATTATTGTATATAGTATGTTAACATGTTTATTTCTTGCATAACCAATTACACTAAATTACCGTGCAGTTTGACATATAATACTAACATCTGACTGCATATATGGTGTCTGTGCTGCTGCCAATAGGCAAACGATTTGTAAAGTTTCGGCTTTTGTAATTTATCCCGTCTATCAGTATGAGTTATGTCTTGCCACATGTATGCGACTGAGGCAAATTACCAGAAGGGAGTCTATTATTTTGCGTGTAATTATGTGACGTGAACAGGCTGTGAAGCTAGAAAACATCTGCAAGCTAACAGATGCGTGTCGTTGACTCAAACACGAGGAAAACTAATGACCAGCCACAACAAGACGCAACGTTTAGTGAAACACAGGAGGCAAGTCGCTGTCCCAAAACGGTTGTAGTTTTAAAATAAAAAGCCAAAAAAATGTCTGCAAGTCTGTCTGTTGCATTTGTCGTCAGCTAAGTTAACCGAGCTTCGCCATGCCACCTACTTCACCTGCTCGCTCCAGCCATAATAAAGTCGGAAAAACAATCCCATATAGTGATATAACTTACTTTTATTTCCCAGCACTGATGATGGACACACTATAGCATATGTGCTGTAGCCCAAATTAACCACGTCTACATCCTAATACGATTCATCAACAGTCTTTCAAAGGCACAAGCCTGGAATGTTTTGTTTCACTTCCTGATTTTTTGCGGAAGGTGGTCCATGTGTTATGGTTGAGACTGCGCATGTGCAGGCTCAACTATACTACGGTGAAGGCGTGACCCACCCTAGTCTACCTCTGATTGGATAGTACTTGTTGTTTGTTCCTTGGCTTGGTTAGATTTAGCCCTGAGGAGAGATAATTGGTTATGATAAGGGTAATATTGTCAGAGTAAACCAATCAGAAGGAGAGTAGGGCGGGTTATGGCGTCGCAATAGTAGTATTGAACAAGCCACGACGATATTTAATATAGCAATGAAAATAAAGCAATATTTATGAAAATTATTTTTAAAATATAAATTCTGAACATTCTCAAATGTTTTGATGGCACAAAAGTCATACCCTGCAAATATAAATAGTGACAAATCCTACTTCGAGTTATCTAACTGTTGCAAAATTGTGTTATTCTACATTCAACAACCAAAACAACAATAGTGATGATAATAAATAGTCATAGTAAGTTAAAACAATTTCAGAGCAAAGAACATTTCAAGTGAACAATCATTCCATGATTTGAGTCTACAATTTCAAATAAAGTATAGATATACAATTTAAAAGTCTTTCCCAGCATGCCTATAGTGAAATGATTGAATGATGATTAACACTACTGCAGCTTGCTATCAAATTGTGTCGATCAGTGTATCATTTCTGAAAATTCATAGAATGGATGTGAAACTTTTACATCCACCAAATTGGACCAGTGGACCAGTTACCACATGTACACTGCAGTGCATATACGCAGGCGCTGTGGTCGCTGCATTGCGTTGACATTGTGGATTAGAAAAAGAATAATTCTTTGCCCATTATTATCAAACTAAATAAATCCACTGCCAAATACAGGAGGTTGTTAAAACTCAAATGCGAAAATGTATGAATGTTACTGGGGCGCAGCAGATCAATACTGGGACATGAGTACAAGCTAAATGGGTCTAGCGGCGGCCCTGGAGTCCAGTAAAGAAAGGCTGGAGTGTGTCTGCATTGATTGTTTGTGTGTGTGTGTTGTATACACTGACCTTTGAACAGCTGCTGGTGATCATCCTCTGTCTGTGACTGTTCACAGATTAGGCCTGCATATGAGAGCAGGTGTGGATGGGGAACCTGCTCCACAATCACAGACGGGTAATCTGAGTAAACCCCCAACTGAAGCACACACAAAGTAGTAAGGATTAGATTACAATTTGTCAGAATCCTCAGAATTTTGTGCTGCACCAAATGGCAGCTCTGCTGTAAAATGCACAAAAACATTAATCACTGCTTAACATGTACTTACCTGTGGCATGTTAACATGGTCACTGGCGAAGTCAAAGATGAGCTCTGACTGCTGAAGCATGGCTGATTATTCCAAATCAACACACGACCTTAACTGCATGAAAACAGCATCACACCTTTCCTCTGAGAGCTATTAATAACCACACACGTCTGATGTGTATTTGTGTCCACACAGATCTCTTGAGATGAACAGCAATTTACCGTCAGTGTCGATCTACCAGAGAGGTTCCCCCAGGATATGATGAGGGTCGTTCTTGTTCCATGCAGCACAATTCAACAGAGGCAGTAGTGATGTGAGTATACTAATTGACCAGAAACACAGAGGCGTCACAGGAAACTCATGTTCACTCACTCTGCCTCCACTTTCAATGAGGAAGTGGGGGCTGCTAAACTGTCCTGTGGTCTGACTGAACCTGCCAGAGAAGAACAGAAACAATATGCGTGTTGGTGGTGGTGGAGCATGGAGAGCCGTTAGAGGCAAAACACACAGTGAGAGCGCCACACCTGCAGGGCATATCAGGTGGTAGCTGGTTTGGCTTTTTAATTAAAATGTCCATAAGGAGAAATGTGGTCACCGTGATCTGAGAGGCAGAGAAAACTGCACAGTTTGCTTTCCTCTGTCAAATATCTCACTCTGTTGCTCTTATCTTGCTTCTAAAAGGGCTCAACCAGCAACAGGAAGGAAGCGTTTGCATTGCAGTGTGTGCCTGTACGGTATGTGTGTGATACGATTAGGGTTGGAGGCAGCTGGTGTTGAACTTGAAACATCATGTCGTTGCACAATGTTCAAGGTTTCAGGGGCGTTATGAGCACATTCCTTACAACATGAGTGTGACGGGACATTCAGAACAAAACGTAAAAACAGACCTCTTCTTCTCTACTCCCACTTGCTCATTCTGTCCCTGTTCTTTCTCTTATTTTCCTGACCATCCCTGCTATGATTCATTTTTAAGCATTTCTGAGGTTATAGTTAAACGCCAGGTGAATTTAGTCTCTTCTTGCTGCTGCACAGTGCCCCCCCCCCCACAACTGTTTTAAATTGAAGTTGTAAACTCTGTTGGCACACCTGCACTCATCTTCAGCTGTTTTCTGTTGAAGATCCTGCCAGCATTTTAGATTTTGAGTACAATACATCTCCCAGTGTGGACAAAAATGCTTCCAAGGAATTAAGGCTAATCATTAAGCTCCTACATTTTAATCCCATGAATCTTCAGTTTGGTTGAAACCCTTTTGATAGTCTCACAGTTCCTGAGTCTTTTCTTATACCCCAGCTCCAAAATGAGAATGCGCTTCTTCATCTTTGTGTGTGTGTGTGTGATAGAGGCACAACATGTTTGGGTCAGTTATCACACAGGAAGCACAGCTTAGTTAGGAGGCACCACTTCCTGAGTTCCTGTGCCAGAACACTGCCAACATCACCGCCAGTATTGGCCTTGTCACTTTCGACTTCCTCTGATGTGTGCAGTTGTTTGGTGCTCATTGATTTATGTAGGACATGAGTGAAGTACTGTTGACTTCTCGTGGCAGTGAAACTGAAGGAGAGTTCAGAGAAACAGTCAAATGTAGAGCTTGACGATAGGAGAGGCCAGAGATGAAAACTGCAGCATCTGTTAACAGTTTTCAAAATTGATTAATTGTTTCGATCAATTTTAAGCCATCGTTTCAGGAATTCCCTGGACAAAGCCTATTCAATCTGATTATTTTCTGTTTTCCTCGATTTTCTATCATGCTAAGTCATATTGTGTTTTGGAATATTTGTCTGAGAAGTTAAAGACATCACCTTGAGCTATAAACGTCATGCTGCTGTAAAACCTGAAATTACTGTATTTTCCTTTTTGCAATATGACAGATTCCAGGAATTTTCACCACATGACTTGAAAAGCTGTATTTGGAAAGAATTAATCATTCTAAATCTTTTTTTTTTGTAGTGGGTTCAAAGTAAATCATGTTCTATTAGACAGACGTCTCTGGTAGATTAGTCATGGTAAATGAGAACCACAAGAGTTTTTCGTTTTGTACAAGAAACAAAAAGTCAGCACAAGCTCATTTGCCTTAGTTTGATGATGCATGTCCTTCGATGTGACTATTGTGCTGACGCACATAGCAAACTCAATGCTGAAATGATGTATTGTGCAGCCAATCCTGCATTGAGCTCTCAGGAAATGGATATTTTTTTCACTATTTTTGCACTACATTTCACTATTTTATGTACAACATCAATAAGTGTAGGATGAATGCAGCTTGTGTTTTCGTAGCAGTGAACAAAACAGCGAGTTCACGGACAAAACACCAATGTTTTTTGCCGTTTCTCCTTCTTTGAGTGGGTTGCCACTGCTGCCTGCTATTGTGCCATATGTGTATGTTTATTGTCAGTGTGCCCTACAGCCTGCTACCGCGATAGAGAACGTATCTAGCAGTACAGAGCCTGTGTTCATCAGTACTCCGGTCACATAGGTTTGTCTCTGTGGCCTCGGCACTGGGATCTGAGTCTGTGAAGTGGCTGCCAGGCCCCTAAGGACACTGATAAGCCCACATAACATTCATTCCCTAGTTTGTGTGTGTACTGTATGTGAGAGAGAGACTGAGATAGAGAGAGTGCGGGTGTGTTTGACAGAAAGTGGCAGAGAGCGTGTATGTGTGAACTAGGCCAGGCTGATAACAGTATGGCAAGTGAGGGAGCAGATAAGCCCCTCTTGTTGCTTGGGGTAACCGGGCCTTGTTAAATGAACACAGTGAAATATGGTGCATGTGTAGGTGTGTGTGTGTGTGTGTGTGTGTGTGTGTGTATGTATAGGAGGAGATTGTGAATCAGGGAATGGTGGAGGTGGTCATAACACACCTATGTATTCACAATATTCTTGGTGTGCACATGTGTGTGTTGTAGCTGTCATATCAGGTAAATCATATACTGGTATTTTTAAATGAACGCCTACAAACAGCGCTCAGAAGCTCACAGGAATACTTTCACTTTCCCTTCAGCACATGTCATGTAACGACCAGTCAACCAAAGAGCTGCTAACGTTATTTTCCTTTTTCAGTATGAAGTATTTGTCCTGATACAAGATATAGGTCTGTTCTATGGAATAAGAAGCAGGGCTTACCTTATGTTTAGTGCTTGTATCTCTGTTTGGCAGAGCAGCAAGTGCCTGGAGGATCTAGAAGGAAAACAAACTGTTCTCAGATAGAACTTTTTTTTCTGCTTAAAGATCTGGGATCAGTTTCCCTGTACTAAATTTATCTTTCAAAGCAAAATGCCACACAGACCTTAGATCAGTGTAGATTGTGTTGATTCTTTTTCTTCTCTTTGGCCCTCCTCAGTTATTGCTTCCTCTTTTTTCCCCCCAAAGAACTCCCCCCCCTGTGAGTTCTGATTGGATACCTGTGTTGTGAGTCAAGGTAACCCATGGTGACCATTGTCAGTGTAGAGCAAATGTAAACACGGGCGTATTTGCAATGTAAAGCACCAGAGAGCCGAGCAACTGATCTGAAGACAGCCGAGTGCTTTATATGAAGGTGGAGAGCCGGTGGATGTGTGACATGATCTCACTAAATATCATGTTACATCATTCTGTCAGCTTCAACTACATGAACATTGATTTTCAATATTATGAAGATCTATTTCATGACTTACAGTTACTGTTAACTTAACAAAAAAATGTAATATTGGCTGAGACAAAAAATGTGGACACAGGAAATGCTATGTTTGCAGACAAAGTAGGCATATAAAGTAAACCAGAAGTCTGTTTTTATTGAGACCGTGATGCTCCCTAGTGGAAAAACTCTGCACCAACACCCTTAACAACAAGCGGTAGGAATCCTTAAGTCTGATTTTATTCCTCTGCTTATTCTAATGAACAACAAATAGAGCTTATATGTCCATCGAAGTTTGGTTCAGAGTCTGGTCCAGTGATACAGATACTGACACCGTCTACTAAGGGAGAGGCAAACCAGGCAAATGTTTGGGCTGACCCCCCAAAAACTTGGGAAAGGGGTCACACAAATAGCTACTCATACTGGCACATTTAGCAATCCCAACTATAAACCTCCTTAAACCTCCCAAACCTCCCTATGTGGGATCCTCTCTATAGCCATGATAGCTGGATATTGTTAGTTTTGACACCTCCTAAAGCTTCATGAAAGGAGAACAAGAAGAAGAAAAAAAAACAAGGCAGGGATGGGCTTCTTTGCCTGGGAACCCCGGAGCGTATGATCGCTCCTGTGCATGCTGTCTCTGTTCAGTGCCACTGCTGTAATGGCTGCATGACTCCTCTTTCTGTGAATCCCATTTCAGAGAAACTGAAATGCCAGACAACAAATAATAATGGTGGAGACTTGCAACGAAGGCCAGATTGTAGCAGAAACTGTGCTGATTCAGTTAGGTGCCAAATTTGATAACAAAATACAAACGTTACTGAGCTAGATCCTGAAGGAAACAACCATTAATCTATAACTATCAAACTAATAATGATATCAATGCGATTCCAAATTATGGGGTGGGGGGTGGGGGGGAGGTTATAGTCAAGGAGTCATATAATGAGGGTCAAACTATCATGGGACTATTGCTTTTAGATGCAATGACATAATGGGGAAATTGAGCTGCCTTGGCGGAGGTTTACGCTCCCTGAGTGCTGTCTTGTTTAGATATTAAGTTTTAAATGGAGGTATGCATTTAAACAAGCTACAGCAATTTAGCACTTAGAGTATGTTGACATGTGGGGAGTGTGTTGCAGTCTTTTTTTTTTTTTTTAGGAAAGAGGAGACCTCAAAGGAAACATTAACAAGCTTATGTAGGGCTTTCCTTTAAAAAAAACAAAGAAGTGAAGCATAAATTTAAGCCCACTCTCAATACCCAGATAACTTTCATGCAGTTCCTCCTTGATTAACTGATTAGATGTCTGGGGAAAAAAAGAGACACCAGCTTGTTGTGCATAGCCGTTGTATGCTCACAACTACTTAGATATCTAGACAGCACTCAGAGAGCACAAACCTCTGCAAAAGCAGCTCATTTTCCCCATTATATCATTGTTCCTGTAAACAATAGTCTGATCGTTTGACCCTCATAATATGACTCATTGATGATGAAAACCTAACCCTTGCATTTGGAGTCACATTGATATCATTGGTGGTTTTCACTGATGGTGGTTTTCTTCAGGATCTAGCTCCAGGATTTGGTGATTTCTTCAATGGCACATCCCCCACCCTTCCACCCAGTTCAAAACTCACTATTAAATTAACTTTATTCACAGTGATGAGCAAAAACTGATCTGAGCCCAGAGAATAGAAAATGTTTCATTCATAAATGCTATAGTCACTTAGTACAATGTTAAGTTTTAATTACATCGTTTAAACAAGTGCAAGGAACAGCAATTGTGTTATTCTACCTTTCATCTGATCTGTTTTCATCCCATATAAGTGGGTGGAGATGGTCTGATAAGGTAGAATAAATACATCCTCCCTCTCATTCCTTCATTTCTTTGCCATTTTCCCCCACTTCTGCACCATTAAGCAGCTTCAAGAATGAGCGGGTTTGGCTCAGGAATGAGGTTAACTCCCTCAATGTTTTGATAAAGTATCAGAAGGTGGGGTTTTATTATTACAATATGTCTGTGCATATGTGTGAGGAAGGAGGCTGGCAAGAGTACACATAAACTACCTGATGGATTTTGATTTGATTGATTTGGCTGGCATTTGTTTGTTCGTCTGTCTGTCTGTTAGCAGGAATAACTCAAAAAGTTATGAACAGATTTTGAGGCTCCAGCCTGTAAATGTAAATGTTTGTTTGTTTTCTTAGTCTTGCACGATAGTAAAGTGAATATCTTTGGGACAGATAAAACAATGATGGGCAGAAGATTAATTGATACAGAAAATAGCTGTTGGTTGCACCCCTGTTATGCAGTATGACTTGCATTTGCACACATTTGACCTTACTGATAAGCCACAGATATCTGCACATTTGTCTGACCTAACTTACATGTTGATTATGTCTTTGTTTGCAGTATTTGTCACATCCAACCATATGTCTGTGGCTGATATATCATTTTTATTTTCTGCTCTGGCCCTGTTTGCCATTGTATTGTCAGACAAGCAATAAAGGAGAGGTCGCCTACACATTAACAATGTAGAAAATAAAGTTTAAATGTCCCCTCTTGTATAACTGAGGAGGAAGCAGATGAAAGAAATGCAATCACGTCCATGGTACACGAGTGTGATTAATTCTCTCTGCTGCGTGCGTCTGCTCGCCTTATGCTGCTTCTTGTCCAGCGTTGTGTGTGACGTTTGTACATCTGTGAAAGCGAACGGTGACGTGTGTTTTTGTGTCATTCATAAACCGTTTTTTTGAAGTGTGAATTCAATGATATGCAAGCAAAAAAGCACATCAAAGAAGAACAGTTTTGCACAAAGCACTTTTATTTATGCACACACAAAAACACAAACAGACACATAAGGATGACTGGCACAGAGACATTAGCTCAAAAACCATAGTTTTGTTATCTAATATGATGCACAAGAGTCTTAGTTTCTGCTTGGTTTGACATTTTTCCTTGATGTAAGTCCATGGCTAAACAACTTGCAGACACATGTCCACAGAGACTTTCACATTCATAATGAAAGTGTGTTTTTCTTTGTTCTTCCAAAATGTTGGCAGAAGCTATGCCGAAAATGATTACACTCCTCGCCGTGTTATCGATCCAGAAAAAATATTCTGAATCGAAGAAAGCCAGCCAAGTATAATTCACCAGTATTTGCACAAATGTTTTTAAAAGATTGCATTATTAAACATTAGAGTGATGGACAGAGAGGGCAGCCGGAGTTTTAAGTTAACAGGTGAAATTACAACTGTCTAGGGTTTGTGTTTGCATACCTAGGTCTCAAATGGCGCTATTTGTCGTGCAGGACTATTCAACATGATCCAAAAGTTCGAGAAATGAAGCAAACACCTCATGCAGTTGCTGCTAATGGAATTTTAATGTAGTTCACTGGCACATGTCTGCTGAACCTGCAGTGTGTAAGTGCAAATATATGAACGATTGGGATAGAAAAACATAAGAATGTTTGGAGAAAGAACAGAGATCGACACAATCTGTTCACACTCCAACTCCTTAGATCCAGAACCTCAAATTATCAATCCTCTGATCCAGACATGCTCAAGCATTTTATGTTGTCTTCTAAACTGCAGGGGGCAAACTGTCTGCATGTGCCTAATTGTGTATATGTGGCGTCCAAATGTGCCTTATGCATCGGTCTCTGTGCTTCACACTGAAGTCAATGCATGTGCACTCAAGGATTTTAAATATGCAGCGCTCCTTTTTTGGCCCTCTTTGAGAAAACCTTTCCTCTGTTTTACAATTGGTTGTACGTCTTTATATGTAGGGCAAGTTTTATGATAATTTTTCCACATATAAGGTTTGGTCATGCTCGACTGATTTTTGCAAAAAGTCTTTTCGTAGAAATAGCCACAAGGCCCTTGACCAACAAATGTCTGTCTGTCTCGTTAAGCGAACTCACCGCTATAAAAAGGCACAAAGGTTAAGGAGAAAAAGACATCTGCTAGAATGTCACAGCGAACAACGACAGGCCATCCATGACCACATATAACGACCCAGAATCTGCCTACCGCACCTCAGAAACTGGTTTTTGACTGGCCACTGCTACAGCATCCATTTGCATGCATAGTAGGCCTGTATGCCGAAACAATTAGAAATCATCTGAGGCATGATTGACTTCAAGCCTTACAGCTTCACACTGGTGCTGTGCTGATGGGACAACACCGCCGGGCCCGTGTGTGTGTTACTGATTACTGAAAAGCCCACAATATTTGTGAATGTGCAGAATCTCTCAGCCAAGCCAACATGATTAGTCTATAAAAAGGTTATTGTAGTTTTTACTACAAACAGTACCCTTTCTCTAATTAAACAACCTTTTGTTATCAATCTGCTGCAGGTTTCCATCTTTTATCTGGCTCTTAAAGTGACATAAAGTCTATACTAAACTGCACTTGTGGCTGAACTATGTAGAGTTCACTCTTACTTGCTTACTTACTGTAAGTTGCCCTTCATTAACTGTGAAGTCTGGATAGAAAATTAGAGCTACATCTAACCAAATCCTCCTCCCAGCAATTCTAAAGCCATTCATAATTACATCTAGTTTGTTTAATTCCTAAAAGGAGCTCAGCAAACAAAAATAAGATATTGTGTAAATTACACGGTAGCTAATTTGTAGGCTGTTTTTTTGTCTGAGGACAGAGCCAGGCTGGCTTTCCCCTGTCTCCTGTCTGTTTCCAGAGTACTTACTTTATTTAGCTTACTTTAGCACAGGATGTTACTACGCCGGTCCAAGAAAGGGTCACATAACCTGCAACCCTTTTGTCTTTTGGTTTTTATTAAGCAGACATGATAGAATGTGAACCCATGAGGTGATGGTCGGTGGTTTGTGTTATGTTTGGACAAAGCCAGTGGCCAGCTTCAACCCCCTTTATTGAGTCTTTAGGCTAAGCTACAGTAGGCTCCTCATGGTTGCCTATTTATCTTACATACATGAGAGTGGTATTGATCTTATGTAATTCTCGGCTAGATAATACCTGTAATAAGTACTCTATATTAAATTAAATTAATAAATTATTTCTAACTATTCCCTAATGTAGGTTGACATACTGAATCTGTTGTGTGATGACGGCATAAACTCTATGATAGATTACAACTTACTGTAAGTCAAGGCTGTTGGGACAATAAAGTAAATCAGTTTTCAACATAATATTAGATTCTAAATGATTTGATCCTCAGCTTTTTATATTGTGATTTATATACTGTTCAGTAAGAAACTCCCTGAACAACATTGACCTTCTTTGCAACTTTCAATAGGTTTTTTTTTTCTTCTTTTTCTGGTACTGTAGCATTGATCATAGAGGACAAATCCATCAATTAGGGGTGAAACGGTGCACAAAAATCACGGTTCAGTACTTACCTCGGTTTTGAGGTCACGGTTTGGCACGTTTTCGGTACAGCAGGAACAAGGAACAGAAAACATTGTTTTAAAACTGTTTTAAAATTTTTTTTTTATTAGAGTAAAGGACAGGGAAGAGGTGGAAAAACAAGGCAAAACATTTGATTGGATGAGTTGAGACGAGTTGAAGAGGGGTGGTGAGACATCACAGGACAGAGCTTCTTTTTACAGTTTAATGTGACATGCGTGACACTGCTTTAGCCTGAAGGAACATTCCCAGGTCAGAGCTGTGCGTTTGTGTGTGTGAGAGTACTTGCAATGAATAAGTATGGAGAAGAAGAAAGAGATCACAGTGATGCTCTGTGTTAGCATTCATCATCACATGATGACTCTAACCCTGCTGTCACACTTAAATCAAACCACGCACACAAACAGATTCAAGCCACAGTAACAGGCAAATATTAAGTAGTCACAGTCATAAATGATTAGCAATGGGTGTCTGAATAGATAATGGCTAAAAGGTTGATGCTTTTCTCAAAAAAAGGACACACCTGACTAGTTTCTTGTTTATGATATTTAGCATTTTATTTATTGCAAAGAGAAACCCCTACCTCTACCTAGTTAAGGTAAGGAGTTACAAAACACATACAGCCTCAAGAACAGGCCAAAAATCTGAACAGGATAGTACAACAGCTGACTGTCCAAACAGTGGAAATCACAACATCAGTAGTTCAATAACTGAAAATTACACACACAATACATTTAAAGGCACGAATGTAACAAGTGATAAAATATGCAAAATGCTCAATACATACATATTGAAGGTAGTACATAACAAAATGAACAAAATGTCTAAACAAGAGCCTTATATCGACTGGCTAAACTCCTCCAAGCTGCTGCTTTGTGTGGTAGCAACCCGAATTTGCTTTGCACTCGAATGTAGTCCATACAATGCAGAAGATTCATAATGTCAAAGTAACATTCACTATTCGGGCTGCAAGCCTGAGGAGCTGTCTTTGCAAATCTTACTGTTCACCCTTCAATTTTACATTACACATGTGCTGAACTCCACCCCCTGCTCAGTTCTCGACATTTGGTGTTATTCACACCAGTTTGCCAGCTTCGCACATCTCACAGTTATTTTCAAGATTAAAGCTTTTCAAGGGCACTGATGAAGATTTCTCCTTGGACAGGCAGGGCGTGCAGCGGTCCATAATGATTAAAAGCTGAAGAGGACTTCAGGTGATGTTGCAGATGAGGCAATGATGGGCATGTATCCTCATTCAGTCACCCCTACTTCAAGATTTACCTCCCCTAAGGAGGTTACGTTTTCACCCGTGTCTCTTTGTTTGTTGGTTTGCTTTTTTACAGGATTACAAACAAAAAAAAAAGGACTAATTTCCACAAACCTTGGAAGGATGGGGCATGGGCTAGGAAAAAGGCATTAAATTCTAGTGCGAATCTGGATAAAGGGGCATATCCAGGAATTTTTTCCACTTTTTACAACATTAGATAGGGTGTTTCTTTGTTTTTTTTTGCCATTTTCCCTGATTACGCGAAAGCAAATGAACCGATTTCAGTGAAACTTTACGGAGGGGTGGAGCATGAGTCAGGAAAGAACCCATGACATTTCGGTGTGGATCCAGATGCAGGGGGCATATCCAGGTCTTTTTATGTCTTTCCTTAACATTGAGAAGAGTGGGGCATGGGCCAGACAAGCTAAACAGAAATATGTAGGATTGTTGGGCCTTGGTGGAGGTGTGCGCTCTACTGACGGCCATTCTAGTTTGGTTTTTTCGTTCTCATATCTTCTCCTTTCTCACTTCCGGGCTCCTCCTCAGGCTGTCGTGGACTTGTTGGTCATGCGGGAGTTAGTCTGTTCGGAGGCTCGTTCAGTGACTTTCAGCTTCATGCACAATTGCTTTTCATCCATCAGCATCTCTGCCGGTAGGCACCAGCAGCACAAGCAGGACTAGAGGATGGAGGAAAAGTGGTGAGAGTGATTGTGAGGCAGAGGCTGAGAGAGGGAGTAAGTTTGCAGTTTTCATTGCTTAGGTATGGGGAGAAACAAGAGGTTCCTTCTTTTTTTTAAAATCTTTTCCATTTGCTGCCTCACACTGGCAAAACTGAACTACCTTGCTAACTAAATGCTAGCATTAGTTTCATATTAATGGTATGAAAATCAGTCGGTGTTTTGAATCCTCTCTTGTTACTGTAGGCAAGAAAGCAAATAAGTGTATTTCCCACAATGTCAAACTATTTCATGAAGATATTTGCACCTTGTATGGCACATGTTGCCTCTTACCCTGAAGCAGTTCTTGAAGCGCTTGCTGACCATGTAGAGGGCGATTGGGTTTATGCAGGAGTTTACAGACGCCATGTTGATGCCAATGTAGTCCAACACCAAAAAGAAGCTAAAAGGGATACAGAGACACATTAGTATGTCTCTCTTTCTGGAGGGAGACTCATCTTTCTACTAAATTATCTAGTCTACTCTTTTTTGTTTTGTTTCGTGTTGCACTATATGACATGTATTTTCCTCCATACCTGAGCAGTTCACAGCGGTTTGGATCTTTCTCGTCGTAGATGGTGAGCTTCAGGATACGGCTGAGGTGGAGAGGCAGCCAGCACAGAGCGAAAACCAAAACCAGACAGAACACTGTCTTGGCCACCTCCCTTCGCTAAACACACACAGACATATAAATCATTTAGGTGGAACGCTTTTGTCCCATGGTGAAATTTCTATCATTTGAAACTTTTAGTCTGAAAGATTTGTTTTCAGAACTCAAAAAAGGGTCAAGTTAGGCTGTATTAAAGTTGAGCTTTAATAGGAAACACTTCACGGTGTGAATGGTCATTTTGTGTGTGTTTTTAAATCTAAACACTCAATATGAAATCAGTAATCAAATCATTAAGATGAAAGCCATCGTCAAACCTGTTTGAGGTGGTCACTGAGAGCGATCTGGACACCATTCTTCTTCCTCAGCATCTCACAGGTCATCAGGGTGTAGAAAATAGCAGTACAGGCCACTGGCAGGCAGAAATATACACCGAACAGCCACCAGTCCTTTGCTGATTTATAAAACTACACAGAGAAAAATAAGAGAACAACATTGGATAATACACAAACATCAGTATGAGAGCTTTAAGTTTCGTGTGCAACATGTCAGGAGTTAATTTATGGTGCATAAAATTTACAACCAGCCCAGTCTGACCTGGACTGGAGTGAGGGACTCAAGGGTGTCTCCAATTCAGACTTCTTCCATTCATAAATCAATTTATTAAAGTACCTCAGTGACGGCCTTTTGTTATTTTAAGGAGGAAGAGAATGATAACTCACGTGATGATACCATGTTTTTCTATCCGACTATATTTAATTAACTTTAAACTGTGTCTAACCTCGATCTCGCCACAAAGCTTTCACTACCTGACTGTGAGTGGATGTGCTTTTATTATAGGCATGCACATACATTCGAACACAGATCACCATGTGTGTCAACATCTGCATCCCCCGTGCAGCTGAACATGTAAGTGTGTGTTATATGTGCATGTGCATGTTTGTAGCATTCCCAGCTGTGTCAACACACACTGTTTTTCTCAACACTGAATTATATGCCTCGGAGGGTCTGTAACTCACCCTCATAAAGCTGGTTTTCTGCATGGGGTGCAGCAAACAGATCCTCAAGTGTTCTCCTTTGTAGTCCATGGTGATCATGTCGAAGGCTATTGCCTCTGGCACAGCCAGGATGATGGATAATATCCAAATCAGGGCTATCTCGATAGCCATCCACTTAGGAACTCCGATCCCTTTGATACGGCTCCATGAGGCCACGGCACGATACCTGGAAGATCCAACATGTGCAGTGAATTATCCAAAAAATGAACATTAGTGAAAGGAGTAGTTTGGCTGTTTGCTTGATACACTTCATTCCTTCCTTGCTGAGAATTAGCTGATAAGATCATTGACACTCTAAAGTCTGTATAACAAATGTGTCACAAGACAGCAACCAGTTAGCTTAACTTGGCTAAGCAGCCTCTTTACAAATATGCTGTTTGTAATCTTCAGTTTTTGTATTGATTAAACAACATACAGTAGATTATGTGTAAATTAATAAGGTTAAGAAGTGCTTGTAGGCAAATGTTGTCCATTTTGACAGAGTCTGCCTTGCTGTTTCACCCTGCTTCCTGCCTTTGTGCTAATTGTTGCTTATTTACCAGACATCAACTAAATCTCTGCAACTAAGCAAATTCTTGTATTTCTTTTTTTTAGAAATTGAACTATTCTTGGACTAATTTCATCCTATAGTATAAATTTACCAGATATGCTATCTGACAAGCTGCCTGAAGAGGATCTTGGGCCCCAAATGACAAAACTAAAATGTGCATTTTAACTTTTTGATATGCTTTTTTTGAAAACCAACAGAAAACTAACAACATTCAGATATAAAGTAACAAAAATCTTGTAAATATCTTAGTAAAATATGAAATCATTACATTTTAATGGAAGATATGAGATGCAAACTCCAAGCTTACTGTAGTTGACAGTTATATGTGATAAAATTTTGATTACCAGAGTTACAGATACAGCAAGGAGGTCAAAGGTCATTGCTCTGACAACGTGTTTATTATCCCTGACTGTTGATGTAGCATTAGGATATAAAGATGAGAGCTAATATGACAGAAAAGGTTGGGTTGTCCACTGATTGTGCTCAGGTTTACCTGTCAATACTCAAAGCACACAGACTCAGCACTGTGATCCCCACTGAGGCTTTTTGCACAAACGGCACCAGCTTGCACAGAGTCACCCCGAAAGGCCAGTCCTCTGCCAGGAGCTGCAGAGAGAGACAGTAAGAGCTGGTGACTACATAAAGCGATTTTTCTGTCCCCACTGTTTTCCCCAGCCTCAGGCATCCAGTGGCGACCAGATATGCACGAACCTGAACTTTTCAGTTTCTGCATGCATTCAAAGCATTTTGCTCTGCGTGTTAGGTTTATTATTCTCCACTTTTTGACCTCAAGGCATTGTAACCCAGACAGGTAGCTCCCAGAGAACAACAAACCTCTTTTGACCTGGTCAATATGGAACTTTTCATGTCTGCTTTGATTGAACGACTGGAATGCGAGTGTAGATCATCTGGAATCTCATGCGGCCCTGTGTCTTCGCATACCACGTTGTCTCTTGTCTCTGCTCTGGTATGCAACCACATCCAGTTGTTTTAACATGCGTACTCCCTTACTCAAATTTACAGATACTTTGGCCGTCTCTGTCTCTGATTCGCTCTCACACTCATGCATGGTATAGAACTTTTCTCATTCAAGTATGTAAGCAAATAAGTGCATAAGTGCACATAAGTGCAAGTCCAATTTCCAACAAACAAGACCGCACAAAGTAGTTTCCTTTCAGTTAAGGTACTCAGCCCCTCATATACACACACCACCACACACCAAATGAGCAAAAACATACAGGAGACACATGGGGATATAGAGAGGCTCAGAATCCAGGAAAGTAATAATATAAATATGAAGGCCCCTTTTTGAGTGCGTATGCATGCACTCACACGTGCTTTTTAGGAAATGGTTAGTGTGTTAAGGATTTAAAGTCCAATATGTAGCAAAATAATTTCATAAGAAAACTTTCTATAGTAAAAAGACATTACACTAACTTAAAAAGTTGAGGTTTTGTTATATTAAACAAGAGTGCAACAAAAATTAATTGAAAATCTAAGAACGTTTTTAAAAAAAAATCAGCCATATTATGCACCTTGACTCACCTTGTAAACATTAATGGGAATGCCGATGATAACATGTAGAAGATCCCCGAGTGCCAGGCTGGCAATCAGGATGTTGGGCCCGTTACGCATGCACTTATTCTTATAGATGATTCGCAGCAGAGTGGAATTACCAATGATACCCACAACAAACACCAGGCAGGACACCACCGTATTGATGTATTTAAAGGTGTCTCGAATTTCCGTGGGCCCACTGCACATGGGAGGTAGCCGGCGGCGGGGCATGGTGATGTTGGGTCTCACCAGACCCTTCATGTCTCTCTCTACAAGTCCAGGTCTCTGGGTCACAGTACGAGTGTCCTGGGGCACTTGTTCCTTTTGCTCCAGCTGCCCATTGGCCACAAAGATGAAACCCACCAAGAGGAGTAACTCCAAGCAGAGGAGATGAGTCTTCATCATGTAGTTTAGTTGCGAATAAGGGTTTTATCCAGCTGATCCTCTCACAGGCCCTGAAACACAAAGCTAGTTGTATTCAGGCCTGTTATGTGAACATTATTATATCATATGACAACAACCTCACTGTCTTGTAGAGGAGTTATTAAATGGATTTATCTGACTTTATGCTCTTGTGTACAGTATAAACACACTAAAATATCACAACTTAGATCTGCAGACACACCCTGCAGAAACATTGTATTTTCATGTATTAGTATGTCATTTTTAGTTTGGGTACTGGACAAAAGTTATTATAAAGAGGGTCATCCTAATAAGGAAAATATTTTAACTTTTATTTTGGCTGAAGGCTGGGCTTTCTTACTGTTTTGGAAAAGCAGGGGGTCTTATTTTATTATTTCAGCCCTCCTTCATAGTTCCATAAACCAACTTTCACTTTGCACTTTGCTTCATAAAGGTGCACCTCGCCATATGCAAAAGATGACATGTCTGTTTTATTCATGCATTAATTGGTGATGCACATTTTAAGTTTTATTATGATCATAAAGTATAAATTGAGGTAGACGATTAAACAAGATGTACCAATTTAACACTTTTACATTATTTTTAAATGTGTTGAAGCTAAAAAAAAAGGAAGATTTCAAGAAAAAAAGCATTCATATGGAACACAGAGAAACATAAGGTTCCACTCACTGCCTCAATAAATTTAATACATTCCCTAAGTCAGTTAGTTACTTACCTAACTTCAAAGAGAGGTAGAAATCCTCCAATATTTGTGCCTCTTCGATAAAACCTTCCCAAAGTGGATGGTTGCTATTCCTGCAGTTACAGTCCAGTCATTTCTAACAGCAGCTATTTCTCTCTCTGTAATGGGTGTCGAAGTGAAAAAGCTCAAGATCTGTGGCTCCGGTCAGTTCCCCTGTATTGGCTAGTGAGTCTCAGTATGGAGTCCTCTGAGTTCATCCCTGCCCTTCAACCCCTCCTCTTCTTCTGTAAAGGAAGGGGTGGAGGAAGACAAGCAGGATGTTAACAAGTTACGTGTTCATCATTTTAATGGAGGAAATCGGATCATAGATTAATAAATGAGTTACTTTAATAGACTAAATCTGTACTCAGTGCTCAGTTAGTGCCTTTTTAAAAAGAATTATGGTATATTTTTTGTTCTAAACTGTTTCAGTTCCACCTTTTTGTTCTCTTTTGTAAGAGAATGAAACAAAAAAAAGCCTCTTCATTCAGTCAGCATCCACAGAAATCCTGTTACTTGGACCTTATCAGATGCCAATGAGCAGTGAAATTGTAGGTGACTGTTCCATGTATGCCAAGCTGTTTCTTATTGTATTTAGAAATAACAGAATATTTGGTTAAAGCATTTGCTGGGTAGGTTTATTGCCATTTACATAACCAGCCTGAAATGAAGCAACAGTTTATTAGTCAAAGTATTTGGAAATTAAATTGGAATAAATCACCAATTTGTTTTTACCATGTTTAACATTTGAGAAATTTGCATTGAAAAAACTCTTTTTAAAACTTTTACAACAAAAAGGTTATAACAAACAAAACTACAAACAAAAAGACAAAATATTTATTTGTCCACTATTTCATCATATAAAGCCATAGATCCAGTTGAGAACGCTGCAGTACAAGATCACAGTAGTAGTTCAGCAAATCCACATTGGAGGAGTATCCATGCAGACATGGGGCGAACATGCTGACTCCACACAGAAAGACCCCAGGTCTGGATTTGAGGCCCGAATGTTCTTGCTGTGAGACGACAGTGCTGGTACTGTTAGTGCTTCGTCATCTTAAACCATAGCTACCTGTCAGAAAGGAGGCCTTTCTCCTCTTCTATCGTCTTCTTCTCCTTTCACTTCTCTCACTTTGCACCATGAAGCAATTTTCATGTCACATAACCGGTAACACGATGCGAAATGCAGTTTTACATGACAGTCAGTGTTATCAGTCTTATGGTTATGTCTTTGGCCCATTTGCTTTACATTCAGACTGCTGGAAGTAAATGATCTGAGACGTGTGTCTTGCACAGTCCAGAACAGTAATGCTCAGGCTGATGACCATCAGGACCAGATGTGTTGATCTTTTGGTAGATTACTAGAGTCTCAGGAACTCCTACATGGCTGGGTATTTTTTTCTCCTGTTTTTCAGCTACCTGTGCATGTGAGCAAGAGAGCTCAAGAGAAACAGATGACTGTCTTTGTGAAGATAATGTTCTACTCACCAAAACTGCTATGTCTGCTTTACTACCAGATCTAAGAGGATTATGCGTGACCCGTCACGGAAGTACATTCAATGTATGTGCTGTCCTTGTTGAAAGTTTCTTTCTGTGTTTGTGTCTTCTCCTTTTCCCCAAGTCAGATAATGTGATAAACTTCCTCAAAGAAACACATTTTTGACACATGCTCAGCTAGCTGGGCATCTTAAAACCGCTTAAAACCATTTTAAAGTTTAAGAATAGGTTGAGATGGTTTTCGGCCCCAAGACCTCTAATCATTCCCTTTCCCAGATAAAACTGCGAGACACGACACAAAAAATGATTTAACTACTGAAACTGTATACAATTCTGGACCATAATAGAAAAGGAATGGTTTTTCTTTCATCAGCCTGTCAGATAAAATCATCATATCAACATGAGGTTCTGCTCTGACGGGTAAAAAGTGTGGTCCAACTGCAAGCTGTTTATACCAAAGTACAAGTTGCAGACTTGTAATATAAGACAACAGGACATTTTTAGTGCATTGTTAATTTAATAATTTTTTATGTGAAGTAGCCTTAGTTCGTCAAACTAGGGAAGCTTCACTGTTCTAACTTCAAGTGTAAAATAATTGGGAGCTTGCAAAGTCACACTTTCAAAATAGCTTCTCCTACACTCTTATTAAGGTAATGTAATAACATTTTAAGTAATGCATAATTTTATTCATTACATCTAACAAATAATTTATCATAATATCTTTTGAGTGCTAAAATAATCTACAACTTGTTTTCCTGACATCTCTAGGTGGGAAAAATTGAGTTGTCATTCGCCCAGAGTGATTTAAAGCCTAAAGGAAAGCAGGACACACTCTTTCCTCTCATGTCTTTCATGGTCGCATTTCACTGGTACTGGTTAATATGAGACAGCTCTTAAAGCTGATATCTATAAAAGAAGAAAATCATCTTCAGATATACCAGATCCTAGATGAACAAAGAGCTTAATTGTTTTTGAACAAACGGAGATTCAGCCTTCTCAGTGTCAACAGAAGGGCACCTTATTAAACGCACAATAAACCCTCAGAGCTCACTCTACAGAAGCACAACGTTCTGGCTTTACAACTGAATTATGCCCACCGGTGTGTTGTTATACATGCATCTTGTGGGCCTCCTTGTCCTCAAGAGTCACAATTGAGTCAGGCTGTCCTTAGCTGTCCTTTGTCCTGCAGCCTTGTGAACTGGCTGGTGGGTGAATAGTGAGTAATTTGGTGCCAGTTTATTACATCTATAAAAGAAGCATCTCCTGGTCCTTCCTTCACTCTATCCATCCTTTGTTCTCTCTGTATGGCTTTCAACTGGCCTCTGCCTTTTATTTGCCCTGAATCCAAATTGGATTCCCATACTGATGATCCACGTCCGGAAATCGTCTGTTTCTTGCAAAAAAGATTTAACGTCTTTTCAAAGAAAATGGATTTCCTCTGATTGTGGACATTGTGGAAAATCACTGAGATATGTGTACTTGATATGTGCATTGCAGTGTTTTATGGCTTGTTTCAGTTAGTGATCAGCTTTTGTCCTCATCTGCTCAAATAAAAAGGCTGTTACATCATTCTGACATCAAAAAGTGCATGACCGTCCTAAGGGAATGGATAAAAAGTACACAATCTTATCTAATAATTTAAAGGACAATTTTGTTAGTAAGTGTCTACATTTACCGCATTGCCTCCGATACCAGTAGTGTTAAGATCCACGTGCAAAATTTGCATTTAATTATTCATAAACCTACTGAACCCACCCGTCACATGTTACTTCATCACACACCACGTCGACACATGGCACGCCGTCATACGCCACGCCGTCTCACCACATGCCACCTCACCACTTCAAGTAAATTCTCAAGCTGTGGGAAATCCTCATGGTTCTAGTGGTTCTGAAATAAACACATATGCGGGTAAGTGAAAGATGGTCTTCTCGATATAATTTTAGTTTTTTGTAAGTAATCCTAAAGAGGTGTTCTTTCAGGAGTACAGCCCCGACCGACAAGGATTTTGAATGAGAACCAACAGACAGTTGTGCACCAGCAGCTTTCTGTGTGCGATTTAATGTTAATTTACCATTCAAGATGAGTAATTACCTCAGTACTAACTCATCATTTACAACAACATTAACATACAAGTAATAGTTGTTTCTTTCCACAGATTTTTTTTAGACTCTTTCAGATATTTTTGCTTACCTTTGTGCGCAATTTATAACCTTTAAAAGAGCTTCAGGATCTTTGACAAGAGAGACTAGAGGATAATTAACATTCATAATTAGATAACAAGCATACAGAGAACACGCAAATAAGCCACATTTGAAAAAGAACCAATCCAATGTCATAAAAACATTGGATGATAAAGCTTTAAATCACCAAGGAGAACTAACAAATCTGGCTTGAGAGCAGTTTTCAGTTCATTTAAAAGGCGCAAAGTACCAGAAACTATTTCAGCCAACATTAGTGTGTACATATGGAATATATAAGGTCATTGGATTTTGTAAAAAGACTTAAAAGAGAAGAGATATGAGGTGTTTTGGCGGTTCTAACAGTACTCTAACAGAGTTTTATAGATAAATATCATGAGATGATTATTAAGCAATGATGGGTGTGACATTTGCCACTAATGATAAAGCATAACACACTGTAAAACATGATCAAGCTGTTAGCCACGACTTTAACATATGGCTGTGTAAAGCTCAGTCACTGCATAACAGTGTGGCCTATATCTGAATGTTGGCTATGTCTCCATAGTTTGATGGTAAACGTGCTTTAATGGCAAGGAGGCCTTTTGTTAGCATAGGCATAGTAGGTGTCTTAGAGTCTAAGTGAAGCCAAACAGCTGGCAGAGGCCAGCGTGGGAACAGATAAAGAAGGTGATGGTTCTGGGAAACTGAAATCCCCTCTGCTCAAAACAACACCAGCTACTGAGTGGACCTGGTGACCTGGCAGACTTACAGCTGCACATTAAACCATTTTAAAACAAATTGTTTAAATGAACATGACTTTCATGTGTGAAAGTTACTTAAAGTTTCTACATGCTAGGCTTACTAGTGTGTTCCCAGTACTGACAGTATGCATCTAAACAATCACCATCATCTATCTCAACTACATTTAGGAAGATAAAATATTACTTTTAATGTAAGTATAAATTGCTCCACAAAATATCAAAAAGATAGGATTAAATTTACATATACAACTCCTGTTCCAAAAAAGTTGGAGCCCTGTGGAAAATGTAAATATAAGCAGAATGCAATAATTTGCAAACCCTATTTGACCTTCAGTTGAACATAGTCCAAAGACAATATGCCTTCACAAATGTTTTACAGATGTGTTACCTATGCTATGGGTATCCTCACTGATGCTTGCTTTTGAACTTTACACTGATAAGAGTCTGTATTCCTTTTTTCCTTTCCTCTTTGGCCCGGAGGACACCGTGTCCATGATCGACGATTTCCAAAATTTGAAACGGGGGACTCTGAGACCATATTTTTCCACTTAGTGTCAGCCCATCTCAGATAAGCTCAGGCCCAGAGAAGTCCATGCAGTTTCTAGATATTGTTACTATATAGATTTCTTGGTGTATGGTAGAGTCTTTAATTTAATATGCTGTGATGAACTGTGTTGATCAAAAATGGTTAAAATCCGTTATGCAATCATGTCAGTTTTTAACGAAACTGGAGGGATCGTAGGTTCAGACATTCAGTGTCGGTTTGCAACAGGTGTTTTCTAAGCATTCTAAAACTTTCCCAGTCTTTTCTTGTCCCGGTTGTAGCATCAAATTTAGATTGTTTAAAAAAAAAAAACAACCAATAAAGTTTATCAGTTTGAACATGAAATATCTTCTTGTATTGTATTCAACTAAATATGGGATGAAAAGGATCATGCAAACCATTGCATTCTGTTTTTATTAAAATTTTACACAGTGTCCCAAGTCAGACAGATAATGTAAATTATTAAAAAATAAACATATTTTAAATAACAAATATTTTTAAATTAAACTATGTGCTGATGCTTTCTTGCCACCTCATGAAACGGGAGTGAATGTCCGATTCTGTGCTAGGCCTCCATAATAATGCTCAACCAACTATTGGTACATTTAACCATATATACGTACATGTACATGTCACAGTCAGAGCCTAGTCTTACATGAAAAAGAATCCAACTCTGTCCATCAAGAGTGCAGAGGCCACAAGCCTGGCAAAGGCCACCACTTTTAACAAAAACAATGTGGCAATATGTTTTAAAAAGCTTGAGGAAGTTATGAGGAGGCACGACTTCAATGCAAATGACATTTGGAATGTCATTGAGGCTGGCCTAACAACTGTGCAGACGCAAAACAGAGTAAATGCAAAACGAGGCAGTAAAAAGGTTGGGGACATGACATCAGGAGCAAGGGGTTCACTGGTTTTCTATCGCATGTGTCAGTGCCATTGGCAACACAAATATTGTTGATAAATGTATCCCCGTGCATATGTTGCACAGACCACTTTGTACAAGATGGGCCAATAGGAAATAATTGAAATGGAAATAAATCAAGATAGATGCAGGAGGCAGATTTTGTTATCTTTCTTAAGCACTTTGCAAACCCCACCAAGGTCAGTCCTGGAAATAAAGTGCTTGTGTAAACAGCGAAAACTCAACAAAACTTTACTGTTTTAGGGTAAAACAGTAATTAGATAACCACAGCTCACATTTGTCAATTGCAGACATCGACTTCTGCAAAGAAAAGTTGCTGTGCGACCCTTACCAAAATCTGGACCAAGGAAAAACCCCATTAAAGGAGGGATGAGCAAACAGACATCAATACTCACTAATTCACCTGTCAAAATGGCCCTAGAAGAAGAGGAGGGAAGGAGGTCTGATGAGGTGAAATGGAAAATAAGCTTGTGAAAGAAAGGTCTGGGCAGGAAACAAGACAAATCAACTGGCACAAACCAGGCTGTCTAAGGAAACACCACAACCAAACACGACACTGAAAAATGCATAACACTGAGCCACAGGACACAGATTCTTCAGATGATGATGAATCTTGGAACAGTTCAATAACTCGAAGTCAAAAGAAGATTGGGTTAAGTGTATGACCTGTAGTCTGTGGGCCCATGAAGCCTGCACTCCAGGAGTGCCATACATCTCTCACCATTGTGACACCGACCGTGACTAATTTACTTAGCACACAGACAAAAACCCCCCCACAGAAACACACTAACATTCAGCTGATGAAGATGGTGCGCATTTGAACCTTTTTTCTGTTTTATTATAATGTTCAAATGAAAGTGTAACAAACTTACACTTCTCAATTATGTTAAAAAGTCATTTAAGTGTTGAATAAAAAGTTTTCGTCATAATCCTTATTTCATAATGTCACATTTCACCCCAGGGCATCCTACAAATAACCCAGTCTAATGGGTCCATTGTAACATTTCACTCCTTGTGTTTGAGACTAAACAAAGCATTTTCTGTTTGGGTTGCAGAGATAATAGGTATGCCATTTTAAAGCAGACATGTGTCACTATTTTGCAAAACATTATGAATGCAATGGTTTAAAAGAGCTCTAAGCTACAAACAGAAATGTCAGAAATGTTACAACCTTCCCTGGTCTCCCCTACTGATTTCACTTGAAAGGCCATCAGACATATTGTAATTACAAGGCTCTTTCACAATGATAGGACTGTTGCAGTTTTAATTGCAGAAAAGCCTTATTACACAGGTAAGAGCCTGTTGTGAAAGGCTTCCCATCTGTCTTGTCTCCATCCGTCCTACTTATTCCCATTCCCCTTCTTCTTTCTCTCACACTTCCTATATATTCTGTCTATTCTATCGCTCAAATCTGCACAGTTTAACCCCCTTACCAATCCCCAGGGTTTGATTTTCCCTTATGTTGAGAGACAGAATGGAGAGGTTCTGCCCTCAACATTTAGGTAGGTACAGCTGAAAGCCTTCTGGCACCCAGAATGGAGCTCTGCATGTGAGTCTCTTATTGTATCTGCATGTTGTGTGTCTAATTGTGTGTTTATCCCCCCTTAGGCCATCTTGCTTTCTCTCATCTATGTCTGGTTGTCCTTCTGTGATAATGGTCCGTTAACAACGAGCCCTTGTTGACATCAATACAATAAACTTTTATGTATGTGTGTCGTGTCTCAAGGTCTCCCCCAAAGAGTGCTAATAGGGAGCATAGCTGCTGATTTCTTCACAAGCACCATACAGAAGGAAGATGAGAAAAGATTGATAGAAGGTTCTCCAAAGAGTAAGACATGTGGGCCTGAAATCTGGTAATTTTAGGGGCGAGACCAGCAATTACCCCTGCAGCGGGGTAATTTTTTGAGGGCACAATGGCCACATGCTCGGAAAACAAGACCATAAGTTATAAGCTCAGAATGCAATTGAGAGTCTTCTGAATGTATTCCGATGAGCTATATGAAGTGAATGGTGAATTATATTTACATCACAACTATAAGCATATATGTGAGACAGACATATGTATGTATGTAGTCCCAGCTTGCATATTTTTACATATCAGATTTACATATAAGATTTTATTCCACATGGATGGTCTATAACATTAATGACATTAATATATGGGGCCATTATTGTATAGCAAAACTACCAGCATTAGCAAATTTACAGTATGTAGAGATTTGTGTAGCTGTAACGCTGTAACTTGTGGTAATTTGCTCATCGGATCTGAACTCTAAATCTCATTTGTATGAAGTGTATTTTACAATGATTTCACAAGAAAGGTCATTTTGACTTGTAAAATTATCTTTTAAATTAACAAACATAAGTGCAATTCATGGCATAAATCAAAGGGGATAAAAAATAAATAATATGGGGCATGATGGGGGAAAGAAAAAACATAGACTCAGAGCAGGGCACCAAGGTCAGGTGTGCAATGGGCTTATGATTTTTCAGGACATGAAGGCCACAACGGCCACCGTGGCTGCCTGTGAAATTTCTGCCCTGGTGCCATGAACTGCATCTGAAATATTGAGCTTTTGGCTTGGGTACATGTGCATTATTCCCCAGTAGATGTGAGGGAGCCAAGCTGAAATAGTTCACATATTGCACAGCTGTGAGCACATGTTCAGACTCAGAATTAAGACAAAGGGGGATGATGATAGAAAGCAATGACAGCGCGTCATCTTATTCTTGCATCACGTGTTTGTGTAAACCGATTCAACAGCTGCAAAACATCCAAACTGAACCTGTCTGCAGTGATTGGAACTTTTTTCGTTCCCCCCCACAAAGATTCCCTGCCTTCCTCTGTAAGATCTCTCCTCCACTCATGCATTCCTGCACTCCATGCATTTCCTCAACCGTCCTATCTCTCTCTCAGCATAATTTCTTCTTCACTCCCTCCTTTGTGAAAGGAAACATTCATCTTTGCTGTCTCTTTTGCTCTCCTTCCTCCTGTGCTGCTGTGTCGATTTGACATGTGGCCTCATAAACACAGACACATACACACAAGAGCACCAGCAGCGAATCCATTAAAGGCACACTTTCCCCTTGGACTGGGTCAAGATCACCTCTGAAGCCGTGCTCACCTTTGTGAAAGGCAGCAATAGTGCTCCCAGATAAAGACTACGATATCTTTCCCTAAAATGTTACAGAAAGCAGTGGAACAGCAATTTTTCTTCAATGTCAATATTTCTTCAGTTCTATGCAGGAATAGTTATAAGGGGTTTCTTCCTCATTAAATTTCTCCCTCCATCTCTCCATCTCCCTCTCCCTTGTCCTTTAGTGAAACCCTCACAGGAATTAAACCGGTTAAAAAAATAATTACTACACTATTCATCCCGCTAGCAGTGCCAGTTAACACATGATTAGTCTTCACATGGTGATGGAGCAGCTGAATGCATGCAGTGTGGCACAAAGGGGCTTCTTTCTCCTCTCTTTGCCTTTGCTTCTCACAAATTCTCTACAGTTCCTCATCATGCTGTCGCCTTTGGTGATCTGATCACTTTTGCTAGTGTTTCATAGCACAGCAATTTTTGGCGTTTTTATTCTTAAAACACAATTAGGCCATTATTTGCTTGAACTCTTTGCTTGTATACATTTGATCCGGTTAGTTTTGGTTTCACATTGCGATTTTCCAAGCGCTCTGAGGACCTTTTCATGACATACTAAGTCCTGTCTTCATCAGGGGTTTCATACCTGCAACTTTGGTCCGGATTAAACTGACAAGTCAGATAGTCCAGACCAAACGAGATAGGTGTGAAAGCACCATTAAATGAAACCATGTTGTAGACCAATCACATTAATCTAATAACAACTGCACTTATGGTAGGATGTGCTAGAAAACGATGTGATAAAGACGTGATACTGTAGTTGCATCTTTGATCATTTCTTCATATTAATGCTCAGAGTTTGTATGTAATTGTGTCTAGTTTTTTGTATTTTTGTTATTATAAACTCCAGTAAACTCGTCAGTATAGTTGTTTTAAAAGTATAATACCAGTATTTACTTTTGTCACAGGTTGCTCTAAAAAAAACAACACATTTCCTAAATGCTGAGGCAGATGCTATCTGTGCCTCTGTCTGCCCTAGGGCCAGCATTTTTGTGGATTTCCATTTGCGTAGTCGATTCTTACATTACGTTGAATGATCAACGTCAAGGCAAAGCCGCAGTCTGCTTTAACACTACAAGCTATGGCTGTTCGATATCAGGCGACGTGACATCAACTCCTTCTCGCTTTGGGCCATATTGGTTTGGACACTTCTGCTCGTCATTTTCACATCTTCTTTGGAGAGCAGCTCCTTCTTTTCATTTGGAATCCCTCTCTGTTCAGAAATGTCACCACATGCTCACAGGAGACTTAACAGATCAACAAGTGGGGCGGATACTGAATCTCTACAGATGGAACTTATTGATCTGTGAGCAGATGTAACATTGACGGAGCAGTGTGGAGTTTGTGACCTCGTCACGTTCTGGCTACAGATGATCCCTGAGGCTGTTTTCCCAAAGTCACACACCTTGATATGTTTGGCTCCACATACAGCTGTGAATCAGCATTCTCAGCAGATAACACCATTAAACTAAATACTGTTCAAGAGTAAGCAGTGAACATTAACATGGCTTTTTGAGAACTGCACTGATCATGTTCCTCCCAAGGTTCAAAATGTTAGCAGGAAAGGCTAAAGCCCATTTTTCCCACTGAATTTTGGAAGGAGAGACAATGCATGTGCACAAACATATAAAAGTGAATTGAAAAGATAAGAACTTTGTGCTTCCAGCTTTAAGTGACTATTAAGCTCAGGCCGTCCCAAAAGAGCATTTTATTTAGTTCTCCTATGAGGATGTTATGTTTTCATGGACTGGATTTTATGAAGGATTTTATGAGCGATGCAAAATTCGAACACCCGTCGTATTGTTTTTGAAGTTTTTTCTTTCATAAAAACATGACAAACTGATTTCTTCAAACAGCACGAACCTGTATTTGTAGGCATCTAACTGTTCTCAGCAGGAGAGAGGTGTTAACTTACAGGACCTTTTGCAATTTTAACTGAAGGTCCCTGTTCTAGATCAAAGTAGTGGACAGATGAAAACACAGAGCTGCACTGACATCCCGCTATCATGGTTAATTTAGTCGGAAGTTTGAAAGAAATACAAACCAAATGTTCATAGATTTTCTGCATTCCTCATGGGGAAGTTTAATAAGATTAATGCCTGAAGTATCAGGAACATCCTTCTGATTTTGATTTGCTTGTGCATAAGCAGCTGCATATGCACAAGCATATTTTTGACCAGAATGGTTCTCTTTTTCAGCATCTCCTCCCTTGTGACGGATTTTTTTAAAATGGAGAAATTAGTCCGGAAAAATTGCTTTATCTTTGTTGATCTAATCTAATTTGTATGTATCCTACTATTGTGCATGTTCCAGTCTAAGACAACAAATGAGTAACTTCTACAGATGGGGAAAAAAAGTGGAACTATTGTGCACATACTGGACGGGCTGCCTAGGAAATGGCTACAAGTCTAGTATGTTCCAGATGGAATGGAAGGGAAACTGGATCATATGTCAGTCCAAGATAAGTATGTTGTAGTGGGATAGCAGCATTCATTCACCATCACACCCACCATTTTTTGAGTCTGGCCAGTATTTCCAATAGAAGACATCTGAGATATTAATTTCAATATGCTCACATGATAAGAAAGGAAATTGCATTACCCTGTAGTGTCTTACATTTTCTTAGCATGTAGGGAATAGACAGTTGCCTTGGACAAATACATACAGTAAAAAAACATGAACTGTGTTAGACCTTCAAACAAAAATAGAAGAAACCAGGAGTGGTTGGTGATCTCCCGACTTTTCATCAAGCCCTTCTGTTGTGTTCCGGTCAAATCAGACTGATTTAAAAGTTTTCTCTCTAAAATAAATGCCATAAGGTTCCATGACTTTATTCACACATGTCATCAGAACACACAAAAAATGCTTTTTGAGAATTTTGATCAAATTTTGGGCATATATTGAACTTGTGTACACCGTTGGTGTTCGGACTTTTCTTCAACATGAGGTTGACATTAGCTTTTTCAAAGGTTCACTGTTTAGAATTTAAGGGCATCCAAAAATCCAAAAATTGAATATTATATTCATTATTATGCTTTCATCAGAAAATGAAATCACATGAAAATAAGAACTTTTTCCTCAGTAACCCAGAATCAACAAACCAAACATCTTTTGGATTTTTACCAGCCATTGTAGAAGAGCGAAACAACCAGGCATCCACGAATCCAGGTGCAGAAATCTGATTTGAGAAAGAATCAGAAGTGTCCATTTGGCTGGCAGTGTGAATGTAGCCAAGGTTTTCCTGTGTTTTGGTGTTTTGCTTGTCTGCTTGAGCTGCAGGTGCTGATTGGAGGCCTGATTCCCAGATGAGCTGCAGCTGGACCCGGAGCACTCATCTTAAAAATACCACACACATTCAGCATGGCTCGCTCTCTTCTCCCTCATTCCCTCCCTGGAGCACATCAGAGGACAGCTGTACACTAAATGTTAGCTTTTTGATATTTTGCACTAATTATTCAACAGTTTATGTTGTAAAATAAACCACTTTATGTAGCCACTTAGCTCATGCTGTGTCCCATTCTTGCTACAGTCTCTGATCCAGGCTGTAACATCACATTACCAAAACACAAAGATCCAATCTTTTCAAATCAGATTTGAGTCACTTACATTATGGGACACAAATCCAATTCATGGCCATGTAACATGAATCAGAGGGGTCTGTTGTCATTAGCGCCGGCAGCACATCAAAACAAAATGACAAGAGAAGAGAGATGACAACAATACTGCAGATCAGCTGTTCACGATCTGCTTGTGAACAGCTGTCAAACTGTTTGCCATCCTCCAGAACAGAATGTAATGCATACATTTACTACTAACGTGTGTATTGCAGTTTGAATACCAGGAGTTGTCTCACAAATATGACGTTTTATGTTGTTGATGACGGAGATGACCTGTGCAAAAACGTATCAATGCATGCATGCCTGCCATTATGCAGGACTGATGCATTCACATTAGAGCTAGAGACCGGTCACTTTTAATTATGAAGGTGAGCTGTCAAGATAGTCTGATCTGAGTGGAAAATAAGAATAGGCTAAGTCCCTCCCCAGCTGACCTCTTTTACAGGAAGCATGCAAATATATGGAAGCAAATTCTGCCTTGCATTTCATGTGGACTTTAAAGGAACGAGAGGAGGAGAGTTAGGCTTCTCACCTCTGATAGTCCACAACAGTAGCATGATTGTTCCCTCAGCTGATAACTGTGTGATATGAAGCCTCATGCCTTCAGAAGACATGTGACTCTTATTTGGTTGAGATACTTTCACTGTGTCTATCTCAATTTCACCTTCCGTTTTGTACACTGTGTGCATGTGTGTGTGTGTGTGTGTGTGTGTGTGTGTGTGTGTGTGTGTGTGTGTGTGTGTGTGTGTGTGTGTGTGTGTGTGTGTGTGTGTGTGTGTGTGTGGCCTACTTGGTTGATTTGCCACGGTGAGCTGAACTCATGTTTGCAACTCAGTGTGAAAGTTTCGACTTAGCTGCAAGAATATTGTGAGCACACATGCACTCCTAATTTCAGCTGTAAGACTGCATAACATGTCTGTCCACTCCTGCGTTTTTTAAGAGTGTTCAAGACGGACACTTACTAGACTCGAGGCAGGTTGGTGGCTGCTTATACTCACATTGGGGCTGAGTCCTCGCAGTATTTGCGACTTCATTTTTTTTTAAAACTCACAGATGACATGGACTCAGAGGTTGAGTGAGGAATTTTCAAATGCAGAATGTGATTCTTACTGCAGATATTCAGGTTGTAAAAGCAGAGGCATACCAACTTTTCTTAATCAGCTGCAAACTCGGATCAGCAAATGCACGGATTAAACAGACAACTATCCTTTCAGTCACAAAACGATCTTGGTCAATGAGAGGAATATTAAGTATGGTGTTGTGTGTGTTCCAACTGGCTTTCACATGTTTCTTGCATGATCCTGCACCAAAGATCATAAATTACATTAACGTACTGTTTCTGGAGTATTTCCCTTGCACGCTGCACATATGCTTGCTTATACCTCTGCTGGAATCATTTGCAGAATCCATTGTCATATTTTTGCACATTCATACATAAACTGTGCATTATTTGCATGCTCTAAAGAGTCTTTTAGACTTAACAGTTTCTTTACAAAATGTTTCTATTTTATATTTATGTTAAGATGAATATTGACTTGCATGTTATGCACCAGGATACCAAGTCCAATTCTGTGTAGGTGTAAACTTAATTGGCATTAAAAATGTTTCTGAATCTGACGATGCATTGAGATCTGATTGCTTAAGCCACAAGCAGAGGTGGTCTGGGCAGCATATGACCACATTCTTTTAGCAGTGTGTATACGGATTTTGCCATGGGCCATATTGAAGGACGGTAGGACCCCCTACTTAGCCACTCTGCAGAACAGAACAGAGAAAAGCCAGAACAACTCAACACAAATCATGCTGTCGTATTTCCATTTGGTTTAGTTTATGTAAATTGAGTATCTGGGATCTCTTACCTTCTAAGTGAAGCAACAGATTTTTGTTTCAACTTAATTTCAGTAGTAACTGCAATGTCCCCTTAAAAACATGCAGTTTCGAGAGATGTGGAGTTAGGGGAACATTTAATAAACTTTGAGAGATGGCTACAGCAATTTCTTAATCATTATCAATTAGGCCAATGTTTTTTTCTCATGTGAATGCCTTACAACTTAACAGCATGTGAAATTTTACGAACAGAATAGATAGTAATCATTAGGCTACTTTTTTGTTGCCCGTCAAAAAGATTTATATATTATATATATATACAGTATATGATATATATATTGTCCTCAGTATGTCCATCCATTTGTAATCATTTATACTGCAAACTATATGTACTTTACACATTAATTAACTAGTATTAAGTAGTTGCTCCCTTTTTAATAATAATAATAATAATACAATATTTAATTAAATAAATATAAATAAGAATATAATGATAATACATTTATTTATATATAACCTTTCAAGACAAATAAAAGGAACAATCACATTCACAGTCAAAAAAATTTGTTGAAAAAAAGTTTTTCAAGAATTCCAAGACTGTCAGCAGCACAATTACATGGTTACAAACATAAAACAAACAGCTAATAAAAGTGAAGACAAGGAACAAATTACTCACTCATAAAAGCCCGATGTCCTTCCAAGTTCTTTAGAATCACTTAAAATGTGTTCAGTGGCATTGGCTCTCAAAGAATCAGGCGATTTTGTAGCTGATTCCAGGGCAGAAGGAGCAAATGGCACCAAGTTTCAGCTTGAGAAAGAGTTTAGTTCTAGTTCTGTAGTCTTTTCTCTGATTTTCTAACCTAAACTCTTCTGCCTGACTTGTGACCCTGACCGTTGAACCATCTGAACTGTGTTATTCTTTTCCCCAGACACCAAGATGTTGTGGTAGCAAGTGATAGTTATCATAATTATATGAAAATGTAATTATGAAAATATGGTGTAGTCCAACGTGTTGACACCCTGATCGCCTTTGTTTCCCATATGAAAAGTACCAAGAGAAGTCTGTAGCATTTGAAATGCACACCTGCTGCTGCTGCAATTGCCCTGAAGGGTTTTGTGCAACAATGAACTATTGGATAAAATGGATGATGTTGAAATTGCCACTTTTATCATTCCTTCTTTTATACTTTTTTATGGTTATTTACTACAATATAATTATCAGAATAACCTTAACCTTTTTTTTTTGCCTGTAAAAACCTACAAAGCCTTCATTGAGTCTCTCTGCCTTTGTCTTTGTCTGTAAACATCATGCAAACCAGCAGATGTTTTTAAACGAGGTCAAACCCAGCTGAAAGTCACTTCTCAATCTGTCAGTGATTGATGTGAGTGTTTTTGTCTGTGTGATTACAACGGTTTAGTTCTGAATGATGCTGTCAGTGTTGGCAAATAATTTTGAATGAATCAGCTATGCTTTTTATTATGAATAAAAACGCTATGAATAAGAATGTTTCTAGTGCCTTAAGGCAAAGTCAGTGTTTTTCAATCATGACTAGACAGAAATATGTTGTTGTTGAAGAAACTGTTTCTTATTTTAAACTATTTTTGATAATAATATTAATCTTTATTTGCAGAGGGCAAAAATAAATGAACCAATACACTGTACAGAAAGGTTAAAAACAATTAAATCAATATAAATAAATAAAACAGTGCAAAGAGGCTGAAAAAGGATCTTGTTATAATCATTTGAATAAACCCATCCTTTATTTATTTGAAGTCTTTTGCATGTTTGACCATTTTTCATGCAGTACAAAGAGACATTTTCAATACACTTCACTGAAAAGCAGCATTTTTTGTTATGTGGATCGCAGTTATATCTGCAGGCGCTGCAAGTTAATCCACAAATCAGGCAAGATGGGTGATAAAATACATCTGGAAAAATAATTCTGATCAATAGTGGATGTAGGATATGGATGGGTGATTAATGTAGAAATTTAAGCTTTAGCAAAAGTTCAGTCATCTGCACACTTATGCCATACTTTATTTGTCATCATCTTGTCATTCAGACCTCTCACGGATGCTCAGTGTGCTGGAGCTGTCAGTTGATCTCATCAGCAAGCCATACCTATCCAATAGTAGAGTGACACACCTTCATTGCCAGCCTGTCATCTTGCTGCTGTCCTATATATAGTCAGGATATATAGTATATATTACTGTCAAACCAGATGCCAGGGTTCTCTGCAACAGGCTTGATATGACCTAACAGGGAACCGGCAGATGGCAGATTTTGTTTTATGATGTGCTATGATCCAATGAGCAGGATTTCTGTTTTGTCTGAGTTTAATTGAAGGAAAATATTTTGACATGCACTGAAGAAAATAATAGATAATTATTCACAGAGACACAAAACTTCCTGTTAGACAGATACGATAAAAAAAACATTCTAAAGCTGCACCAGATATCCCCACTGAGTGCCTCAGTGTGTCTAACAGGATGCTGCAATTGATCAATGATATCAAAGGCTGCGATAAGGTCCATGAGCACAAGGACTGAGCACATGCCTCCATCAGCGGCCAGTAAATGGTCGTTGGTGACCCTCAGTACAGTGCAGTCACAGTGCTGTGATGTTCCCGGAACCCAGAATGAAACTGCTCAAAGATTTCATTATTCCCTAGTGCAGCAAGAGTTTTATCTAAAATCTTCTATATAACTTAGAATTTGGCCTATAGGGATCCAGCCAAGTTTTTTGTTTTTTTTTTGTTTTTTTTAACAGTGGGGACACACAAGCAGTTTTAAAATAATCAGGAACACAACCATTTACTAGGGAACTGTTAAAAACAGAAAAGACAAAGGATGCGACAGATTCCATCCAGAAATAAATGCAGAGAGGCACACTTTTTACCCTAAATCAATTATGACTAAAGCTTTTTACTGTAAATTTACAGTAATTATTTGCCAGCACTGGATTGTGGGCTATGTGTACAATTGACTGTACTATATATGCATAGTATATAATATAGTGGTATATAGTATATAGTATAGATGCATGGAAGCACAGCTGCCCCTACTAATCTACTACTACTGCTACTAATATTAATACCAATGATAAACAATTACGAATGAAAATAATAAATATTTAAACTCATAAGGTTAATGGTATGCCATTTTCTAACATTTGGACACTTTGAGGGAGAATAAGTATGAAAGAATTGCAGTATAAATTCATAAAATCAGCAAAATTGAAATGAAAATACTGATTTACAACTTGTAATAAGCACAAACAGCACACATTTGGGCGTTTTAAGGTTTATCAGGGTCTTTGCTTGAGACAAAATAATTTCATAAGTTAAAAAATGTTTGGCTTCTTTCTAGTTGGGCTGTTTTTGCTGTGCACTAAGAGTTTGAAGACTTTTGCCCACATGCACTGAGATCTTGCAGAGAGATTCTGTTTAAAACAACAGACAGTTTGTGCTCAATATCCCACAAGTCTTTTCATAAGTATTTAATGATCCACACAATCACATGCCTTAGATAAATTGATGGAAAGAATTGCACAATGTTGCTTTTTGTCAAAGGATGCAACAAAATCATTTGCAACAAAATCATCATCATAACACTGGTTGCTATTAGCATTAGCTAACTTGATTGAACACTGACAACAAGCATGAGACAACACCTGATATGGAGTTCCTAATCTAAAGTAAGAAACAGGATACCATAACAATGCCTGGGGGAGGGTTAATGTCAGTTTCATTTCCAGATTAGTTTTAATCGTGTTCCAAAATGTCAAGGAACTGATTAGCTTGTTTGAAGTTTCAGAGCCTGAGGAGCAGTCAGTCTGGATCCAGACCAGAAGTTTTTGGTGTGTTGATGATGGTGGGGGAGAGTTCTGTCATAAAATCCCTCTGAGCTTTTCAATTAGGTTAAGATTTGGCGACTGCGACAGCCGAGGCATGTGATTCCCTTTATTTTTAGTCTCTTCAGACCGTTCAATGAATGGAAGTATCTGTATTCATTATGTATCTCAAATCATTTATTCAGCTTTTTTCCTGGATCCTGGATTTCCTGACAGTACATGTCAAGAGTTCCATCTGCATGACATCTACAGTACGCAAACTCCATCCGTTGAGGAGGACCTTGCATTTTAGTTAAAAGCTCTGGAAAAAGCTTGTAAGCGACTTTTGTGTTGGGATTATTTTGTCAAAAATATTCTAATCAGCTTTAGGTGGAATTATCTTGACTTTTAGCTGCTAGTATGGGTCAAACTCCCCCCCCAAAAAAAAAAAAAGGTTTAGCCTTCATTTCCCATAATACAACAAATATCTTCAATTTGTCAGATCTGGCAACCCGCATAACCTGTAAACTCCAAACTCCCAGTTTTTAACACAGACTCTGCGATTTATTGATTTATTTTATTAGTTTATTTGACATGTATTTGACGATACATGTAGACATTGTTACATTTGAAATGAAATGAAACCGATGTACTGTATTATAGGAATTAATTAATTTGCAGTCCTTGTCCCACGTTAGGCCTTTACTGGGTAAGACACACTATTTATAATATTTTAATACTTTACAACACCTAGTACAACACTCTAAAAATAAATACAACCTGCCAGACATATAATACAATACTGATACAAGTATAGAGACAGATAACATACATAGATAAAACAACAGTAGGCTAAACCAACAATGACGAGGAATGACTGCCAAAGATCATTATGGAGAATGAAGGGATGACATCCCTGCTGATATCACTGGCATCATCTGGGTTATTTTCTCAGATTTGACAAAGCTTTGTGTTCTGAGCTTGAGTCGTAATCCTCCTGACTGTTTCAACTTATCTTTGTGAGCCAGTTGCCTGTTTTCTCTTCACCTCCTCAACTTGCATTATAACATATTAGTTTAGAGCTTAATGAGTCACTGTATGAGCAAAATCCTCCAATATCTGTTCAAGAGTAGTCAGTCAGTATAGAAACATTTTATTTTAATACTTGTGTATTCTTCAGACTACACTGGCTACATTTTAATACATCTGACATAATGAAAAATGTTCTTTACAATTTTTCCTCGCTCTTAAAGACTGTTGTCAAGTCAAATAATGTCGGGGCCGGTGTGTTCTTTCCTCTGGAACTCATCATCAGCTTCCACAGTAATCTGTTCCAGTAAATTTAGCCGCATATCTCTTTATTGACTCCACCTAACATCAATCCATCAGTTCATTTTTTTTATCCTCCTTCTCTCCTTCAGTCTTTTATCTGTCTTTGCAACTTCCTCCCACATTATCCTCCATTCCTCTCCCCCTTCTACAATAATGGGTGGGAGCGAATGATAAACAGAGGTGGAGAGCAGCAGCTTCAGACTGTAATGTGTATCTAGTGTCAGTGAGCAATTCCACTAAACCCACAGAGACACGTTCGAGGCCCAAGTGTGTGTGTCTGTGTGTGTTTGTATTGAACAGGTTGTGTCTGAGGAGAGGGATTTTCAATCAGACATCAAAGGAAAGTGATACAGCTGAATGTTTGAATATTTGTTCCTTATCAGAAGCTGGGATATTGATAAGGCAGCCATGACTGAGTGAGTTATGGGCATATAGTTTGGCAAATGCTGTTTTTACTCCTCTGTTTTCATGTTTTAGCTGGATAAAAGCACATGAGCTCTGCCTATATAACAAAGTCTGCATATCTAACAAAGACCCAGTGATGTTCTGACTGGCTGTGTTCTCGGCTCTCTGACCCAGTTTTTGGATGTAGTCTACAGGAAAGGGGAGGATAAACTAACCTGAGAGCAAGAAGGGAAAAACTTGCACACCTTTTTTTTTTTTTGAAAGAGCTTTAAAAATATTGCTGTCATCCCGAGATAAAAACACTGTGAAATATTATTAAGTTACTATAAAGTCACCAGACACACTGTAAGACCTGTAGGCATATATCAGAATATTGTGGAAGCAAGCAGTCATTTCCTTGGAGAGAGTTAGATGACAATAGATGACACCACCACTTGTTTTTTTTAATATTTGTTTCCACAACCAAATTGACAATAATAATTTAAAAAAAGATTTTGTTTTTATTTTGAAAAATGAATGAACAACTGATACACTTATTTATCTTACATGGGTAAAATCCCAACTTCTTTTTTTTAAATATACAAATTCAACAATAGAAAGGTTTATTAGTGAGCTTTATATGTACTGGTAGGTGTATTTTTCTTAACCTTCAGACAGAGCTAGCCTTGCTGTTTCCCCCTGTTCCTTGTCTTAATGCTAAGTCAAGCTAACCATCTGCTGGCTCTAAGTTAGTTCATATTACTGTACTTACATATTAATCTTACCATCTGACTCTTGGTAAGAAATAAGCGAAGGATGTTTTATTAAGTGATTTTTTTTTTTAAGGAACCAAATGAAGCTAAAAGGTCACAGAAGTCAAAGGAACATTCAAGCAATGTCAAGCGACACAACTTAACTTTCCCTGACTCTTTTCGTCACAGAATCAAAGAAGCCAATGTGTGGAACAAATCTCCTCTCCCTTTATCTCCTTTAACATTCAGTCTGCTGGCCTGTTCCCGTCTTAATGGAACAATGGAGCAGCATTACCAGCGGCTCATCCTTGTGATCCTGTCTCCCTGGGGTCCCAGTCCCCTTCCAGTGGTGTGTAAATGTAGGTCAACTATATGCTGTGATTTAGTGGGAGTGTTGTTTGTTTGGATGAGGAGTTTTAGTCGAGATAAAGTATCGACTCAGGCATTTGAGCATGTTTACGGATGGAATGGACAAGAACCGAGACACTTCTTCTTATTAATGATGATAGACAGTCGACGGACAGGCTTCAGTAGATAGATGCTGCAGAGCAGCAGCATAGTGGGGATCCATAAAGTGTTTTTCCATCCACTTGTTTTTATGCACATTTTCAATTTGAGCGTAAAAAAACATCAGCAGACTTAGAGAATTTATCATACATACATGAAGCATGTGACTTAAATGTCTCTGGTCACTGTAGAAAAACACATCTGTGTGGATACCGATGACCTTACTCTATTTAAATACATGTGAAAAAACAAATGTTATTTTTTCATCATGTTTTATAAACTGTTTTCCATTTGAAGTTGGACCAGAGTTCTTTTGTTCTGCAGCAATTTAACGGCACCATCAACCGTTTATCTTAATCAAATCAAATTAACCAAATCTGAATATTCACAATTTTGTTAGCTGTGCCAACAATAGATGGAGGGGTATGTGAAAAAGAGATGAAACTGGAGCGCTACTGGTGTCCCTCAAACCACCGGTGCTCATGGAAGGGAACTAAACAAAAGAAGGTGGAAGAATTATGACCAAAAAGGGCACAAAAAAATCCAGGTCCAGGCACTAAAAGTAGTTCAAAAAGTTAAAAAGGCCTTTATTTTATTTTTAACTTTTGTCTTGTCTGCTACATCAGTTCATCTGAGATTTACCATAGAATTTTGATGTCAGGGAAAAGTGTCATTTGACATTTTTGCAGGATCTTCCTCCCCTGAATGAAACCCTCACTTTGTCAGCTTGTTGTTCACAGACCAGACATAGCTGTACAATTTATCACAATATTAACTACAGACAAAATTCCAAATTGCAGATGACTGCATTTTTTTTTAAAAACTCTGTGAGAAAGATGTGTCAGACAGCCTCCTAAGCAATGTGTGTTTTATTTCCAGGAGGAAAAATCATTCATCTAACTAAGCACCCAGGCATTGTCTGAGCATCTTTCAAAAGAAAAGAAAAAAAAACCGTCCTATTATATTACAGCCCATATCTCAACTGCAATATTGAGCAAAAAGAAATGGCAGTCGGCCTGTGATTTTTTTTTTCTTTGTCAGCAATGTGCAGCCCAGAAACAGCAAAGTCCTCATCACAAATGGATCAACATACGATGATACATTTGTCTCCTTGTCTACGTTTTCATCCGATTGTCCATTTATCCATCAATTTATTATTACGACATCAACGGTTTCCTGTGAGAAATGGCAAAAGGAACAGAAAAAGAAGAAGAGAGAAGGGGCAGGGCATTCAGAGCAGAGCCTTATCCCTCGGACACAAAAGCTCACTCTGATCCCTGGAACACTGTGGAGCCAGTCCCCTGCACCCTTGGGCCAAGCAGCAAAAATAATACCCATAATGCAGCATGTCTGTGACTGCCGGAATCCCCTGTGGCCATACTTTTCAGCTTGTAGAGAACCGAGCCAGGCGGCAGCCAGCTTACCAAAGTCCTGGCACACACATCATTCTTATTCTCTGGTTCAACTCACCGTATGGATAGAGTGGGATGGTTTGTGTTTTTTTTTTGTGCCTTCATTCGACATAGACGTCCCCTTCAAGCACCCTTCAGGTCTATGATGAACAAACAAGTGTTCGCACCAGCGTACAGACCCTCGTCTCCTCCATCACTCTGTGGCTGAATTGACGTATTCAGTGCAGCCACCCTTGTCACAGACTCGTGGTAACTTAGATGAAGCAGATATAGAAGAACACACACATAAGTCCCATGGTGATGCTCCCTAAATAAAAGAACAAGGCATACACACACACACACACACACACTTTGAGTTCACTGAGACGTTTCCGTCTACACTCCCTCAACTCGCATCATCTCCACAAAACATCTCCGATGACGGTAAACTGGGAATTTACGCCCAGAAATAAAAGAACAAATATATCTCAGATCCCTCTGAATAATTCATGAGGCATTGTTTGTGGGATGCTGCGTGAACACGTGTGTGTGTGTCTGAAAGAAAACTGGGCAATCCCTCAGAAACATCACAACTGTGCTACATTTGTGGCCTCGCAGTTGAGGGCTGGGAATTAAAGTAGACTCCAACAGCGATTAGTTTCAACTGGGTCAAGCTGCGGTGGGCCCGGTGCGCGGCTCCACAGCGCCACGCTGTGTTGAAAACCAAGCACAAAGCTGACAGGGTGGATTTTTGTCTTTTTATTTCAAATACACAGCACACCAGCGTTCTCATCGACTACAAAGGTATGACAAAAATCAGTTGGCTTAAACTTTGGCAGCAGTGATAGCTCACACACAGTAACCAGCAACATATACATTCCTTGGCATGAAAGCTCATAGATAAGCATACAACGTGCAAAGGCAGCATATGAAAATAGACCTGGAGTCAACAGCGTTTTTTTTAGTTTTTTTTTTAGTGCTTTCAGGCAATAAAAACGTCCACCGACACGCTTAATACTCAAACGTGTCCCAGTGGTGTAAACCTAAAGCGGTGTGGAATATAATATGTAGGCTTACATAACATTGTGTGTCTAATAAGGCTTTCCAGCAAACGAATATGATAACACAAGAATTCAGAGTCAAATTCACCTGCCACGGGTTATATTTACTGTCTGCTCTTGCAGACATGAGGGACCACTAGTCTCGCCACATATGGGCATGTGATGTGATGTGTGTGTGTGTGTGTCCTGTCTGACAACCCACACCCGTCCTCAGGCTGTTTATACGACTGGTCTTTATTACCAAGACGTATTCTTGGCTCTCGCCTATGTAAATACTCCAGGGGGACTCTTGGAATAAATGATTTCACACCCAACTCCCAGTTTAAAAATATACAAAAAGACAAAGTAAACACCAGGTCCTATTCCAACTTTGTCGAGTCATGCACGTAAACATTTTCCAAAAAGGGAATGATCGCTGCGATTGTCGCCTGCTTCTGTCATTCGCGGTCCTTATGTAACTCAGGCGCAGACAGCCTGCATCAGCAACTAAGGCACTCGATTTGGAGATCACTTTTAAGTGAAAAAACACTGAAAACCCTTGTGAATAAAAAAACAAAACAATTTCATAAACAAGCCAAGACTATTTTTGCTTTTTACATTTTCTCTGCCATTCTCCAGTCAATAAATTAGGGTACTGTATATGAATCTAAGGTGTCATCGTGAAAAAAATGAGCGTTTAACATTAATGTTGCATTTGGACAAGCTAAAGCATCAGGTATGACTTCCTTCCACACTTGCCACAGGCTTTATGTGATATGTCGCCCAAACAGGGATGTGTGCATATTGTCATGCCGCCCCTCAAACACTCTTTTCCTCGTTCAAGGATCCATGCCCATCCAGCCAGGTCAGAGTTTGGTCCTCTCAGCTCATTGGAGCACACGCTCATACTTGTCTCTTCTTCACAGTCTCATTCTGTCAATCACACGTTGATCTTCTTCAGCTGTTCGTATGTGAGGAAGAACTGGAGACAGAGTAAAGGAGCATTATGGGAGGAGTGGATGTTTACTGGGCTTGAACACGAGGCTCACTGAGGAGTTTCAGCTCGTTCTTTGCTTCAGTCTACTGTACTGTAACAAGTCAATAATCTCATTACATGTTTCAGGCCTGGAGCTCAACGATGACCAGCCAGCACTTCTCAAACCCCCCCCTGTAACTCTTTGGTCTTTGCAGAAGGAATTCGTAAAGTTCACTCCCCACCCTTCCCCTCTTCCTCTTACCCCCTATGGAGGGCCCCCACATGCATTCTCCAACCAGGGGCAGTGGGGTACTGAGGCAGTAGTTTCACAACATTACATAAGGGAGTTAGCTAGCATTAAGCTAAGCTTCTACTGGAGCATGGCTTGGAATTCCTAACGTCACTGAATGCATAACAGAATTAAGAACTTTTCCCCCCTGAGATCTCCAGCTCTACAGATATTGCATCACAGGACGTATGTAAACAGAATGGTGCAGTAATGAGATGGTTAAAGGATACAATGATGTTCCACGGTCCCAGGCGGAGCCAGTTGGGAAAGAAACCCTTGTAGAGGGCCATAAAGCCCTCGGTGCGCCACGTCTGAAAAGAAAATAAAGAAGTTGGAAACTCATTTGATCTTTTTATCCTCAGATGATTGTTCTACAATCCTTTCTTTTAGAAGACTGGAGAAGCAGTGACATTAAAGGGACAGTTCCATCTTTTTTTTTAGTGTAATTGTGGTAAGTACAAAAAATAATGATTGTGTGGATTTTAAAAGCTCTCAGAGCCACAGGAGACATTATACAGGACATGATCTCATTGGCTGAATGATAGCGCCCGTGGCAAGTAAACAGATCGTCACTTGCAAAATTGATGGATTACTTTTTTTTTTTAGTAATCTACTGGGACAACATGAACAGGTTTAAGATGTAGATTTGCTCCATTCAGATACTGATACTGACCTGTAGTATACAGTCCAGTGTTCCCTGGTACAGAGCTACCCCTCTCTGGTTCATCATGCGTGTCCGGACAACGTCCACTGGGTTGGAGGCCAAAGCCCCGGCCAGGCCGCACACAAAACTGGACCTTTGGGACAACAAGACACAGGTTCACAACCCAATCTGTACATCCTTCATTTGTGTCCTTTCATTGAAACATTGGTACTAAACAGTCATTGTTGTGATAAGTGATAAGATACAGAAACTTTCTCGCCCTGACAAACAACTTGCTCCCAGTGATGAACCATGACATGAGAAACAGGAGGAGGATGTCCCTGTGACTCGGCAAACTTACACGAAATGCGTGTAAACAGTGTCCCCCATGGAACCCGACAGGATCAGATGCTTCTTGGTGATGTCATAGACCGGTAGCTCGACCCCGACCACGATAGCCGCTCGCTGAGCTGTTAGAGAGACGCCCTGATTCACAAAGAAAGAGAGCGTCACAGGACTGAAGCTCTGAAGTTTTAAAAGACTGTGCCACCTGAAAGCCATGCAAACTGAGGTTATCTATAGACACACGTCAAAGGTTTTTCAGTCTCTCTGCACCTTCCACAGGCCTCTTGTTCCCTCTTCCTGGTAGATGTTGATGAAGTTGCCCATCATACCGCCTTGAATCACATTTCCCTGAGCCTGCATTCGGATCTGGTAGGACAGACAGAGGTAATTATGATTATCACACAAATCAATATAGATTGATATATATATCACTGCCAATATTACTTTCAGTGTCATTGTCAATACTACTTTTCTATTTCCACTTTAGTTTGTTTTTGTTTTGTTCACTTCCTTACCTAACTTAGCTTATTTCTATTGTTATTATATTAGGACCTGCTTCTTGCATTTACTCCCTTTTCACTTTATATCTTTCATTTATATTCAATACTGTTTTTTTAATCCCTGTATTGTATTGTTATTGTTATATTGTTGTAAGTTCTATCTTATCTTATCTTGTCTTATATATTAGTTCACAGGCCTTAGTTCTTTGATTTCACACTCGTGTTAATGTGCTTGCCTCATCTTGTCTCAGTTGGCATGGTTGAAGAGTCAAATGTCCCGAAGATAGATTACAACACTATTATCTAATCAGGAGTTTAAACACAACACAAAATGATCCACTGACACAAATCTTTCCATAATAACTATTATTAAAAAGAAAGGCATCTCTTAAGAATCAATGTTTTCTTACACCCCTGGAGGTGACGCCCATAAACTTGAACTTGAGACAATGAAAGCGTGTAAAACCAGCGCAGAGTGCTGTGCATTCACCAGGCCACGTCAGGGTGTTTATCAAACTACATCCTGATGAGATGCAGGGACAAAAACAAAGTTAGTAGGGAACTTTGGCAAGCACAAAGTCCCAAAGTATTTTCTCAATCCGCAATTCCAGAAATTCTCCAGCCACTGCTTGACTTGTTTTCTAATTTATAATGGCTGCTGTTTACAGATCGGCTTTGGGTTGCTCTCTGGCTCCGTGATCACTTGGCAGGCGCTATTACACAACACTGATGAAAACGCAATGTTCCAAACCTGCCGCCACATCCATTAATCTAACAAACACACACGGCGGACAGGAGGTCATTATGCCCAACACGGCACGGAGAGAGGAAGCCGGGCAAAACACAAGTGCAGGTGAGCGTGTGTTCACACACACACACGTCATATTCATGCACACATATCGTTTACAGAACGCTATGTTAAGCCTTGGAGGATTCAGTCTATAAATAATCCACAAGTAGGGTCTTGATAGCACGACGATGCCCTTCACCCCACGTGGGATTCTATCAAAAGACGGCACCTACAGCCTGGAGCTTTGACAGACTCGTCTAACAAGGGCATGTTAATACAGCAGGTTTTCAATTACAAACAGTCCAACTCAACGCTGCATGAGTAATTTCAGCTGTGTGCATAAAGGAATGAAAGGCGTGGTTTTGCAGTGGTGGTGCATGCTCATCTGACTGCAGTTCCAGGAAATGGTGGAACCTGCTTTACCGCTTAGAGCAGGCGTGACAGTTAACGTCATTTAGAAACATATCATTAGGGCCACAGTGACATTTACACAATCTTCATGTGTGCAAATAGCTACCTTTAGCACATCAGTGGGGTTGGCTATGGAGGAGGAAATGACTCCAGAGAGAATACCACACATCACATTCATCAGCAGAGTCTCATCTGAAAGAGAGGGAGGTAGACGCAACTGTGAACGAGCAGCATTTGATGACACAACAGCTGATCCTTAGTGTTTTGCTGTCGCACAGTTACAATGAACTCTTAGTATGACAAAATGAGACATATTTAAATAGTTCACACACGTCTGTACCTCCCCTTTGGGAGGAATGTGCCTGTGTTGATGGGGGCAGGTTATTGCCTGTTGAAATGTGTGCATAAGTGTGTGTAAGAGACAAAGAGAACTCACCCTCCGGTCTGTCAACCAGCAGTCGCTTCAAGCTCTGGTATGTGCCAATTTTAATGGTTCCATAGGAGGCCTGGCGCAGCGTGGCAGGAGCTATCCTGTAAAAATCTGTTTCATTTTCATTACCCATTACCAGAATAGGTGAAGGTCATTCTCCTACACAAAAAAATTTACTATTTTTAAGCTCCTACTTCTCAAATTCATCTCAGGAGAAACAACCACACACAATCGCATTTACGTCTTATGCTAAACTTGTCTACTACTTCTATTTCTCCAGTTGTAATCTCAATTCAACATCCGTTTGTCTTGCCTAAGCCTCAAAAACTCATGCACAGTTGAGTTCTCACTACTCTCTTGAAAGTTAAATAAAAGATTGTCTTAAGCAAAATATTTCTCCTCTGGGTTAAACAAAAGAAAGGCTCTGCATAAAGTATAAGCACATAGGGGGGGAAATAAAACATTGAAAAAGACTGTTCTAATGTGGACAGAGGTGCAAGAGGTGCGACAGGATAAAGAAAGGGAGAACCTTAGATTTTACAAAACAGGAAGTGAACCAAAAAGAAGTAAACATTTAGAAGAAAAGTACACTTGGGTTTCATGCAAAGACCAACACTCGTGTAGTTAATACAAGAGTTCGGAGACAAAGATTAAGAGACAACATTAATGCCCATACTGACCCAGAATACAGAGCCCGGAGGCCCTCCTCTCTTCCGATCCTCACTATAGCATGAAGCATGCCTCTGTACCGGATCTCTCGGTATTTACTGTCACCGACTTGGCCCTGAACTTGAAGACGCGTCTTAGCTAGGTCGATTGGGAAGGTCCCTGAAACACCAAAACACGAGATACCACCTTTTAAAAGACTGTAAATCACAACAGAGGTTTAAATAATTAACATTAATAGAACGGTAACGTTTATCCACCCAGCTCGGGCCTCCCCGCCGCTCCTCCCATCACTCACCGCATTCTGCCGTAACAGAAGCAAGCCCGCCGAAAACAAAGGGTTTCCAGTTGAGGTTAGACATTTTCTCCTGTCATGTACCCGCTCACAGTGAAAGCCTCCCTGCGAAGCGGTAAGAGTTAATAATACTGGCTCAGCTGCGTTTCAATCCCTTACCGACTACCGAGCGCCGCGTGCCCCCCTGCCGGTGTTACTTTGTGATCCTCTCTTGCTGGTGAGGTTGTCCAGATGTCTGGCGGTGGGCGTGGCTTCAGAGTCGCCTGGGTACAAAGCAGGAAATACAAACCGATTCCCCTCCTCATTCAATGAATATTTATGTATATATATATATATATATATATATTTTAGTACCAGTCAAAAATTTGGACACAGTTTCCCATTTAAGTGGATGGGAAGGTATGACCATACATATATATATATATATACGTATATGTATATATATATATATATATATATATATACGTATATATATATACACATATGTATATATATATATATATATATATATATATATATATACACACACATATGTATATATATATATATATATATACGTATATATATATATACTGGTACTAAAATATATATATATATACATAAATATTCATTATATATATATACATATGTATACCTTTATGCCTTACTAGTTTCTTAAAGTTCAAGTTTTCTTAATACCTTGATTGTTTTTTATCCCTATGTAGATTCAGTGTGGTTCAGATGGTTTCACACACAGTGCCTTGGAAAGACAGCCGCACAAGTGCCACACAAAGATACTCCTTGGTACTGGGCATTGTGCAACGGCCTGAACTAAGGAGACTAGTGAGTGTGGTTATCTCAAGACATAGGTGGGTTTAAGTCAGGAGAGTTTAAGGATCCAAAAGTGCAAGATTCCCATGTTATTTGTTTTTTCAGATATTTTATAGATTTATGAGCAGTAATCGATAGACTTTTTCTTTTTCGTATCAATATTGTGAATGGGGATTTCATGTCAACAATTTACAATAACGTGTGATGGAGCTATTTCAGAAGGTTTCTCAAGCTTTGTTTTGCATTTTCAATTTTTCAATTTTCATATAATTTCATAACAGTCTCTTTGTGTGTGTTATTTCCTGATGATGAAAATACTGAGTTTTTTTGATGGCCCTTCTTTGATGGCACCAGACAAAACATGCTGTACGATCAAAGTTGGAGTTGTTTTAACAAATCGCATGAAAAAAGAGTTGCCACAATATACTTCCAAGACATTTTGCCAACATCATGAAAGAAAGAAAAAAGATAGGGCAATCAAAATAAAGTTACCGAGGCATGGAAAAAACCTTTTTCCTGGTGTGGTGTGAACCTGTCGTTAGAGCTCAAAGATATTTTAAAACCCTTAAAATTCTAAAATACATGTATAACCATGGCAGCACACTGGTTTTGTGGTTGGCGCCGTCGTCTCACAGCGAGAAGGTTTTGTGTTCGAATTCAGACTTGGGGTCTTTCTGTGCGGGGTTTTCGTGTTCTTCACGTGTGCCCCACAGTTCAGAAACATGGAATTTGGGTGAATTGGTGACTCTAAATTACTTATAGGTGTGAATGTGAGCGTGAATGGTTGTTTGTCTCTCTATGTGTTGGCCCTGTGATGAGCTGGTGACTTGTCCAGTGTGTCAGCTGGAATAGGCTCCAGCCCCTGACCTACTCTGCAAAGGTTAAGCAGTTATTGAAAATGGATGGAGGGTATAACTATTGAAATATTTAGTCAGGTCTGCCACTAGAGGTCAGACCAACACCATTGTAATATTCCTCCAGCTAGGGCCTACTTAATACTGACAGTACTAACAGATAAGTCTCTTGTGATGTTGACCCAACCACTTATATGTTACCAATATAACAAAGAATTGATGGGAGGACACTAAAGCTCATTTGAAATGTACAATAACAACAGCAGGACGTTTGTAGGATGTGATTATGCAATGATGACACCCATGCCTGAGTGTAAATGTCCTCTGCTTATCAAATATTTTGCTTGTGTAAACACATGAACTTCATCCTATCTGTTTTCTATCACATTTGTCCTTCTGGTCTCAGCTTCTGGGGAGCATTGGGTCTATTCTCCTGACGGCAAGACACTCATAGTGAGCATATTTATTATGATGATACGCTAGTTGTATTGTTTGATTAATGGGTTGGGTATGGGTCAGTAACCTCAGTATTGCCATCAGTACATTATTAACGACTAAGGGGAAAGAGGTGGTGTGTGTATAACTGCGCATGTCTCTGTGTGTGTATGTGAGCACAGATTTGACAAACGGAAATAGACAAATGGAAATATTGGAGCTTTATCTGAAACCAATAAGCAGAGGGAAGTGTGGTGCGCCTAAAAAAGGCCACATTTAATGTGGTGATTTATCATAAGGAGCATGTGAACAGACCTGGGATAGGAGAGGAGGGGATATATCTGTGTTTGGTGGTGTACAAAATAAGGAAGGAGAATACAGTTGTGTTGAAAGTGAGAGCGCATTGCCTTGTTTGTCATTTGTTTGATCTCTATGCACAGGCTCTCATGCCATATATAAGCCTCGAGACAAATAGTGTAGAAAAATATTTAATTTTGCATTGTGGGAAAAAGCTTTTGCTTATTAAAGCAAAGGAAATTTGTATCACTGCTGCCAAAATTAGCATCTCATGTGTTCACAGCATTATACACACATGTAAGAAAAAGACATCCACACACTCTGGTTTCCAGCACTGATTCTTTTACCCTGTGGCACAAATTACATTGTGTCAGCTAAACAGGGAACACTTGTTATGCACTCAACATGAGTGACTGCGAGAACACTGTATACGTACACTGAGAATCAATTGAATGTTTCACTCTTGCAAAATTCTCTTCAGAAAAACTGTGTATGTGTTGCTGTAAAATAAAGCAGAACATTAAGGTGGCTGATGGTCACAAGTGCAATGTGACAGAGGATGTGCAGTTGCATAACCCAGTACTTACTGTAAAAAACACAAACAAAAACAACCCTATAGCCATCAAACTCACATGCAAAAAAACTGTCTTAGGTACCCCGAAGGAATAAATTGATATTTTGGGAAATACTACTATTCACTTTCTTTAAGTTCATGAGGTGGGATTGATAATGTGATGCTTACTGAAGTCAAGGGGGTGGAGGTGTTAATGCATGAGCTGCCTTTTCATGCTGAAGGGTTTTAACACCCACACATGTCCTATATAGAGGAAACCACCTTCTTTTGTTTATTTCTCTCTTTTTTCCTGCAGGAAATACACAAACGTAACTCCATTTTAGGGAGAATGACTCACAGACAGTTGGACATGATGTAAATAAATTTAAGAGGGGGTGGAGAGAATGCACATTTCATAACAGTATCACTACACTGCTTAGGGTCCATGAGTGTGAGCCAAAGAGTAGATGGCTAGGCATTAACTATGTGTTTTTGACTAGGTGTCCACCTTCTTACCTCTTTCTTGCTCTCTCTCTCTCTCTCTCTCTCTCTCCATCTCTCCCTCTCTATCCCCCTCTTTCCAAAAGACAAACATAATGTCCAAACAGAGTATTTATAATATAATAACAGACAGGTAGATGGGGGAGAATCAGTTTCAATGTAAACATTATTCTACTTGAATATTGGGTTGTTGTGGGCAATACAGTCGAACTCTCAATGGAACCTGGTTGTTTTTTTTTGCTGGAAAAAAAAATGTGTAACCATCTATGGAAAAAACCAACATTTCTTTCGGGTTATACATAAAATTGAAAAGGGGCTTTAGCATGTTAGCATGCTGCACCTTAAACAGAACAAAACAGAGTAAGGAGACGAGTCCTGCCCACGGAGGCAGAGAGAGAAATATAGTGCAACTATAAATGACATCAAAATACATAACAGACACACTGAGCTGTAATGAAATGAGTGCACAGAAATTAGGTAAATAACCTAAATGAAATATTTGTTTCTTTCAGGGTGGTGAAAATGATTATTGACATTATTATTTTCAGAGGTGCTGAAATGAAATTTGGTTGTGCTTGAGCACCCTAAAAAGAGAATGAAGTTTTCACAGTTAAGATGATTTGTAGAGGATGATCATTGTAATCACAATAACACACACACACACACACACACACACTCGTATTGTTGTGGTTCCTCTCTTTGTGCTGAAGTATTTTCACCCCGTCCTCAGGGCAGCACTGGACTTAATGGGAAGTGAAGGCTTGTCCACTATGGTTAGTGGGGGTCTGTCCTAGTTGTTTACCACGGCCTCTCTCACTCTGCTCCTCACACCCTCTAGCTCTGAGAGCATCGACTCATCGCTACCACCATGAATGCGACATGCCTCATTCTGATTGGGCGGCGGTGAGACGCGCTCCTCCGTTCTGCATCTAGACTGGATGCCAGAGGTAAGCCTATGGAAAAACCCTCGCATCATCATGACGCAGAATTAACAGTGATTTTCCAGACCTCTATTTCTTACAGAGACATTCAATCCCATACGTCCATGATTTGGAATTGATTCTGACACCATATAAGGAATTCCCACAAGACGTCATCCTCATGATTCACAAACGCTCCATCCGGTTGCCAGATTAGATTCAAATGTCACCCTTACCTGAGCACCTGCAGAAGCATACAGCTGTGTGTGTTTGTGTGTGTCATTAACCGTTTGAGCTTCCTGGTTGTCCACTAAGCACCTCCTCAGGGTCGCTGCCTCGGCACCGTCAGCAGGATTCCCTTATCAAGGTCTCCAAAGAGCTGAAGGTGGAAGGTTGCTCAATGATGAAGACTCTCTGAAGGTGATCAAACTAGAGAAATTGTTAAAAACTTCAACGAATGCTCATCTTTGCCTTGGCCTTTGACACTAACCTTAACCCTCAGCTCACTAAAACTGACGTACTGTACCTTGAACTGCATTTTTCAAATTGTGCATAGTGGTGAAACATCATGAATTGTCCATGCAGGGGTGTTTTGATTCTGATTGGTCTATTATATTTTTTTTTTTTATAATAAACAAGGTCCTATCTCTCAATATTGAATGACGTGGAAAAAGTGATCCAGAATTTGCATCCGTACCCAGATCTGACTTAAAAGTTTTATGAACTCTTCTTTGGTCCAATATCCACAAAATTTCATCAAAATGCGTTTACAACTTTTAGAGGAATCATGCAGACAAATAAACAAACAAACAAACAAACAAACAAATGTGGGCGATCAGATTCTCTAGACATACTGTAAATGGAAAACCTGTGAATGCAATAAAACAACTGATTGATGTAATGAGGATGTTTAAAATCAAGTGTATCTGTGAGATAATAGATCATTAATGAATTTATGTAGTTGTTTATGTTGTGAACTGTCAGATTTAGACTACATTCTAACAAAGAGGATCATGGGGGATGGTTCATCTTGAGTGCAGAAAGCCTGTAACACCTCAGGGTATATTTATAATAATCTTCAACACTCGTCCTCTCTATTATGGTCTGTATTTAGAGCCATTAACCCAACGTATGTATCCTCTTCTCCTACACTCCTTCACTCTGCTTCCTAATAGCCTGGATTAGACATTGCTTTAATAGACTCATCCATCTCCACTGTTTATTCAGTAGTTTCCATTCACACACACACTTTCCCTCATCTTCTCTCTCCCTCCATCTTTCTCTGCTCATGGGCAATTACACAAACAAATGCAGTTTGTTTTCCACTCCCTCCGACTGGAAGCCAAATGAATGGATTTAGCAGGCAATTACGTTTTTAGTTTAAGGTCAGTTGCTGTATTATGTTATCGCTGAGAAAGGTGAAATCACAGTGTCACTTCTTCAATTTGCACAGCACATTAGCCATGCAGACTTATGTAAATTCCTGCCACAGAGTTTTACCTCTGATTGGCCAGAGCTTTACGCCCTGAGAGGTAGTCTAAGAGCTTGAATCCAAATTTGCATGGCTTGATGAAAAAAGGGGAGGCAGAGAGGAATGGCTGTTTGTCAGCTGACTTATGCGGGTTGGCAGGCGTCAGGCAGACGTAAGACGTCCATCCATGATTCAGATAAAAATATGTACAGGCTGCACCATCTTTAAGTCCCTGCTATGGGTTTTAAAGGGCAAATCAAGGACGAGCCTGGAGCTTCCTGAATTTTTTTTTCTCTCTCCAGAAGACAGAAAAAATATCTAAAAAAATATCTATATATTCAGTGCTAAATTTGTAGCTTTGATATCAAAAGGTATGGTCGATTTTATATTGGTTTAAACACGTTTCTTTACATTTTTTTATTTGACCCCAACTCAAGCCTTTCAAAATAAAACCAGCTGCTTCCTCTAAACTCTGGTCAGTGTAGATAACAGTGTGGCCCCTCAATAAACTGATCAGCTGTAAGATGCAGGAATGTTTGTGAGTGTGCGTGTGTGTGTGTGTACATGCTGTTTATTGATTAGCTGCCATTTCACTAAGAGTCTGTAAAGCATAGAAGCACCCTGAAGCAACTGGGATCACACACACAGACACACACTGATGCACTCCTGGGTTTTTAAAAGAAACAGCAGCTTGACCTCTTCTTACTGTAGGAGATGACAGGACTCCACTCACGTGCAAGCTTCAACTTTCAACTGCCATCCGCCCACCAGTACCCACCTCCTCCACCTCCTCCTCTTCCCCTGCGTGCCGACCCCTCGCTCCACATCTCCTTTGGTCATGTTTTCCTTTTGCTCGATTCCCTGAAGGGAGGAAAATTCCTCTTATCTGCCCCAACCAGATGCAGCATTGCTGTGTGTGTGTGTGTGTGTGTGTGTGTGTGTGTGTGTGTGTGTGTGTGTGTGTGTGTGTCTGTGTGTGTGAGGATAATCCAATGCCTTGCTTTTATTGGCTCAGCACTAACCCGTTTTTGTTTCTTTGTTGTTTTTTTTTGGTAAAGCTGATGATTTGGGGTTTTATTTTAGAAATAGCAGCGCTTCTTCGAGCATTTTAAATGTTGTGCATTTCAAATGGCACCACAATAATTACAACTTCAAACATCTTACACTGGCATCTCAGAAAATTCATTATAGTTATTTATGTGTTTGTATTTGCATCCACTGACTGTATTAGAGCATCAGTGTGTGTGTCTGTGTGTGTTTCCACTCAATAAAATCAGTCCACCTGACACATGAAAATCGACACCCTTCACCTTCATTATGGGACGATTTCACATGACCAATCACTGCTGTCAACAACATCTAAAGCCATTATCCATTGGCTGCAGATGTGGAGCTGGGTTTCGATTCATTTCTCCATTCAGCTCCTCAGCTGTGATCACATGATGCCTGCGTGTGTGTGTCATGGTGTGTGTCCGCGTGCAGCCCTGTTGCCAAAATTGAGAAAAACGAAAAACTCTCCCTGCTGCAGTTGCCATAGTAACCAGCAATTTGCTGCATCTGGCAAATTATTGGGTTGTATTGAAGAGCGAGAGGGTGTGTGTGTGTGTACATGGGAGTGTAAAGTCTGTGCTGCTGTGTGTGTGAGAGAACTTCTCCTGCATACAAACCTGATGTTCAGGTGAAAATGAAAAGCACAACTGGGTGATCGATTATGACTTTTGCTGCCGATCAATATCAGATAAGGCAGCCCTTGCACACTCATACGCTCACACACACACACCAAACAAAGAGGGTGGATCATTAATACCAGTTATTTGACTCTAAAACACAGAGCACGTGGAGATGAGCTCTGTATCTATGTTTTATGGTATTATTGTGGAAAAATGAACAGAGGGAATGAGATATTGTCTCCAGGGGACCATGAAAGAATCTCCATCACTATTTTAAAGGTATGTAGAAAGTGAGAGCAGTGATCCAATTCCCATTTGGAGATGCTGGACGTCACTTAGCCTCCTTCTTGCTCTTATATAAACCTTGTTAAAGAAGGTCAAGAGGAAATGATAGTTGACTTATTGTCTAAATTAGGCCTCTTCTCGGGACTTGGTGTACGCACACCTCCCTCACTTTCCTCTTCCACACATTAAGGAGATATCATTAATGCATTTATTCAAGTTTTATTTTCCTGTTCCGATATACAGTGTCTGTTTGATTTGTTTATATAGTCCATTATTTTTCTTAGAATGTTGGTATTTATTCCATTCATTCACTCTATAATTACACGTCCGATTTTATTTAATTGCAGTGAAGCTTGAACTTGAAGCTTTGCAACCTCGTTATGTAAGATTATTGTGATAATTATTTATTCTTTTCACAGGAAAACAGTGGTGAGCTTCACTCAACGTATACCTGAGATATAATCAATCACAATGACTGAGTGTGAGGGTTAGTTGAATACATTTAAATCAGAACTTGTAGCACTCATTACCCCCATTAGTGAAAGTTGGAGGAGGCTGATTGCCCATGTTTGTTTGTTTGTTTGTCCAAAGGATATATCGGAAAGTTGTCAACAGATTTTGATGAAATGTTTATCTGGATCCAGATCGGGATCATAATCCAGATATGGGATATTAAAATCTATATTTGGAAGGGAGCAATCTATATTATAGGGGGATACATTACATGTTGGATTTCAACTCTTTAAATCTGCAACACAACTGATGGCAACACCTGTGGTGTACCTGCAAACCTGAGATGGCACATGCATGCATGATATGAGCCCCACAGCAGCATTCTTACAGAGGATAAACAGGAGAGCAGCCTAGTGGCGGCAAGCATTGCTCTATAAATCACATGGGTAAATGGTCTGTGTTTAAGGTTTAACCACTGCCCATTAGACAGTCATATATGGCTGTCAGCATGGTGTTTATTGGGAACATCATGCTATTTATAAAAACACATTAGGACAGTGGGACTATGTTCCCATCTTCACCTGACAGCATATAAACTCTTCATCCTCAGGAAATCTTCTCCCTTTGAGCTGAGCCAAACTGAGATCTGTATTTTTACTGTACTTTCAATTAGCTGAGCGACAGATGAGACACTGGGCATTGTCCTGGGAGAGAGGAGGAGGATGAAGAGGAGCGATAACGGAGGAGAGAAATGAGCAGTAAAAGGAGATGTGAGATTGACAGCTGATAGAGAAAAGACAGAGAAGAGGAGGAAAACAGAGGAAGAGGAAGCTGCATGATGGATGGATGTGTGTTTGCATGTCTGCGAGGGGTGAGGAGAGGGGTATACAGAGAGAGAGAGAGGTGTGTGAGGGCACCATTAAAGCCTTGTACTATAAATCTCTGACAGTCTGTGTGTGTGTGGAGATAACAGAGGGATGTCTCTCTCCATTCTGCCTCTGTCAGAATGATGTATACATCCCTATCTCCCTCCCTGTGAAATATTAGAGGGGGGCCCTGTGTGTGTGATCTCAGCCAGCATGTGGCCAACATGTTTGGTAATTCCTCACCTCTTATCAGCGCTCACATGAGGTATTGTAGGAGGAAGACTTGTGGCCACCTGGGAAAAGAGGCAAAATGACCCAGAAACACATTCACACTCATACGGATGACGGTAAAACATAGAAAAATGAAAGAAAGCAGGAGACAGGGGAGAAACGGGCAACAGCTGACAGTGACAGCTCTCTTGATCGAGGCCTACGAGCTTAGACAGGTGTGATTGATCACATGATGGCGAGCATGTTTCAATGCCCTGCTCTTCATTTAGCTGACAGCATTTTCTTTATGGCACCTTGTGTTATGGTATCATAATCATGCCAGTGCCGCTGGAGGGGGGGCCGAGGAATAAATCTTTATAACCCCCCGCCAGCCCCCTCCCACCCCCTCCCTGCCTCCACCACATGATGAACCAGGAGAGGCAACAGTATGAGAGGCCATGTTGGCCCTATTTCATACTTTCTCACACACTCATAATTCCATACAGACATAATCATACTCTCTCACACACACTGCTATACTCTCTTACATGCACAATCATACACTGTAAAATGTAAGATTGAATTTAATTAGAAATACTGAGTTGACCTAACTCAGTTTTTTTCAACTTGTTAATAAAACTCATTTTATTTTAGTGACTTTGGCATCAAGAAAACTGTCAAACTCAGTTTACTTGAGTTTGGTTCATTTAAACAAACCAAGTACTGGAAACTGTTGCTTTTTTCAGTACTTAGTTACATCCCACAATGTAACTAAGTAAATTACTCCTGTACTTAAGCACCCCACAGATTAGAGCTACTTGAATAGCTTGAATAGCCTGTTTTCTGTAAATACCACTTTCTACTTGTACTCCACTATACTTTTCTTGGTAAACAGCCCTTTTGTTATGTGAGAAAAGTTGGATAAATGGTACTTTTGTTTTGTAAAACTCTACTCAGGTATTTCCTGTCCCAGCTTCTAAAATCTTTCATTCACATTCAGACCTGTTACATTAATGCTCTTAACAGTTGTGTCAGTATCACACACCAGAATAGATTCACATACAGTACCAGTCAATAGTTTGGACACAGTTACCCATCCACTTGAATGGGAAACTGTGTCCAAATGTTTGACTGGTAGTGTATATTGTTTATTGTTCTGCAGCTGTCCTGTTCAATGTGTTTGACGTCTTTTGCCTGTCTGAAAATAAATGTTTAATGACAGTTGAAACAACCTCTGTGGTTTTGCACAATGGGTAAATAGATACTGTCGTGTTGGGGACAGGCGGGGGGAGTTTCCCAGCATACCTTGAGACATTGTGTTTGAGGCCATAAGCCCAAGTAACCTGTGTTGAAATGTGTTCTGAATGATTATCAGTAAAGCAGTTATTAGTTCTTCAGAGTATTTCAATAGAAAATGATTAGTTATACAACACCATTGCGTTATGAGTCAAGTCTCTCACACGGTTAGTGACGTCCTGCCTGGGTGATGCAAGAGGTGATAAAATAAAGTAGTGTGATGTGTTGTAATAATAAGTAGGCTACTCCAGAGCAAAAACTAATTCAATGGTTGAGGCGGCTGCCTGTAGCAGTGGCTGTAAAGTTGTGAGTTCCTGTCACGGTGGTAATCCCAGAACCCGGTGATGGACACCAGCGGTTGGGGAAGCCGTCAAGCTGAAGAAGAAGTCTTCTTACGGCCACAGCTCCAGGCAGCCACCTCAACAATGGAGGTGTAGTCCATTCGGACTCAATGTCCCAAGCCTCCCTCAGAATGCAGTTGAAGTTCTGCCGGAGGTGAGAGTTGAAGATCTCCCAGACAGGGGGCTCTGCCAAACGCTCCCAGCACACCCTCACTGTACATTTGGGTGCACCAGGCCTGTCCGGCACATTGTAGCACGTGAAATTTCTTATTGCATGAATTTGACAGAATGATTTGCCTTTTGCTCTGGAGTATTTGTTATTACAACACATCACACTACCTCATTTTATCACCCTCTTGCATCATCCAGGTGGGGGGTCACTAACCGTGTGAAAGATTTAACTCATGGTGCAATGGTGTTGTATGTAACCATTTCAGTAGTGTGTATGAGAGTATGATTGTGTCTGTATGAAATTACGATAGAGTGTGTGAGAAAGTATCAAATATGGCCTACATGGCCTCTCAGACAATAGAGCTGCTGCTCAGGCCTGTCTGTCTCTTTCACGCCGTTTCGAATGGCCGCCTGGGCTGTCACTCAAATTACCCCATTGTTCAATTGCATCGTGGACAGAGCAGAGAAAGGATGGAGGATGTGTTCCCCTGCAGGTGCCACCTCAAAGTGTAAACATGTTTAAGCATCTCTGGGTTTGAATCTTTTTAGCAAAACGTTGTTGCAGCATTGTCCTAAACAACTGAAGATTTTCATTTTTGTGTAAACCCTTCTTTTTAAGCTGTACCAATCAATATTTCTATTTTAACAATGGATTAAATAACTATATTGGATGTTTGAAGGGTTGCTGCACCCACAATAAAATAGCTCTATAGAGCCTCTGAAAATGAAAAAAATAAAGAGCTGATGAGTGAGGAAATGATGAATGGGCTGAAAGAGAGACAGATGGGCCAGGTCCTCCAGTGAGCTGAGCAGCAGAGAAATGGAAAGAGTATGTGAAAGAGTGCTTACAAAGTCAAATATGATGATGGTAATGATGATGACTTACACACACAATAAAGAGCCCAGAGGCCGGAATCATCATCTTAAATAGATTTCACATTAAAAGCAAAACATGTGCAATGATATAAGGATTAGTAGTAAAACCCCTTGGCTCATGTTATGAGGACACAAACAAGAGAGTGATTTAATATTGCTAATAAAATAGACTTACACTTCAGTGTGTTTCTATTGTCTGGGTATATGTGTGTGTGTGTATGTGTGCAAATGTAGAAAACCTAGGAAGCACTCAGAGAGCTCATACCTTCATCATTGTCACTAAAATCAGAATAATTGGAAAATAGTTCTCTTGTGGATTTCTCTTCCGAGTAAAGAAAAAGTCAACCAAGATCAGTCTCTGTGGGTTAAATTAATGAAAGCGCACTTATATTTGCAAACGGACTCGACGCTACAGAGATAAGAGGTTTCCTCAAGTGAGAACAAAGAGTTGACTCAGACAATACATATTTATACACATATAAGGGGTGGAGGGTGTTGGTTTTATTATCAGACAAAGGGTGTTAGCTCTGAACCCAGAGCCACATCCTGATAATGAGTCACTTATGCTAACAGAAGTCACCACAAAATTTCATCAAAATCCATTCTGAACATTCCAAACAAACAAACAAAAGAAAAATAGACGTCAGTGGGCTACTGCATTCTGGTTTGTGTACATCTGAAACAAATGACATATACATGTTAATGTTTTGGCACAATAGGTGAATTTCGAGTGATTTTCCAGCGCCAGGCTAGTTGTTTCCTCTTGCTTCCAGCTATAATGCTACGCTAAGCTAAACGTCTCTTGAGTTGCTTAATACGCAGACATGAGTCACATTAATCATCTCACCATCAGCGCTTTTGTGGGATGTTGACTGGGAAAATTCACTTGAACACTGCCTCAAACTGAAACAGCAACTCTCAGAAAATGTTGTTGTGGAGTTTGACATCGTAGACACGGACACATAGCGGACAAAATTACAGTAAATGTTCAGTTGATGGTTGGAAACTTTTTATTCTTGCATGTACTGAATAAAGTACCTGTAATGACCTCTTTCACATATTTAATGTTTTGGTGTTTGTTTGGTTGTCTGTTACAGGATTATTCAAAAAGTCATTAACAGACTTTGATGAAGGTTGTTGGAGAGGTACAGTATAGGGTATGGACCACGGAACAATCCATTGGATTTTGGTGGTGATTCATATCATCATTTTTATCCAGAATTGTTTTTTTGTTTTTTTTTGCAGGATAGGGGCATGTTGTAAGATTTATTGTGTCTAACTTCATGGATAATGCCTCCAATGCTTGGACAAAAAATGCACAATGAAACCCCTGTGTTATCTACCACACAGCTGGTGGCTTCTCTATAAATGACATTAATTTCACACAATATTCCCCCAGTTTTGTATTGTAAACACTTACAGTGACATTCAAGAGCTGATTGTAGGTCAGATTTTAATTTGTGACCTGCAGTTACATCCCAAACTTTAATTAACCTTACACGGCATGGAAAAGTAGAATTTTGTCCAACAAATTATTCAATACTTGCTGCTTCCTCTTGTCCCATTATGTGGTCTGTTTGTGACGTCAGCACCTACATTTGGCAACCCCCCCCCCCCTCTCTCTGTGTGTGTCACACAAGATACACACATACATGCACACAGCCATAATGGAGCAATTATCCTCTCCAGCTCCGATCTGCTCCTCTGATTGTAATTTGCATTTATTATTAGCCTTCAGTCTGCCAGAGGCTGCGAGGCATGAGGATGGATGGTCATATACCACATCACCATCACCAAAAACATGTGCGCCCAAGGACACAATAACATGAGCATCAATGTGCCACATGTACATATGAAACTTAAGGTGAAGAGGTGCCGTACATCATCCTACACGCACCACAGGTGAAGTCATTATGACAGCAGGATGTTGCTTTGTTTTGTTAATGCTGATCCCCATTAAAGACGCAACAGTGGGAACAGTGTGTTCAGTGGCGTTCCATCAGACATAAACGCATCACACTCCACATTGTTATGTCCTGAAGGACTGCCATGTGTCTGTCTGTCCCTTTTCACAGTGTTCTCTTTTGCTGTCAAGGCGGCCTCAGGGCTCATCATATGGAAATTTGAGAGAAGCAGAGTCTCTGAAGGCACATACAGTACGTAGAACCCGCCAACACACTAATAGATACTGCTGGTGCTCACAGACACACACACACACACATACACAAACTCCAGCATGCACACAAAAAAGGACGTGCAGAAGATCACTGGAGTGTGAAATGATTCTGTTATCATGCCGTCTGTGTGGAATATATTTTCCCATCAACCTCCTATGCCAAGTGCGCCTGATGGACTGCTGGCACTGTGTGTGTATGTGCGTGTGTGTTTGTGTAATTTGTGTCGCTCTCCGTCTGTCTGTTGTCAGGAAGGAGACGATAGGTAAAAACAAGGTGACAGCGTCAGCGCACAGCTTTTGCAGCTCACGTTCCACTTTGGTGTTTGACATTTAACATCAAGAGACTTATTCACTAAATTGCTGTAAAATCATATCTTACATGACTGGTTGGCTTTGGAAACATGGTTCAGATGAAGGCAAGTCAATATGTCCGTTTTAGATATTAATTAATTTCAGACGTATTCTTATAGACCTTGTGAAGCTTCTTCTTGTGAACAGTGTGCTCTTGCATTAAGACTTCCTGAAGCTACCATAGAGTTTGTTTTTTTAACATGAGAGATTTATGTATTTTTATGCTGGCTATGGAAGGAGGCATTCAGGTGTCTGTCCGTCCAACCATCTGTGTGTCCGTTCTTCAAAGTTGGCACAAATGTCCACTTGGATTTAAAGGTTACAGTGACGTCACATAACTAAATAATTCATTCACTAATTATGACAACGTTAACAAAGGTTAACTTCACTGTCACAACATTATGTTTTACAAAAGACTTTTTAACACCATAACTCAGGAACTGAAGGGGAACTGTGATCTTTACAGAGGTCGCACAACAAACACCCCTCTTTACTCCATCTTTATCTTTTATTTTACCCTATTATTATTCTTTATTATTCCAAATTCAGCCTGACATAGCTGTATTTTTAGAAACTGTGATCGCCGCTAGAATTTAAATCAAACTTTAAATAAAGATTGATTTGGGGTTAAAATGACGGAGCCACAAATAAGTCTGTGAAATTTACAGTGTAAAATTTTAGCAAACCATAGTCTATGTTGTTGGGCTGCATGGTTCAGGCCCTGACACCAAGAGAGACCTGGTGTCAGGTTTATGCTCACTGTTGCGTCGTACGTCACGCCTCTTAATGTTGCGGAATGCCGGCGTGTGCTGTGAATACACACACCGAGGTCACTTTGTGACGCCTTGGGCTGGTCAAGTTTGAACACAACCAAGGGGTCGCAGAGAAGGAAATTCATTTCTGGGCCGTTGCACCTACACCCCATTACGCCTTAATTGCATTCAGACAGACATTGAGGTGGAATAAAGGTGCAACAGACCCGGAATGAAAACGGTGTCTGAAATGGGCTACACATGCACATGTTCACAGACACACACACACACACACACACACCCACACACATATGCTTGCTTTCATTTGCGGTAGTTGATTGTAGTTGTAGATAATAGTTTATTGATTGAAGTGTGTTAATTGCTAACTGATATTGCCAATTTTAAGAAACTCTGTTATACATTGAGAGAAGTTGTGTTGTATTATTTTTGCATTCATGCTGCTTTAAAGGCTGGTTGTGAAAGTCAGTGCTCGGATTCACACCTACTGTAGGGATCTGGTATCACTTGGATACAGATATCCTTCAGTGAACATCAGCTGAGACTACACAGCATTTGGCTGATTGTTCCCTGGCTCCAGGGTGAGGGTGATGCCCTGTAATTATTATTAATTTTAATAATAATAGTAATTTACTTAATAATATATGATTATTGTTAATAATCATTAATCATTTTTCTTACAACCAAATTTGCTCCTACTTTAGCATCAACAGTGTTTTGGAAAAAATATCCTGCTACATTTTTGTACATTTTTGTGAGCATTAAAGCCCAAACTGAGTGTGCTTGATTTTGTCTTCACGAAAGGTTGTCCTGGAAACTTGTCTGATCTCTTTAAATTGTGCTGCAAGAAATGAATGAGCATTTATTTTGGACTGACAAACCAGAACAGGTTCACGCAAGCAACATTGAATGAATGCAACATGTTCACAACAAATAACCTTTAGACCTTTTTCCCTGTATTATTTTTGTTTAAAACAAAAGATTTTATATTAAGAAAGCTCTGAACACCTGTGGCATGGGCTTTTGTCAAGTCTAGGAGATCACAGAAGAACAGCTCTAATAACCACCACAGAAGAAAGGAAGGAAAGATGCAACAACACCACCTGGCTGAAAACATCCCTACAAAGGCAGAGGGCAAAGAAAAGGAGCACAAACATATTTACAAAGCTCTGAAAACCTGTGGTTACCCCAACCGGGTTTTTGCCAAGTCTACTAGGAGATCAAGGAGGAACAGCTCTACAACCACCGCAGAACAAAAGAAGGTAAGATGCAACAACACCACCGAGCTGAAAACATCCCTACAAAGCCAGAGGGCAAAGAAAAGAAGCACAAACATATTAACAAAGCTCTGAAAACCTGTGGCTACCCCAACTGGGCTTTTGTCAAGTCTACTAAGAGATCACAGAACAGCTCTACAACCACAAGAGAAGAAAGGAAGGACAGATGCCACAACATCGTCATTCCATATGTGGCTGGAGTGTCTGAGAAATTCCGAAAATCCGAAATCAACTACAGTCTGTTGATGTGCAAATAAAGTATAGAATCTTGAATGTTCACTAAAAGCACAAAAGCAAACGGTTCAGGGGAATGTCTGTGTGCATGAGACAGATACCAAGGGAGAGCTAAGTCTAAACGACAGTCCAAAACTAACCTCACCTTTCTCTAAACAGTGCTTCAAATGTTAGCAGCAAATGAACAAGCCTGTCAGTCATGTGTCTCTGTGAGAAGTCTGGGTCTTCCACCTGTCAGTTTGACTCTATATCTTCCTGATATACATATAAGACAACCGTGAAACAATACAGCCAAGTGGTGAGGAGACCTGAACCCATTAAACGTGCACACACACAAGATCCTCACCCTCATACACACTCATCGGCAGATTTAAGAATGAGGGCAGTTCTTTCAATGTATGAGCAGCTAATGTAGCAGTTACAGCTATTTATTGGATGAAATATGGCTGGCATGGAGGGTGAACACAAAGAACTAGGCTTTAATGAAGAGGGGTCTGGGAAAGAAGCCTTCAAAATCTCTTATTTCTGAATTTAAATAATGAAAATACGACTTTTTGTGCATTAAATACTTTTTTGTTTCATAAATGTTGTATACAACAACATATACAATGAAGAGAAACACATGGCTACCTAATTAAAATGAAATAAAACTATGCATAGCACTACTTGCCTGCTTTTAACAAATGACAAGGTCTGCATCCTCCAAAAGTCTCTAATCTCTCTCTGACCTGCATGTTTATAAATCACAAACTTTCCTACAGCAAGTGAAGGCAGCATTGACCGGAAGTTACTTGTTGCTATGACAGAGATCTTTTGTTTACCTGGTGCGTCACTGTCCAGCTGACTTTGTTAATTAGCTCACTGCTAACAATAATACGAAACAGCCTTTTTCAGCATTCCAGCAAAGTTTCAAGACGTCCAACATCACTACGCAGTCGCAGTCACCATATCCTCCTCCATGAGCAGGTGAGCTGCCATACATTAGCCGCTAATTAAACAAAACATAGCTAATTCATGCAAAAGTTCATTATGCGGCGGTAGCTTCCTCAGAGATATGTAGAAGGGCTGTGGCCTCCTGCTACTTTACGATACTCAGCTAGCTAACTAGCTAGATTACACATAACAGTCAGTGACATAGTAATCTATTTTAATGACACAAATGTTGTTTCACCAGGTCTAAATAAGTAAATACTTGCATACATACATGCATAATGTCGACTGACAAATTACAATGTTTTGGCCACTTTGCATACATTATTTTTTAAGCTAAGCCTATAGGCTAATTATATAATATGTAATTATGAACTGCCTTATTCTGTTCAGGTGGGTAACCTGAGATGATAATAATAATAATAAAAATAGTAATACATTTATTTATACAGCACCTTTCAAAAACAAAAAACTTGCTGCAAACACAGACACAACACACCACTGCACTGAATACAAAGATTAATCTAGCTGCAATTAAAATAATTACACTTGAATTATAATAATTAATAGTTATAATGAGTGGCTCTGAGATGCTGTCTGTTTGTTCAGGGTAAAAACAAATAAAGATGGAGTAAAGCACTGTGTCTCTGGCTTCCTGAGAATTCAGTGAGAATGGTTGCTTGTTTTTCTATGTGGCCCTGCGATGAACTGGCGACTTGTCCAGCGGTGTATCTCCTGCCCAGTGTCAGCTGGGATAGGTTCCAGCCCCCTGGCGACCCTATACAGGATAAGCGGTTACAGAAAATGAATGAATGAATGTGTATCTTACTGAATAAGGAAATGTGCATGGATGTTGGATATATATACTTGACCCCCTTTGTGTAAAATATGGCCCCTGATTTAGAAAACTTCTAGGTCCACCACTGGTTTACCCACAAGAAATAGACTTGTTGAGATATTCACACTTTTTCCTCATCTGTGGATCAAATCTACATTTCAAATGTAAATATACCAGTGATTTTTTTATTCGGTGATACTGTGTGCTCACTGTATCATCACTGTCAATGTTACACACCATCCCTCTCACACACACAACTAACACACACCATTCTAGTGAAATGCTTACAGCCAGTATTTTGAGTTATTATCACATGGCAGAGCTCATCTTTATGAGTCGTCTCTACACATGACTTGTGAGAGGAGAGACCATGAGCGCCATTTGATAAAGGCTGTACAATTTGCACTGAGTGAATGAACATAATGGCTGGTCTCTGCCCATTCAGTGGCCCACGACACAGGCGAGAGGATGACAGCGAGGACACTATGTCAACGCCCGCCAAGCTGGATTCACTTTGATGTCCAAGTGTTATTGTCCATGTCAAGGTTATAAAAAGGGTGCAGGTCAAAAATTATGATGCATGCAGTGTTGTCACGGCATGAAGGTGCCTATTACAGTCAGTATGTATGGATGGGTGGTGCATGCTGCTCTCCCCATGCATCACTTGGTGCTTTTATGAAATCTCTTTATTCTGGGCTAAATCAGAAAGTCACCATGAAAATCACCTGTCAGTGCTTCCACAGGTCCACTGAAGCTTTATCAGTTCTAAATGTAAATCTGTTTTCACTAAAATCCAACTGTGTGTCATCCCAAGGTCAATTTCTATCTAAATCCATTCTTGACAAATTTAACATTCCATCCTCCATCCTGTGACACCCACCCACACCTGGAGACACGCACACAGAGGGGTGGGTACGTCACTGGTGTTTTTCCCTTTGCTTTTTAAGCGTCTTAAATTGAATTGTGGCTGTCAGCAGCACTCAAGGAAGCTTCATCAGTCGTCAGAGGGAGGTAAGGCTGTGACTCATGCCTGCGTGAGGAGACCAATGGGCAACCGGAGTCTGAGATATAAATAACGAATAAAAAATATTCTTGAGGGAGAAAGGGACATTTACGCGCCGCTGTGTGGGATTTTATTAGTGCGCTCTGTTGGTATTCCGCTCTCGCCGCCACTGGACTGTTCCTTGTCGTGCCTTTGGGTGGTATTTGTAACATCTAGCTATAGTTTCTCTGGACTCGACAACCTGTGCGCCCGTGAGCCGGTAAGATGCCTTTCGTTTCAGCGGCGTCCTTGGTGTATCGATAGGCGTCATAGTTCTTTATGGATCATAACATCGGAGTTATTTGGGAGAAAATTATATGAACAAAAGAAAAACGTGTTAGCCTTTAATTCGCTGAGCCGTTTAAAGAGAACAAACCTCAGAAGAGTGACAGAAGGAATTCATTAGTTCAGTCTGCCTCTCACACCATGATGACATTGAATGATGATGGTGTGGGATATGCTTGTTCAAAGCGCAGCTTAACTGAAATGTCGATTGCAGAGTCAATAGGTGAAAGACGTAGAATATTTATGCCTATAATATAGCTGCATTTTGCCAAAATTTGTTCACGAAATCAGTCTGTTTTAAATCATTATGTATTCTTTAATTTATTTTTTTCTAACATGTCATATTAAATGTGAGCTTCATGTGTCATTTTAAATATTTTTTTCTTTATAAATATCAGCTGGGGATGATCACAGACGTGTAATGGCTTTGGTGCCGATCTATCAAAGACTGATATCGCAGGAAAATGATTGTTTTGCTCGAACCATCTACATGTCTCTGATATCAAATTTGCTCCGTGGTCTCTATATTAATATCAGTACGCTGGGCCTGGGAGTATCTAATTGCAAGAGATGTTGAAGGCTATCTCCAAAATGAATGTACTCACATAGGCATTGTGTTATCGCCAAAACTATTTGTTCTGATGCGCGTAATGCTTGTGCGTCGTGCGCAATCCTCTCCAAAGAGCGCGGCTTGATTCATTGCCCACCCAGCTATCCTTCAGGAATAAATCATTCGTGGCGATGTGCAGCGGATAACATCATTTTCCAATCAAACCCTGGCCCATCCATAAACTGGTGCACTTATTCAAAATATATGTCTTATGTCTGAACTTGATAAGTTGGCTTTGCCTCTTCTCTGACCGTGGAGCGTTTTGTTTGCAGTTAAATTATTTCCCAGCTGGTCACAAAATAACAGAGGACTGATGGCCACGTCTGAACCGAGAACCACCGACGGGGACCAGGACTCCAACTCGGACAATTTAAGACCTCCGTCCACAAGTAAGTCCTCCCACTCCTCTCCCTGTTTATAACACTTTGATGCCTATTGATCCCCGAGGATAAATTCTCGTTAAGACTGTCCCTCTCCGGAGAGTTCAGCCTGTGCTTACAGAAACTGGCCACTGGAGCTGACAGGGATTTGTGCCTTGCTCAAAGACACTTACGTAGTGCGATCTATTGCCAACAGGAATGGTTAGACCCTGTTCACCCCCTCTGCCTCTCTCCCTCCCCTCCTTCTCTGTCTGATAAAAGCGCGTCTCGCCCGGGCCATTTGCTGTGTGGGCTCCGTCGTTAATCATTCCGGTTAAAAACAGAGCCATCACAGCTGCCTGTCGCTGCCTGGCGGATCAGCGGTGCGCAAGAGCAGGGGACCTGGCGCAGAAACAATGCGCCATTAAGGCATTTATAATGAACCATGGGAATTTAGTGACAACATTTTTAATAAAATTAATTTTCCTGCTGAAAATATGTTTTCATATTCCCCCATATTTTGTTGTGTTAACGCATTCCCTGTCTATGATTTCATTGTGAGGTTTTTTCCCCCCAATGATTTCAACGAATATCCAAAAATTTACCCATTTTTTTAAATTTATGATGATCTATTTCTGTCATATTTGATCTCCACTTTAGGCCCTCGCGTCTGTATGAGTTGCTCTTGGAGAAATATTTGTCACACTCATTTTAAAAAGTAGCTGCACTTCTTTAGGGATACATTAACTTATGGGTTAATTAATCATTTTAAGCCCTTTGTCGCATGCAAAAAAAAAATCGACCCTGTTATAGTGCACTTGAGCAGCCATCTGCAGCACAAAGCGAGGAAATAATTACATGTTTTTGTCTTCAGCCACATGTAAAAGGAAATAAGCTGGCTGAGGGCCAGAGGAAAATTTACTCTCATAGGTCTATTTCTCTTTAGGGAATAATTTTTTCAACCTTTTATTTGTGGCCCTTATCAATGACCGTTGTTTTTTTTATTTTTTTATTTTAAAATGTTCATTTGTAAAGAGAAAAGCCCATTACAGAGAAGATGTTTGTTTTGTTTGACTTACTGCTGCTGGATGTTGCCATTATCTCTCTGCCACGCTCCATCACACGCCTGGCGGCTTGCAGTGTCTGTGCGTGCGTGTGTGCGCGCGCTTGTCTGTCTGTGTGTATGCCTTGGCCTCAGCACCTCGAGCTGTAGTTTCTCTCAGAATGAAATTGCTTCAGTAGATTTAAATACTTGTTTTTGTTTTGAAAGTTTTCCATCAGGTACTGGCTCTTTGCCGCCTCGCCGCCGCACTGTGCATTTTATTCCCTCTGGCTTCTGCTCACGCATGTCCACGCTCGGGTTTGTGTGCAGCTCTGAGTGTGTGTGCATGATGTATCTATATGTACGAGAAGCACTATACGTTTCTGCATCAAGGTGGCCACAAACCACCCTGCCACAGACATTACCAGCTCGCTCCAGTCACATACTGTGTTGCACTCAATTAATTTCTGCCCTCCTCCGTGAGCTCATTTCACGGGCGTTAATTCCAGTCCGCCCCTTGGCTGGGTGTGTGGGCCGTCGTAGATATGCCGTGCGGGCCAATGTCGGTGCCTATTGATTGAACTTAAATCGGAAATGTGAGACTGATACTCTTACGCTCAGTGGGTGCTGTGGTAAATACAAATTTGCATAAATTCTCTGGCAACAAAGGCAAAAAAAAAAAATAAATTAAAAAAAAAAAAAAAAAAAAAAAAAAAAATATATATATATATATATATATAGAGAGAGAATGCACACTGAGCTAAACTGATCAAAAATATAATTATTCAAAAATAAAAACACAAAAATATTCAGATTCACACACCTGACCAAGAGCCGTCCGCATCACGCTTCCAATGTCCTCACTGTGCTCCACCTGCTTTCTATCCATCCTCCGCCCATCCACGTTATCTCCGCGGCCTGAAACTCAAACGTTCATTCTGTTTTAGCCTACGAATATGCGTGGATGCACGGCTGTACGCGGAAACTGGGGATGAAGATTTGTGGTAAGTTTGATGGGTACCTAAAATGTTACACGTTGTTCAACATGCCACATTTTTCTAATTACATTTTAGAATATATAAAAAAAAATTTGGAGGTACATATGAAAACACAACATATCTCAATATATCCCATTGGATATGCGTATTTTTGCCTCGATCCTTTCATTATCAGATGGTTGTTATTCTCTTTTTAAAATGAATTAACCCGTTTAGAGGCCTGAAATAGGCCACAGTAAAGGCTGCAGGGCCATCCGAGACTGTCACTGTGTGTTTTCATCTTCTAAAGGTCAGTGGACATTAGCTTTTAGGTCTGATGACGAGAACCCCCAACAACCCCAGCCCGACCGCCTTAAACCCCTATGTCTTTTCTGTTTAGTGAAAAATCCTCCAGACAGGTCTGAGAATATAAAGGTAAAATAACAACAAATAAAGGAGCATTTCCGTTTCCCATTCAGGTATTTCTTTGAAACAAAGACATTTTTCAAAATTATGTATATATATATCTATATATCTAAGATAATTCGCTTCAGAAAACTATCCATTCAAACAGGATTTCTTTTTGTCTTGTTATTTCAGAGATCAGGTAATGATCGAATGGGCCCAAGTTCGATATTTCTGAAACTGAGAAATTGACCCATAATACATTTTGATTGACCTCTATGGCATTTTAATGGACTGGAAGGGAAGTAAACACATTTCCATACTGTTAGAGGGTGTTGAATATTGATTATAACATGTCATTTAGGATTTAATGAGCAATGCGTTAGAGTTTACAGTAAAAAAAAAAAATATATATATATATAAGAGACAATATTATATATGCTGATAGAAAACAAAGGTGTGTGACTTGTAAGATTTAGGCCCTGACATCATCCTGCTGATATAGAGGACCTTTAGAAAAGTGATCTAAATATAGGCTTTGCGTGGGCAGACTGCTTTAGGGTGCTGACATGACTCCTTCATTAACCCCTTTTTACAGGGAGTGTATTTATTGGCTGTGGGTGATCGCAGCGGGATGTCCTGCCCACTGAGCCGATCAGTCCGTGCTGCCTCTGGGTGCTTCCTTCCTTTCCTGGTTGTGTTGTCATAGGGTGGGGCGGGAACTACATGGATAGTGGTTGTCCCTTTTACGCGTGCGTGTGTTTTGGGTGGTGGTTAGATTTGGATCCCACAAAAAAAGTATTTCAGATGAAAGAATTCAGAGCTGACTTTACACAGCCCAGATAGACTAGCCCACATTTTAAACGCGGCCTTAAACATTTACAGACAGTATAACGCTACATATTTGGTCACTCATATCTTACCTCTCTTGTAGACTATTTATTTTTATTTTTTTTTATCTGTTTTGGTGCGTCTTTTTCCGTGTGTGTGCGTTATGGAGATGTTTGGTGATAACTCCTGCCCTCCGCCGTGTAACACCCTAGGGTTCCTGCAGAAGAACAACAGCCTGGATGAGAAGGGGAGGCTTGCGGGCCAGAAGAACTTGCTCTCGTGCAACAACAGTGACAGGGACGCGCGCTTCCGCCTCACCGAGACCGACTTCTCCAACCTGTTCGCCAGAGGTGAGAACGACACGGGATTTATTTCAGATGTGCTTGTTGCTAATTTGTCGAACCATTGACGTCTTTTTTGAGCTTCATAGAGCGGCTACATTAGTCTCAGCCTCTTAATTCATACAGAAATTATGTGGGGGTTTTTTTTGTCAAAATGAAACTGTTTTAGGCCTCTGAGAAAACCAGAAAAGCATATCTTCAGTTTGTTGTTCGTTCTAGTAATAATCAACCAAAACTGACTGTCCATAAAGTGGATCCAGATCTATTATTCTAACCTATCTTTCACAGAAACATGAAATCCGTGTTGTTTTGTATGACTCACGTAGCCCCTGATCGATCCTTGTTGTTGTTTACTTTACTGGTAATTGTTTTTGATACTTTTGTAAATTCTGTCTGGTAATGTAAATTTTATTCGTTTGTTTGTTTGTTGTAACTCTGCTTGTTCGTGTTGCTGCCTGTCTTGGTCAGGTCGCTCTTGTAAACGAGATTTTAAATCTCAATTAGACTATTTCCTGGTTAAATAAAGGTTAAATAAAAAAATAAAAAAATAAATTAATTAAGTACCCATACCTGGATCCACCTCAAAATTCAACCAACTCTTCCTTGGCCCATCAGCCAACCCTATACAAAATTTCATCCAAATCCATTGTCAACTTTTCAAGATTGTCTTACAGAAAGCAAGCAAGCAAACAAACAAACAAACAAACAAACATGGGTGATCACATTACCTCTTCCAACTCTATTTGAAGAAAATAATAAGCTTTTAGGCTGGCTATCTGTTAGTTAATATCAAAAATGTTTTGTTACAGAATAATTACTATTAGACAAAGGTCACCATCATGACAATGGGATGAAATACAAAATCATGAGACTTAAAAAATAATGAGTATCCAAAGCTTTCCAAGGAGCGCTCAATTAAATACATGTGACTAACATGCTGAGGCTCCAGTATAGGCTCAATATTTAAATCAATCATCCAGGCTTAATTACCACCTTTCAAATCTTAGACTTGCTGCCTGCCAAAAATGGAGAGGAGCCTACCATACAGTTTTTACTGGAGATCATCGAAATCCTCACCAACTACGTCAAGAAGACTTTCGATCGCTCCACCAAGGTGCTGGACTTCCACCACCCTCACCAGCTCCTTGAGGGCATGGAAGGCTTCAACCTGGAGCTGTCCGACCAGCCAGAGTCCCTGGAGCAGATCCTGGTGGACTGCAGGGACACACTGAAATATGGCGTCAGGACAGGTAAGAACTGGGTCACCTATGTATGGGTTGGGAATATTATATAAAGGCTGAGGACTTTTGATAATTCATATGATGGCATAAATTGGTTTGAATAGCAAAATGACCCTGAATTTTTGGCTATAAAAAGCAATTAACAGCTAAAAAAAAAGGCTTTTTTAAAATTTACAGACGAGTGTAAAGACATACTTTATCATAAAAAAACACATACTGTAATATTAGAGCTCTAAAATAACTTGACAGTAATTTTATGATATTTATCTCTGGTAGTATCGCCAATAATATTCCTTTAATATCCATTTCATCATTTACATGTCCATTAATATGGACCTTTTTTACTATGCAAAGGTGAATTCAGACATAACCCGGAGAGAGGAAGCTGTCTGCCGGATCATGTACAGTCTATTACGATGGCTGCCTTATTTATTGTCCCCTTGGTAATTCGGTTGACATCCCTCTTTTCTTTCCCCTGGCTTATTAAAGCAAGTGTTGCCTGAGGGGATCCTTACACGGGCTGTTTCAATCTGTTAAAAATGACAAAACTCAAGCTGTCCCTCGGGTTTCATACATCACACAGGGTCTACTGTGTCTACAACTCAACACCTCTTTTCATTCAGAGATGCAGTTTTGTGTCTTGTGCTTTTTAAAATGTGTCTGTGGCTGAAAAGCCCAGTGGAGGAGCTGTCCGCGGTGCTGAAATAGAAATCCTCCTCTTCTCCAGCTGTTGATCAGCACTGCCACTTTACATAATATACCTACACCATATTATTCATTCATTCATTTTTTGAAACTGCTTATCCTGTGCAGGGGGCCTCCCACCATATTACATTTATTTTTCATATTTGATATTCACTCAGTAACTTATTATGACTCACATATTATGGGAGCCATACAGCTCCAACTCCACAAGATGCTTCCATCCATGACTGCATTTAGGCTCCAGGCATGTTGACTATATGTGCAAGCACCTTATAGAGTCTAAATGACTGTCACATAGCCTTGTTACCAATGTAATTATGGTACACGGAACACTGCTATGTCAGATCCCTTAGGTTTCCTGGCTGACCAGGGGAGTGTAAAATGAAAGCTAAATGACTATGAATGCTGAGATATAGAACTTTCTTTACGCTTAGTTTTATTTCTCAGAATCAGTCAGAGATTAGCTTTCGCCTGCAGGACATTGCAGCTTTCGTAAAGCTTATAATGTGCTCAGGAGTAGGCATGCCGGTCTTTCTTATTGCTTTTTCTTTATATAAAGCATGATGTCCTCATAGAAGCAGTGATGCCCTGCAAATGGGAACGCCAATAATCACTTTTTTTTTTTATGTTTAGGTCACCCACGATTCTTCAACCAGTTGTCCTCTGGTCTGGACATTATCGGTCTGGCAGGAGAGTGGCTCACGTCCACTGCTAACACCAACATGTAAGTCATACAGTATGTGCATGTCTCTGTTATCTAAACAGGGGAACACCTCTATCACAGCAGGACAACTGAGACCTCCTGTTTGTAGGCCACTGGAAATAACCCCCCGGTCATTCTCATAATAAGTCATGGCAGAAATGCTCATGGTGTTCCTCTCAGCTCACTCCACAATTGGGCCCAGCAGTCTCTGAGGGCAGTTATATAAAGTGTTTGTTTGTCCGATAGAGACTGTATTGACAGACGGCAGGCTGCCACTGTGCTGTGCTGTATATCGAAGGCAGCTCAGCCCCAGGGGTGGTTAGATTGCATTATTGATCTTAGGTCACAGCTACATGGCGGCCCAGTCTGATAGAGGGCATGAACCTTACACACATCCCACACGGTCAACGCAGGTATACACACAGAAAGTTACACAGGCATGTTGCAAATTAGCCATAACCACATGTTACGATCACTGAAATAGAATCAGGAACATCATACTGATTCTACTGTATATCAGAGTATTGAATACAGACACGTGCAAGCAGAGAGTAGCACACATATACTAGCCTAATATTCAGTAGTCTGTCAATTCATTCTCAGTGGATGGATGATTTAATGAGTTTAAGTTGATTTACTTAGAAAATACTTAATTTACTATAACACGAGTAAAAAAAACAAAAACAATTACTAACAAAATTGAGGTAACAAATCCGTAACTTTGCTCCCACTTAAACGAATAATGGAGATTCATTTGCTCCATTTGGATGTAGAAACATGCTGTAGTAAGAACTGCACAGAGCAAAGATGGTAGTCAATAAACACCACTCATATGCACAAACTGAGCATTCAGAAGTCCTCACTATTTAGACTGATATAAGGATAATAAGCGAAAAGCAAAAGGAAAATTGAGACACATAATTCATCCAATTTCTCAAAACATTAGTCGAGGAAATCACCCCCTCCTACGAAAAACTTCCCCCGTCTCATCTCATCTCATTGGAAGAATGCCCCGAGAGACGAGGGCCATTGAATTCACACACTTTCGCACATTTACATTATGACACACACACACACACACACACACACACACACACACACACACACACACACACACACACACACACACACACACACACACACACACACACACACACACACACACACACACACACACACACACACACACACACCAGCTCTGGCTGTCCCAGATACAGCAGCTAGGGTTTCCAGCCCATTGACTGCAGGCTCATTGAGAGCTGGTCTTAGCAGATAGGCCAGCTGGGCCCCACACTGACACACCATGTCCTCCGGCTGCACAGAAAACCCCGTCACACTGTGGAAACTGGCTGCTGTAGCCCCCTGCGGTGTGCTCATTCCCACTCTTTTGTCCCTGTGGGTACAGACTGACTCAGTGCTCCTTTGAGGGGCTGAGAGGGGAGTGTAGTAGGAGGTCAGAGGGTTAGCCACATACAGACACACACACACACACACACACACACACACACACACACACACACACATTCAAACACTGACTCATACACCCCGAGTGCCCTTGATGACGATAATAAGGGCATTTAGGGGTTGTCCCTGGAGACACGCAGGTGACTGAGGGGTAATTTTCACCCTCAAAAGACCAATGATTGGCTCTGATTGTGATAATGATCACCATTATTGTCATTATAGCGTGAAATGACACACAGGGGGAAGGAGAATTTTAAAAGATGTGCTGTCTTTGTCCCTTTTCTGCTGTTAGGATACGTTTTGAGAAGAAATGAAAGTGATGAACCCAGGATAATAAGATATATCCATGTTCCATAAAAATTATAAGACAAATAAATCAAAGAACAATCTGAAATAAGACCCATTAGACCAATGGCAGGCTGCAAATTGAGACATTTTGTCTTCTTTGTAATTTTATCCTTTCAAATATTGAAATCCAGAAGTCACAATTTGATCTGCTGTACAAGACAAGAGGCCAGTGTTCCAATCAAATCCATCCTTTTGGTGAACTTGAATCAAATTTGATCCATCCTCAACCTCAACCACAGTTTTCAATCTCTTTTCTTTCCCCTCTGTTTTCTAACCCCCTTGTCCTGCTCCTTCCCGCTTCCCTCTGCTTTCATACCATCCCCTCCTCTTCCTTTGTTGTCCTCTGTCACAGTTTCCTTCGGTGCATTGTTTCCCCACAGCTCCCTCTCCTCACAGCCTTTATCTCTCCTACTCTCTACCAAACGGAGAAAGAAAATGCTTTCGTCCATGTTTAAATACCTAGAGGAAAATCGGAGAGGAATGAGATAGAACAAAGAAGAGAGGAGACGATGTCATTTTAGATGGTACTAATGGTACCGGTGGCTGATGGCAGCGGAGGAGCGTTGTGTAACTGGCCTCATTAAAAGCAGGGTAAACAGGGATCAGTCATAAGGGTGTGTGTGTGTGGGAGGCAGCGAGATGCCATGTCACTTAGCAAAGAGAGCAAAAGCTCAGGCCTCAGCGGAAGAGTTCATTTTATGTACTTCAGCTTCTCCATGATGAGTTTTATTCTTTTGTTGGAGATACTAGACATTTCATCTTCTTTGAGAGCATAAAAAAACCCAACCTGTTTTCTGTCTTTCGTCTTTCTCACAATTCTTTTTGTGTTGGGAATATAATGATTCGTCCTTTAATAATTGTCTTTCTTTTAATCAAAGAGTGAAATGAACAGTTATGGTGTCTTTCTCTTTCCCTGAATTTTGGTGCCAACAAAGGCTGTTATCTCTCGAAAACACTCTCTCTGCCTGTCTCTCCTCCTCTCTCACACACGTATACACACATTCACATCCTCTCAACCATCAAATCAGCCCCATTCAGACTCGCCACTGAGATTGGCAGGGTTGACAGATAGCCATCAGAGCTTTGTCTGCTTTAATTAAGCTAGTGAGTGATTTTAGAGAGCATTTGAATATGAATGTTTGCTGCCCGACTCGTATCAGACACTTTTTAATTAGCCCAGTCAGCACAAGCTCCAGTTTGTGCTCTGTTGATGGAATTATAGTAATGCTAATGAAAAACCTACGAGCATGTTTGTGTGTGCTGTGTGTGTGTCTGTATTTGGACTTTATACTTTGCACACGTGTGCAGAAGAATTTCTCCTTCTTACTTACAGAGCAGTGGTCGATGACTCAACCGTCACGGTGAATGATGCCACATTCATGAGTGTTGCGATATGATTGACAGGTTCACCTATGAGATCGCTCCAGTGTTTGTGTTGATGGAGCAGCTGACTCTGAAGAAAATGAGAGAGATGATTGGCTGGCCGAACGGAGAGGGAGATGGACTCTTTTCACCAGGTCAGTCTATGAATAAAATTAGCCATATACAAATTCAGTTTGTGTTATTTAGTTTTTGAATGGTGGAAAAAAACAACTTTTTCCACTAAACAGAAATTCTATAAATGACTTGTTATTTGTTAGCACAGCTCTGTTATTGTTATTGTCCAAGGGGCTAATGTATGTCTCTCCTCAACAGGGGGCGCTATCTCCAACATGTACAGTGTGATGATCGCACGTTACAAGTATTTCCCAGAGGTCAAGACTAAGGGCATGTCAGCTGCTCCCCGTCTCGTCCTCTTCACATCTGAACACGTACGTGACCGTGAACACACATACAAGTAATTTTAGGTGTTCTAATAAAGCAGGCATACAGTATGCTTCATATTAAACATAATATGTAGGCAGTGGTTATTTCAGTTATTCTTTTAAGCACGTCTACGTTTGTCTGTAAAGCATTGCAACGTTACAGAAAGCAACCCAGAGCTAAAATAGTGATTATCTCACAAAATCTCCACTCCCCTAAGAGTTTAGCTATTATTTCAGTGACAGATGAATTATGCATCTATGTCCCTACAGAGCCACTACTCCATAAAGAAGGCTGGAGCTGCTCTGGGCTTTGGTACCGAGAATGTGATCCTGCTGAGCACAGATGAGAGGTGGGGGATTCTTAGAAAGCCGCAGTCGATGCTTTAAATGTGAAAAAAAACTGTGTGTTAACACTGTCATGTGAAGAGTCTTGTATATCCTGTGGGACATGTTTTATGTGAGGATAAATTGGATTCTCTACGTTCTTGCAGGGGGAGGGTCATTCCTGCAGATCTGGAGGCTAAGATCTTAGATGCTAAACAAAAGGTCAGTGTCATTATTCATTTTTCTTTCTTTCTACATTGTTATTGTTAACGCTCTTTAACTGAATATTTCCCATCATGTGTGTTGACTCTGCAGGGTTACGTGCCATTGTTTGTGAATGCCACAGCTGGTTCGACAGTGTACGGAGCATTTGACCCCATCAATGAGATCGCTGACATCTGTGAGAAGTACAACTTGTGGCTCCATGTTGATGTGAGTAGTTGACATTGAGACAGTATCTTGATGCTATTTCCTTGCCTACATACCCTTCTATAAAAGTGCTGTCCCTTCAGGGAGCGTGGGGTGGCGGACTTCTGATGTCCAGGAAGCATCGCCACAAACTAAGTGGGGTGGAGAGGTAAGCACATGGGAGTGGATGGGTTGCTGTGTGTCCTTATTGAAAGAAAATCTGAAACTCAGCATATTAAGACAGATATTAAACTTTGCAGGGCCAACTCAGTCACATGGAACCCTCATAAGATGATGGGTGTGCCTCTGCAGTGCTCTGCAATTCTGGTCAGAGAGAAGGTACAGTAAAATTAATGCAACCCTTAATACTGTAGAAGAAGCAGTCTTTGAAAGTACCAGCATGTCATGGGCAGAAAACCTGTGTGAAAAAAACATAAATCAGTGTATTTACCTTGCGTTTCTGTAGGAAATCCTGGCAGGCTGCAACTCCATGTGTGCTGGCTACCTGTTCCAACAAGACAAACAGTACGACGTCACCTACGACACAGGGGACAAAGCCATCCAGTGTGGCCGACACGTCGACATCTTTAAGTTCTGGCTCATGTGGAAGGCAAAGGTGAGATGGAAGGGGACAAATACACACAGCGGGGAACTTGTAAGACAAAAGAAACTGTCATGGTGTTGTCATAGCAGATACTGTACTTTTACTCTTTTATTTTTTTTAAAAATTATCTCCTGACTGGCTTTTTCCCTTGCAGGGCACCATAGGGTTTGAGCAGCACATTGACAAGTGTTTGGATCTGTCTCAGTACCTGTACAACAAGATCAAGAACAGGGAAGGATATCAGATGGTGTTTGATGGAGTGGTGAGCTTCTCTAATGTTCTGTTCTACCAATAAACACTAAAGAAAATTCAATATTATATCCCTTTAGTTTAATGAGCTCCACTGGCATGATATGAACCAGTTGCACTGGATTATCTAACAAAACAAACAATCATGCTTTATTTTATTGTAATTAATTTACATGAGGTTTCACTGTAAATTAATTTTAATTCTTCTCTGTTACGGTCGCTTCATATTATCTTTATTTGGCATAAAGATTTGAAAAACCAGGTGGGCAGTGTGTGTTAAATGTCTTTAATTCTGTCTGCAGCCGCAGCACACCAATGTTTGCTTCTGGTACGTCCCGCCCAGCCTGAGGGGGATGCCTGACGGTGAAGAGCGACGGGAAAAACTCCATCGGGTGAGACACCTGTCAATGACTGCTATCTTTTATTTAATCAACCTGAGCATCACTGCTGGCTTGCACATAGGGGCTACAGGTTGAAACAAGGCTTTTATTTATATCTGGTTTAATAAATGTATTTTGCAGTGCAATAATCTAAAAAGTAAATGGTGTGATCTCAGGTATTCCCACTCATCAGCCCTCATTTTTATTCATACAATCAATGACGTTCTCCTGAACATTACTTTATTGCATACTCCCATCAGGAATGGAAGGCTCTAATTCATTAATTTTCCAATACTCCAACAGGTGGCACCAAAAATCAAGGCCATGATGATGGAGTCAGGGACCACCATGGTGGGCTACCAGCCTCAGGGCAATAAAGTCAACTTTTTCCGTATGGTCGTCTCCAACCCTGCAGTCACTCAGTCCGATATCGACTTCCTCATTGATGAAATTGAGAGGTTGGGTCATGACCTGTAGATGATTTTCCTGTTGTAGTGGTTCAAAGGCAAATCCCAGTGAGTTGAAACAGAATAATGATAAGATATGTTTTAGGTTCTTTGTAGGCAGTCTGTGTTGTGCCTGAATCAGTTTCCTCAACAGTAGAGAAACTTGCAAACGAAGAGACTTTGAGTCTCTTGCTTGTCCCACATAGTTCCTCTTCTGGTTAAAATATATAAATACCGTAAATATCCGAATGCTCCAGGTACAACAAATAGGCTCTAAAATATGTGTGTACTGAAGAATCTGGTAATGAGTGTGTGTGTGTGTGTGTGTGTCTGTGTGTGTGTGTGTGCGTTTCTATCCTAGTGGGGTCCATGACCTGACACATCACTCACACCATGGGGACCAGTTTTTCCAAGCATTGCAATCATGACATGCCTGATTACCCCAGGCTAAATTTTCACAACTTTTTGTGTGCCCTAGTGGTCATAGAAAGTATTGCAGCGTGTAAATTTGCAGCCGTGGGGCAATTTTCCTGACAAAGTGTGTAAATACTGTAACTATATATTTTATGAACAGTTAACAGGTAGCAAGAGTAATCACGATAATGGCCGGATAAATGACAGCAGATTTACATGGAACAATACATGACTATGTTTTAAATTTTAAATGCAATAATAAGACATTAATTAAACATTGATTATTGCCACAGCGCATGTGATGTACCACCAACCTAGGAGACATTTTCTCCAAATGCAAATATGATAATATATCATATATCTTGATGCAATCATCAGCACAGTATGAAATTCACCTCTTCCAAATGAATCGATGAAATGCAAACATTATTTGAATGATGTTGCACAAAGTGAATATGATGTGATACATAAACAGAGACCACAGTTAGCAGCCTCCTGATATCTGTAGCCTACAAACTGAGAAAAACAGTTATTAGTGAGCTGATATTTAAACAAATTAAGGCTAAAACTAGCCAGTGTTATGATATTTATTTGAATTGAGGCTGAAGTTACCTGGTGTTGTGACATTTATACAGACTGAGGCAGAAGTTAGCTGGTGCTGTGATAGCTATAGTTAGGATTGTTCTGAAACGTAGAATTCAAACTGGGACAGCTTTAATGCTTATATCAGCATATTCTCCAGTGTTTTCTTGTATTTCCCTCTTCCCTGTGTTCCCAGTCCTCTCATGTCAGTCTCTCTCTCGCTCTCTCTTTGTCTCTCTCTGTGTTGGCCTGGTTTTCCTTCCTCACCCTCTCGGCTCCCTGATCACCTTTGCACCTGCTTCACATCAGCTGTATCACCTGCAGTTTATACAACCCAGCTCTTCATCCATTCTTTGGTCATCCATTGTAGCTTCAGTGCATCATCTCAAGCCTGTACTACTGCCTGCTAACCTGCATGCCTGCCTTCCATCTAAGCTAACCATTGCCAGAGCTCTGCTTTCCTGCATCCCATGTTCACGCCCAGCCACACTCCTCCATTGCCCTCTCGCGCCCCTTCTCACCAACACCACTCTGTTCTTGTCCTGAGTGTAGACTTAAATAATAGTAATAACTACAGCTTTAATCATACAATTCTTATATTTGAACAGATATTTAAGTTAAAATTAAATTAAGCTGATTTGAATTTACTTACTGAATGAAGTAAACACACATATGACACACACAGAAAAGCTAGCTTTAAAAAGCTAATGTAACTAAAACATTACATTAAAAAAGACAAAACTATAGTTATAAGATGTATATGTATATTGTTTATGATAACAAAATGACTGCCGTGTACAGACTGCTGCCACCTGCTGCTATGTAGAATTATTTCCTCTCACATGGATACAGAATGTACATACTAGTTGGCCATAAGCTGAAGTTGGCAGTGTGTTAAAGTGTAACTTCCTCACCCTTTCACAGGTGACGTGAGATAACGCAAGAGTCAGCCTATTTCACCACTAGTTCTTTTATGTTGGATAGGTGTGTCTGGGGCTTATACACAGTGGCCAGTATTTTTCCATTCAATCAGTATTGTTTACCAAAGGTAACATGACTGAGCTTGTCACCAGGGAGTGCTGCACAATATTGATAGTAAATAGTACAGTTTTGAGCTGATATTTCAGATTTTTTTTCTCCAGTTTTTGACTGTCTCTTTGCCACTAACTTTTACCTGGATAGCCTTGAATAACATCATGCTAATCATATTCAGGGGTGTGTGCGAGGAGTGTGGTGCTGTGGAGAGAAAAAGGGAATGTTAAACTTGATTTTTGCTTCTTTTTTTTTCTTTTTTTTTAAAGAAAATGCACGTGAGAGCTAGAAGCTGTTCACTGCTGCTGCATCTTCCAGCAGCACATTATTTACAGTATATATGTTTGTATGCATGTAGAGTATGTATGTGTGTAACATCTTCATGTGTTAACATGAGTGTGTGTCAGGAAAAGTCCCCACGATAACAGAACTAGTTGATGAGTGTATATGTCAGGTGGAAGGTGTTCACTACTGCTGTTGTACAGCCCAATGCACAACACAGTATCTATGTGTGTAGAGGAAGTATTTATGTACAATACGTATCTGTACGTCAGGAAAAGTCCCCACAAGAATCAATGAACATGTTTGTTTGTGTATGTGTCAGAAACTGTCCCCACGAAGGGAGAAAAACAAAGTGTGTGTGTGTGAGTGGGTTAAAACACTGAATAAGGGAAAAGTACAGATCAAAATATAACAAACTATTGCAAAATAATTCTACTGTACCATACATGTGCTCAACAAACTGGGATCACTGGCACATTCAGCTGTACAATATATTTACTCTCAGTGCACTGACCTGTTTGTCCTAAATCAGTGTCTAAGCCCCTGAAGTGTGTGTGTGTGTGTATTCTGTTATGTAGTTTAGGCTCGCAGTAATGATAAAAAGATGAAGCTTATTGTGACCTGATGTGCACAAGTGTGCTAAACTGAGAGATTATAGATAACCTCCTGCAGCAGGTGTACAGTCTGCAATATTTTCCCAATAGATGTTTAAGATTAATACAGTATTTAAAATGTCTACAGCTATGAAAAGTCTGTGACAACTGTTAACATGTAAAACACAAACGCTGGCTCGTTGTACGTTTCATGCAATCATGTGATACCCATAAGTGTTTATAACATGGCTAAATATTAATATTTGATTATATTATAAGAGATATTTATTGCATTTCCACTGTTTGCAGATTCAGGTATTTTATTGTAATGTATCTTTATGTGTATTATATGGTAATACATTTGTAAATGTAATCACAGAAATTTGAGTAAAGTTTATTTATGGTGATTTTGTCAGCCAAAGAAAAAGAAAGGTAACAAAGCAATCCATTGTCCTTCATATAGAACTTCTTAAACATTATAGATGTTTGTAAAATGTAATCTATTGACCCTCGACTGCGATGCAATTTCTACAGTGTGTTTTTCTGTGGTTGTGAGTCTTTTTGACTGAATGTTTTAAGACGATTGACTGGCCTTCTGATGAGATGAAGAATGAAGTCAATATGATCCTCTGGCTGTCGTGCCAGTTTTATTTTAGAGAAAAGCACAAGGATGTGGGGATTTACTTTCCTCTAGAGACGGGGATGAAGGGATTATTGTATCTGTTTGAATTCTAATGCATTTACTGTAATATAATATATTAATTGTAATAAATATTACCTGTATTCTGGGTGTTATGGGAGTTCAAGGGAATATCTTGTATAAAGAGTTCCTGTTTGTGTCTTTGCACAATGTTCACCTTTTTTCTTCCATTGTAAATGGATGTGTACTATGGCAGTATATTATATATGACTTATGTTAAAGAATTTATGGTATCTAGGGACCATATGTGAATAGCACAATTGCATAGATCATATTTAAGGTCATCTGTGTATTGTATGTGGCCATTGACTCCTGTATGTGACCAATCTGTAAGGGAATGTTTCCCAGGCGGTTTTCAGTAGGCACTTTAACAGAATTATACCATCTCAAAAAAAGATCTTTAATAAAGTATATTAAAGGGAAAAGTGAATCTGACTTACTGAAACACATACACACACACACACAAAATCAATCTCTCACATAGCGATTTTTCTCTGTAGCTCCACAAGCTGCAACCTTCAACATTTTATTATTCTTGTATATAATCCTACTCTCCCTCTGAACTCACATTCACATATACCTTATCGCCTCCCTGCCTAATCATCCTCAAGAAGGCTTTGTTTGGCCCCCAGCTGTTCTCCAGCGTGAAACACTCGTCTCCCATCAGCTCCTCGCTTCCCATTTAGTCCTTATTTTCCTCTTTATCTCTTCATCTATTTTCTCTCCTACTCATTTACTCTGATCTCACTACTTCCTCCTCCCTCTGCTCTTTTTCTTAATTTTCTCCACCTCTGTTCTCTTTTATTCGCCTGTGAGAATGTGTCTCACAAAAGCCACCATTTCATAGAAAAACAAAAGCATTGGTTACAGTGTTTCATAACCTTTACATGGAGGGCATGAAAACATCAAGGAGAAGGTTAGCTGAGGAGTGAGGCTCAAGATTTAGAGAGAGCTCAGCAGTGAGGATGTGATGTGCTGCTGTCGCCCTCTGTTGGTGACTCTGTCTGCACAATTATAACACATCACGGCACCTTTAAAGACGTAGAATGTACATTTAGACCTCCATTAATAATCATGATAACATAAAGAAGGAAGAGCCTCCTACATGTGCATTTAAGTCTGCAAAAAATAGAGGCACCACTTTAAGAGGTGGGGGGGGGGGAGTTAGTTGATAATGAAAAAAGAACTGCCAACATGTTTATTATACATCAGGTATGTGGCAGAAAGCCACATCCACACAACACCACAACACCATCTGTGTGGTTGGAAGTGGAAAGCCTATGTGGTGCTAATTAATAACGCAGTGGTTTCTAATATACCGAAATATGCATAAGTGAAGAGTGTTAAAAACTGATGTAAAAATTCTAAAAGCAAGCCTATACATAACACCTATAAATGGATCTGCATCCATTTCACATTGCAGAAAACAAGTATTTGCAATGTCAGGATTAGGGCCAATTCTGCTGTGCACGGAGAAGACGTGATGTCTCATAAACAAAAAGTCATTTCATCCAAGAGCTGTTAACAGACCCAGTGAAAAGAAAGCATCACTACAGCCATCACTACTATACAGTAGCTATAAGGACACTCTGTGGGATACATATAGACATGTGAATGTAGGGAAAGTAGCAGCCTAAAGCAACAGAATATAATAACTATATGTTGAAACTGTGTCACACAAGCTTTCTTAATGGAAAAAAAGCAGCTGTACTTTAAAATCATTGCCCTCTGCCCCATATAGGCCGAGAAGTGAGAAGCCTGAATCATACACTGCAATTCATTTCAACAATAGAAAAGATACTTCAGGGTTAAAAGACGACCGATAGGTTACATCTCATCTGAAAAGCAATTTCAGAGTGGTTGCAACCTCTTGAATATTCTACATGAATAAATCTACCAGATGTGATGCCAAGAGAGCCTGTTAAAACTTGACACTTCAGAAACCCACATTCAAGGTTTGTACAGTGATTGTGATATTTCAAACTTAGGTTTAGTTTTCCATTAAAAGTTATAGTTTAATAACTATCATTTTCTTTATCTATTTTGTAAAAAGGCTGTAGGCTATGCAGCTTAAGTGGGTGTATGCATGAGGTGAGATGACATTGTTGTAGATTTAGTCTTGTGTTTAGATAGTGAAGCCATTAGTTAACGGCACTAGACAGCACTCAGTGAGGTCAAAGCTCCACCAAGGCAGTTCAGTTTCCCCATGAAGGCATGCCACCTAAAAGCAATAGTCTCATGAGAGTTTGACACTCATAATATGACTCCAACTTAACACTCTGATATCAATAACCTATTTAAAATACAAGGTAACCAGTGGGGTTCATACATTCATTGATGAATTTCAAAAAAATAAATAAAGGGACACGCTAATTTCCTAAAAGCATTTCCTGCCACGTCACCACGCATGCGCATCACTCAGTTAATCATTAGGCGACGTGTACCCGATGAGTGGAAGTGTTCAGGTATCTCACCTCTGCTGGGTAACAACTGCCATAAAACCTAAAAAGCCTTAAAAGAGCGACGTTATGGGAGGATCCCAGAGTGTGGAGATACCAGGAGGAGGCTCCGAGGGGTACCACGTCCTCCGGGTGAGTTTTTGTCTTCTACAGTCTGCTGTTAGCTATTAGCTTAGTAGCTTGTCAGAGGCGAAGGATTCCCACCTCTGTGTGTTGACGAGAGGCCGGGGATGACTGCTGGGGCCTCCGTCTGGAAAACATCAGAAAAATGTGTACTTTCGAGTTGTGTCAGAGTCATGTCGTTTCTCGTCATGTTTTGTGTTTGTACTTATCCCTACCAGAAGCTAACCACAACTGTTAGCTTGCTAAAGCTTCCTAATGTTAGGTGAACTGAATGACAGCTACCAAGCTAGCTTTGTTAGTGCAACCAAATGGTGTCTCTTTTAGCTTGTTTTTCTATATTTAACCTTAAGACGGCTCTAGTACGTGAACAACCCAACACTGAACAGTTAATGTTAGCCGTCCTATCCTATTCTACCTTGAATTGTCAATGACGTTTAGCGGTAGTAGTTTGATGCTCTACATGACAACAGTACAGTGCAGACCTTCGTCTCATTCTCATTGGTTGGCTCCATGTACGCTAATGGAAATTTACTACAATGATGAATTACGCGATTGTTTACCGGCTCATTTGAAAGCCAATAAAGGTCCAGCTTTTCATGTTGTACATGCATAGTATCTCTGAAACATAAATGTAGGGCTGTACATGTCGTTACAGTGTCGACATAGATTCGCAACGTGTCCATGTGCACTACTGGCAGTGCAGGATATGCAATCATGTCACTACTTATTATTTTGCTTCATATAAGAAGAAAAGTCACAAGGTTCTCGTTTCCCAATGAAATACGTAAAGCTATAAGTTGTCTCTAATGTTTGTGCAGGTTCAGGAAAACTCTCCTGGTCATCGTGCAGGATTGGAGCCTTTCTTTGACTTTATTGTCTCCATCAACAACACCAGACTGGTAAGGAATCAACAGTATATCTAGTTGGACTAATAGAGGATTGAATGTTTCATGGTTAATTCTTTGCTCTCCTTCCTCCCCTTTTCTACAGAACAAAGACAATGACACCTTGAAAGACTTGCTCAAAGCCAGTGTGGAGAAACCAGTTAAAATGCTGGTTTACTCCTCAAAAACCCTGGAGCTGCGGGAGTCAACAGTCACCCCCAGCAACCTGTGGGGGGGGCAGGGCTTGCTTGGTGTCTCCATTCGTTTCTGCAGCTTTGAAGGAGCCAATGAGAATGTTTGGCATGTGCTGGTAAGTAACGCCAAAGTCTGATCTGTATAGAGGGTATGCACATGAAGTCACTGCAGTCATACCCACTGAGTGCAGAAAACGATTACTGAGTGGCAGCCTTACCGTACAGCTTGAACAAATGACTGGACAGATAGAGTCAACAAAATATTGGAGCTACTGTATGTTTCTAACCAAAACTAAACAAAAGACAAGCAAGTTATTGCTCCAATTCACAGAAATAGCAGGAATCCAGGTACTGAAGCTCGGATCTGCGGTCGAGCATCGTCAAGAAGCATTTGTCAAGAAGCTTATTATTGGTCAAACCAACATTTTGAGCTTATAATGTTGTCCAAATGGTGTAGGATTTGCTAATGAGGTACACATTGTGTCATCACTCACTTCAGACATAACTACAAACAACACTGCTGAATGCAAACATGTTTGTTCAATTTGTTGTTCCAGTGGGAAAGTGACATCGGTGCAAACCCTCTCTTTAATGTTTAATGTGGTCCATCTTATTTACTTATTCCCCCCTCTCTCCTTAAAAGGAAGTGGAGCCTAATTCACCAGCAGCCCTCGCCGGCTTGCGGCCGCACACCGACTACATCATCGGAGCCGACACTGTTATGAATGAGGTAGTTTATCAGCACTTGAAACCGTCCCTCCTGCACATTCTCCAGCTGATTATGATAATAGTCCATCTTTGTTGTGTGACTTTATCTGCAGTCAGAGGACCTGTTCTCTCTGATAGAGAGCCATGAGGGGAAGGGCCTGAAGCTCTATGTGTACAACACAGACACGGATAACTGCAGAGAGGTGATCATCACGCCCAACAGTTCCTGGGGAGGAGAGGGCAGGTAATCCTGACTTTATCACACTTGTACCACTCCCTGATAAGCCCCACGGGTATTATTCGCATCTTGTAGATTTATGAAAGTTATCTTGACTCCCAGTAGAAGTGCACAGGATGACTCTGAAGGTATTTTGACATTTCCTGTTTTGTGTTTGCTATCTGTTTCTTTGAACTAATACTATAAGTAGTGAGTGATATATCCATTGAGCAGACAGTTGCATTTATGAGTAAAGTAACTTTTTCCAACTACATATGCTGAATTACTAATTTTATCAGTCAAATTCAATGGTACTGTGAAAACAGTAATAGAATCTGAGAGGTGGTCAATCGTAGTGATGAACCTAGAGACAATTGTCATCCAAATCCTCAGCTCCAGTAAACATGACACAGTTTTATAGCTAGTTTTGGTTCACTCTCACTGCATTACATTTTTAGTGAAAGAACTCACTGTGCGCCACCACTCAGTACCACACAGCAGCCATACTCTGTAAGTGTCCAGCTGGTAAACATAGTGGAGCATTTATCAGCTCATGAGATGAATGTTTCCCTCAGGATTTGATTGATACCAGAAACAGAGTGAAACGGAGTGAATGTGGGCCTTCCATTTGTTGCTCTATATCTGTTGGATGTGTAATAAGCAATGCTTTGCTAACTAGTGGCTCATGCCAACAGTTTCACAGTATTACATTGATCAGGCGTCTGTAACAGGCCAAGATATACAGCAATGCACCAGCAAAGGCAGCGCAGAAGAGAACTTGTAGCAAGTAAATATGGATTTAAATAATGCAGAATTTTAAATACTTCTGCACCCCCACAAAAAGGTGCTTATCTGTCAAATATATGTCAGTGTTGTGTTCACATTTTGTTTCTGTTGTCCCCATATGGCCCAAAAAAATCTGTTGTTGCAGGTTTTAGAGTTTTATTTCTGTGAGTCAGCCTGTACAGCTATGCCTGTTTCATCCAGGCTCGTTGCCATTTATGTGGTAATTTTTTTCTGCAACTGTTCTTCATGGATTGAGCTATTTGTTTGGATCTGACACAGGAAGATGGCATTTTTAAACCTGCCCACAAATCTGTTTTCCCATCCCAGCCAGACGAAATACCCATCATAATGTTCAACACCAGAGATGTGGGCAGTTATTCATTATCTGGAATTAAGTGTTTGAATGGAAATCTTTTGATTTGTCAGTTGAATTGTGAGCTTTTTTCCCTCCCCCTTTACAGCCTCGGATGTGGGATTGGCTATGGATACCTCCACAGGATTCCCACCAGGCCTTTTGAGGAGGGGAAGAAGATCAGCTTCCCAGGAAACTCTCCCAGTGAGCCCATCAGTCCACTGAAGGATGGATTCACTGAGGTCAGGACACACACCATTGGACTGTTTTTATCAGTGCTTGTGTAATTAATTATATTGTGTTCTGCCCTGGAATTTGACCCTCTATTACTCCCTCATTGTTCACTGTGGATACCTGAGGGCTGTGACCTCTAATCCAGCAAAAAACTTCACTAATTGGTTTGTAGTCTTTGTATGCTTGACACTGAAAAGTTTGTGTCCTGTGACCTCAACCTTTTTTAAAGTGTTCACACACTATAAATGTAAGTAGCCTCATTATGTATGCAGCAAAGCAGCCAGAGGGACAGAGAGCAGAGATGTTTGGATGGACGTGACCTCACTCTTTACCTCCTTCATGTTTTTCTCTTTAAATTCCTTCAGGTCCAGCTTTCAGCAGTGACCCCTCCTCCTACTGCACCCATTGTTCCCTCTGGCCTTGAAGATTCGCTGTCCGGCCTGTCAATCAGCACGGCCCCGCCCACCATGCCCAGTGAGCTGCAGACAGGTATTCGTAGTTTTTTTTGCTCTCCCCCTTTCACGCACCCCTATGTCCTCAACCATGTTCAGTCTGTTTATAACCATGATACTTGTGATTTGGAGCATGTGTGTCGCTTTTATATGTAACATGTTATCGTGTCGCTCTCCCCTCCAGGTTTACCTACAGTACCTTTGCTGCCCTCCTCCACCGCCCCCTCCTTCAGCCCCCTCACTCCATTAAATCCTGCTGCGACCAGCTTCAACCCCGCCACCACGATACCAGGTGGGTGATTCCTCAAACATCGCTATGCTGAATCTTTGATCCTTCAACACAAAACATTTGAAAAGGCCAAAGAGACTGATAGCTTGTATTCATGCATGCAATAAGTTTGTATTTGCAGGGGCCACACGGACATGTCATCTCCTGATGGCTCTTGTTTATGTTGCCATAAACTGTCAGCTGTCTGTGTGACATGGATTCCCACAACTGGTGGATCCTGTTGGCTCGTGTTAAAGTCCATCCAAATAAATGTCACTCCTTAAAAGCAATTCACTTTTCACAAGTCTGCAAAGAAAAAATCTTCATCCAAAGTGGTGTGGAGTGTATTGTAAATAATAATAATAATAATTTAATATTGATGTGGTATTGTTTGTGTGTTTTTAACTCTAGGCCTGATGCCCCTCCCAGGCGGCTTACCTCCTCTCCCTAATCTGCCGAACCTTAACCTGCACCTCGCAGACCTCAGTGCCATGTCATTAGCAGGATCACTACCTGTAGCATCCACAGGTAAATACATTTTCTGTACCAGTTGCACGCTAGTATAATATATAAATGGTTCCCAAACTGTTTGTCATGATGCATGAGGGGGGCACAGGTTAAACATCATTAAAGATTATTAACACAATAAGAAAACTGAAGAAAAAAAAATACAGGTTTGTGATACATAAAATTATGTTAATTCTTTCAACTTATCTTTGTTTTTTCTCTTGTGAAATAATACAGTAATAATAATATGTTTTAGGTATTTCAGACCTTTTTTTAAATATATAAATCACTGCAAAAAGATTTTCACTATTTCTGAAGCTTGAATATGACTTTATTGTCCTGCTATTTGATTTTCTTGTCTTGGATGTTTTAAATTTCCTCTTGATAAAAGAGTATCTACATCAGTCACTGTTATACAAACTGGGTAATATGGTACAAGACCAGTATAAAGTTTATATGGTATATATATATATTACTACATATACTGTATTTATGAGTATACAGTCTGAGTGGAGCATTTCTTTAAGTATCAGTACTTAATGTGTGGTTGCCACGTTAAATTTAATTCTTTCTTCTCTTTCCTTCTAACTCCAGCAGTCCCAACTCTGGCATCTCTCCCTCCCCTCAACCTCCCAGGTCTGGCCCCCTTGCCCCCTCTACCCACTATGCTTCCCTCCCAGTTGCCTCCTCTCCTCCCTCAAGGAGTGGCCCCGCTCCTGCCCATTTCCACGGCCGCTCCTTCAGCCTCGGTCACAGTCACAGCAGCACATGCGACCGAACCCGCCGCCGACCCCACACTCCCCACTGAAGCCGCCTCCACGAATGCCACGGAATCACCGGCCCCGACGGAAGCAACACTAACGTCATAACATGGGAAACAAGATGCCGCTTACCATCAAACCGAAACACACCTGGTTTCTCTCTTTCTCCCGTCTGTCTTTCTCTGTGTTTTTCTATTTATTTGGCCAAGAGGGGACAGGCAGACAGCTGCATTAGCTCAGACAGAGGTTGGCATGCTCCAGTTATGGGTGAGGAAGGATGAATGGATAAGAAGGATGGAGGATGGATGTAGTCTTGTCTTACCAACATGTCTGTACTGCCAGATTGTCATGCAGCGACGGTATGAGGAGGACCAGGTCTCCTCTTTGGTTGGTAGCTTGCTTCTCACCTCTGCAGTTACAAGAAGACAAAAAAAACGATCTAGGATTTTCTTTCTGATACGGCAACCCTCTGTTTCAGATACTATTTTTTTATATGAACAGTGTATGCTAATGGGGCTGGACAATAAATCATATCTACTCAATCATTATCTACATCAATAGCTACAGTAATCAATGACATGTTCAGCCAGCTAATCATCACGCAGTGGGGTCCAGCGGTCATTTAACTGGTCATACTGGAGTAAGTAGGGACACCGATATCAGATTGGATGTACAGGAAGAAAGAAATACCATTTCCTGTTTTATTAGAACTTAAATCAAGGATAAAGGTGAATATGAATTTATTATGTTACAGGTTTTTGGTTTTATCGTCCAGCCCTAACGTCTAACCGTGTATTATTAGTTAATAGACCCCTTGACCAATAGATTAATTTGATTGACTTGTATTAATTTTTGTTGAAATTGCTGTATGATTCTCCACCCAATGAATGAATCTGCATTATTTTGCACCACTTTATGTGTTTTGAAATTATTAGTCTGTCCCTTTGTACTGTATGTCTCCATGTACATCCAGAACTCCATAGTAACCATCTCGATCTCCAGGGCCATGCCAGAGGGGACCGGACGTAACAGTTACACGAGCTGCTCAGTAGAATTTGTGCTTAGATAGGGTGAAATATGGGCGCAGGATTGATAAATACACCATACATCTCTGCCTGGCATGGCCAAAGGGAATTGGTAGGCAGTGTTGCAGTACAGCCACAAGGCGTCACTGTAACAGGACTTTCTGAAAACATCGACAGTATGCACAGTGCGAGCAATAAAGCCAAACTAATTTTACATGATGCCTCAGTCTGTCTTTATACGGCATGTGTTGCCATTCTTATAGTCTCAATTTACACAAATAAAAACAAATCAACATGACAATAAAATGAAGGGATTATGGGGCAAGAATGAGAACACACTGCTAATGTAATGAATGTAATGAACACGTTTAAAACGAAATAAAAAATGGCAGTAAAAATATATATGCATATGGGTGGAAAATGCCTGTAAAAGCCTGATGAGGTCATAAACAGCTGCTTGTACTTCCTGATGCTCTTCAGGTAGTGAAAATGACATTGATTTAATATTTCATCTGAATGTTTGGCATTGGCATTGAACCATTTGTCAGGATCAGTAGGATTACATAAAAACTACTTTATGGATTTTCATTAAACTTGATTGGAGAGTTGGGCATGTGGCAGGGAGGGTAGAACTCACTAAGTGGATTATCCTGGATTATTTTTATGTAAACATTGGGAGACAGGGCCTAACATTTCCTTCTTTTACGCCTGGGACCGTTGGGCCTTGGCGGAGGTATACGCTCCACTGTGTGCCCTCCTATGTGGTTTAAAATAGGACACTTTGATATTTATAATAGCATTTGAAATAGCCCCACTTTAAAATACCTTATGGAAATCTCTAAATGAAAAAACAGGTGAATGCAAACAAATAAAAAAAATAAATATTGTATGTTATAAATATGCTTTAAATTCAGTGGAATTTGAAGTCAAACATTCAGCAGTGGTTACATTTCCCAACTTTGCATTTAGTTATCAACAGACTCAAATGATAATTTTTGTGTTTACATTGTAATAAATGTCTGCTGACTCAACCATGGCCCACTGAATTCCAGTTCAAATAAATTTCCAGCAAATCCAGCTCTTAATATTGTGACTGTATACCAACAATGCCTGTGAGGCCGTGTAAAACAAATATCCAGTATCTTCTTATCATGAACACATGGATATCATCCTCATCCTCTGTGCTCTGTGTGGTTTAAATGACACTTCCAGGGATGTTGCATAAGCCTCCCCAGGAAATATGGGTCCCACTGCAGGAATTAAGACTCATAAGGCAATCTTTATTGCATATGAATGACACGGCCTAGCGCTGCACCCCCACCGCTAATGTGATCTGACACGTAGCTTACTAATGGCTGAATTTACATCCATCATCACACTGATGTCATTAATCATATGGTCTATGCAGTTGATGCTAGCATCTATTATCTTGTCTAGTAGAGGACAGAGAAACAAGTAGACAGGAGAGGATGTTTTAGTTTTATGCCTTACTACACCCAAGTGGATCAAATTACAATTCATCAAACTGGACAGACTTCACCTGTTTCATTGCACTTCACTTGCTTTCATTCGAGAGCGGCAAGCCGTGAGCATGTCCTTCCTGCAGTTTAATCTGCCTGTCATGCTACTGAAACTACATCTGGGGGTTTACTCTGTTCATCTAACGGCGTGCACGGAGAAAATAAATTAAGACTTGTTTTTAGAGCAGGAGAGAAGATGAGACACCCACAACTTGCTGCTAACTGTTCCCACTTGTCTTTTATTCGACTTCTCGCTCAGTGAGATTTCTGCGTCGCCACAGACATGCTTTGGGCCGAGTCCAGGCTGCCTGCATTTGAGAGAATTTAAAATACCACGACATACAGTTATGTTTTATTTACAGAACGACAAGTTTGGATATATCCACTTGATTTCTAGCAGCAGTAAATCATGCTGTAACACAGCCAACCTGGAGAGTGCCCACTTCTACTGGCATGAACAAGCGTGACCATTCCTCACTACTGGGACTTCGCTCCATGTATGTGGAAAAAAAAAGAAAAAAAAAAGAGAGCCATTAGGACAGCAAAGTGGGTGTTTCAGTAAAGGGGCTCTTATCAAAGTTCAAATATGCACAAGCAGAAACCTTTCACACGTTAGAAACTAAAAGCAACATTTATAGCAGCCAAATGACAACTGCTTTCAAGAGGAAACATAAATTAACGAAGCAAAGTGAGACACTGGGAAGAAAGGATAAGCCTTATTATTATATATTTGCTAGTGAGAAATGTCTCCTGCACATGAAATGTACACTAAACTCTGTCACGAGTCTCTGCAGTACAGTAACAGCTGATGGAGTCTCTTCAGGCAGCTTGATGAGGACGTCTATGACAACACGGTATTTTAATACTCTGCTATTTGAATATTTCATCTGAACAACAACAATGGATAAAGACAGATTCACAGATCCACTTCCCATAAACCCAACAGTAGATCTGAATTGCTTTGCAATAAAACAAAAAATGTGAACAGATGACTTGGCTACTGATCAGTCCAGAAGTAGCCCACGCTGTAGTACTTCATGCCAAATGTGTGAGGCCAGATCACCACGGTCTGGACCAGAAGTGCAAATTGACCCCAGAAATTTCATCTGGAACATTTCTTTTTCTCTTTTTAGTCAAGTCCCATTAAGGTTATAACATCGCTGTCGTGTGCAGAGGGACTACAAGGGTAAATTCAATGAGATGTAATCATCATTTTGTGCCTCATAAAAAGGAATTGCAGAGTTTCGAACAGGTGGTCAATAATTGACGTACAGACACCTGGTCACCATTTTCTTTTGTTCCCCGCTGGTGAACGCCACCTTCAGACAACAAGAGAACATCTACAAAAGCAGCTTTATGTTGAAGAAATTCTAAGTCATCTTGTGAGGAGTATTATAGTGTAGAGCTAAGAGAGGTTGGGGCTTGGAGAGGGCATCTCCCACGGCTGTTGAAATGTCTCCTAAGGGGTTATTTAATAGTCCATCAAGTTTAATTTTAATTTCTCGCTACAAACAACTGCCCCTCTCTATTTCCACTTCCCTTCCGATGTCCCTTGAGTTCAAGGGCACAAGTCTGTTCAACATATGCAAAGGGAATATCCCCTTTGCACTTCTTCGCCATTTCCAGCTCCTCTTTTCCAATTGAACTCTGCTCTGCTGCCAATGTATCCATTTGGGAACAACTCAAGTAAAAAGTAAAGTAAAAAAAAAAAAGAAGAAGAAAAAAAAAGATCCACATCCATTATCCTCCTAGTTCCAACAATCCTGCCTTGAGATTAGCCAGAGGTGGTGGGGGGGGGTGTCTATCAGTCATGTAAGAGAGCCAAGCCAGTCAGTAGCTGGGGAGAGATGAGGCGGAGGGCTGCAGCGATCCGGAGGAGTTTGAACGTCTCATGTGAGGGAGGAGGTAGGAGTCCGAGCACAGCTGGTGAACGTCGAAGCGGTCCTCCTTGCGGTAAGCCAGGCATCGCCGGATAAAAGCCTGCAGAGCAGAGGAGAACGTGTAGAATGAGCTTCAGACTGCGAGAGGTGCAATACAGGAGAAATACTGTTCCTGTGCTTTTTATACCGACACATCAGAGTTAAATAAGATGTTCAGACATTCTTTGAAAACTATCAATACTTTAATCATTGTGTGTACATGTCAAAGATGCCTTTTAATATTGCAACATGCTAATGTCTCAACTCAGTTATATTTATGACTACTGGGGTTGGGCGAAGCGCTGATATGTACCATGAAATGATAAACATTTGCCAACTGACAAGATTTTTGGACCCATATGATTAAGTACCTTGATTTTTCAGGGATTTAATGAACTGTTTAATGTCAAATTGTATTCATATTGTCCACCCTCCATTTTCCGATATGACAAATTTTGGTTTAAAGTCACAGAAAATGCTGTTTAAAAAGTACTTTTTAAATCCAGAACTCTTTTTTTAAATTTATTAACACTGGAATATTTCATTTTATATCAACCCAGTCATCATAGAATCTGAAAAATCGAGCAGTGAGTGCTCATATTTGAGCAGAACGTACGCAGTACAGCTGGCATTGTGATATGTTTGAATATATCCTGTATGTGTATTAAACATGTCTGCTTGTGTCTCTGTGTGTGGGTTTGTGTGTGTGTTACCTTGGCCTCGGTGCTAGCCTGCGGTTTAGCAGGGAACTGGACCTCTGTGGCTTTGAGGATGGTGTTTTCCTGTAGAATATCCTGCTGTGACTGGTTGTGACCAAACGGCTGGAAAAATAAAATGCGTAAACATCACCACTAGTCCAGCTATTGTGACTGGAGCCTGGAAACTTTGTTCAACAAACTGGAATTACAGCCTCACGGGTGTATGACTCCACACACCGGTCAAGTTTACATCCATGTCTATCCAGACTTATGTAATAAATGTATTTAAGACTTTGAGGGAATTTAATAAAAAGGCAGTAAATGATGTTCTTAGCAAAATCTAAGTTATCACTACAATGACGTGTATAATTCTGGTGAATAATGTCCTGTGAGAAAAATGCTGTCTTTACTATTTACTATTTCTACAGAGGAGTCCAGAGGACTGAGAGAGAGCTTTGCATGATGCAACAACAGTCAGCTGAAGCTCAATACACAACCGGCAGATTCAAGATTATTGTCACTAATTTAGCATCCAACCAAATGTGAAATATGGACACAATCTCACCTTCTGTTCCTAAATGTAATGATCACCTGAAAAGTGTTTTTGCAGAACATTATGTCATGTAAAATATGTATGTTATGTAAAGTTGACCTTTTCATATAAAATGGAATCACTTCTATCTCATTAGACATTTATGTGAAATTTTGTCATAATTAGAGTATGTATTCTAAGGCTATGGCTAAAAATGTGTTTTGACCACCAATTCTAATCAATTCATCTTTTAGTCAAGGTGAACAGTTATTCAAAATTTGAAGACAACCCATCAAGGTGTTCTTAAGATATCGTGTTCAGAATAGGACAGACCGAAGGACAAACATAATGCCAGCAAAGGGCCATAAAAACGGCTCTTTTATTATTGCCGTACAATGTCACTGAATCCATCTCGAACAATCTACCGTAGGATTACATCATCAGGATTACATCATCTTCTCTGACTTCATTTACTTTCTCTAAAGAGAAGGTGCCGTTAGGTTGTGTACCTTGCGTCCGTAGAGGCACTGGAAGAAGATCACTCCCACAGACCAGACGTCCACCTTGTTGGAGATTTTCGGTGGCTCCTTCCCCACCACAAAACACTCTGGAGGAAGGTACCTGAAACACACATGCGCAATGCAATCGATGTCATTTTTGCAAATCTGACTACTTGAATTTTCCATTAAAAAGGATAATTCTTTGAAAAACTACTGTTAAAAATCACTGCTCATAATAATGATAGTAGCAAGAACACAAGATACTCAGATACTCAATGTCTGAAAGGGGCACTGGTGTGTGTCGTACCAGTAGGTGCCGGCTCCTTGTGATGTGAGGTCCATCCCATCCACGCCATAGTTGTCATCATCCATTATCTTAGACAGGCCAAAGTCTGTGATTTTGATTTCTCCACACGCAGTACCATCCACCAGTAAGATGTTACCTGTGCACCACACAACAGTGAGATGGACTAGTTGTATCAAAACTGTATTAAGCTCAGTCAGACCCATTTCACAGCCCACTCTAATCATCTCCAGGGTTGTTTTCAGTTATCTACATTTAATTCCATGTATGATTCAAAGCTCTTGACCCACCAGGTTTGAGGTCATAATGGATGATGGGGGGCTTGATTTCGTTAAGATAGCGCAGGGCGCTGACTATCTGCATGACAATGGAGCGCGCCTCCTTCTCTGACATCAGCTTGTTTTGCTTCAGGTAGAAGTCCAGGTCGTTGCCTTCACAGAACTCCAGGACAGTACAGAACCTGAGAGAGCAGAGGACAGAGACAGATGCACACGGTCAACAACTGAATGTGAACAAATCAAGGTGAACAGAACTTCTTTTCACAGGAATGTATCAGTGCTGTAACTGATTTATTGATCTCTAAGTAGATGGACAAACTGCTCATCCTGCTCTTTTAACAGGTGGAAAGACTGAAGGCTTAGAGGATGAATTTCACCTCCCCCTCCTCCACATGGAGGTCAGGGGTCAGCGTCAGCACCTTCTGCGAGTGAATGAGCCAGACTTAAGTTTCCAGTCATGCATGTGAGCTGCTCAATTTCATATGGAGAGCTATGGTAACCCAGTACAATATGAGCTGAGTCCAGGCTAAACCTTAGCACTTAACACAGAGATGGTTTCATCTGTTTCTTTGGACAAACAGGCAGTGTTGTCAGACTGGGTATGTAAGTGTTGACACTGAATCATACACAGTTTCTGTGATTTGCTTTAACCATTTACTCTTTCACCGACATGACGTACAGCCTTGACGCAGAGTATGAACAACTCTCAATATTTATTGTATATTTACTGGCCTTTAGGAAGGTTTGAAAGCTACTGATGAGTTCAGTGTTGTTTTAAACCCATTGTCAGGAAAAAAAGAAGAAGTTTTTTTTGGGAAGATAAACAAACTCAGGATATGTCAACCCAGCAGGGCTGCAGCTGGCAGAGGTCAGAGGTGACTCACGTGTCAGTATCCAGGGAGAAATAGTCATACAGCTTGACTATTCTGGGATGGTCCAGCTGCTTGTGTATCCTGTACTCCCTGCATGCATGTCTGGAAGGAAATAAATGTCACAGTAGCGTGTGCGTTAGTGGAAACACATTGTTTTTTTTGTGTATCTTCAGCTGTGTGTGTGTACGAGACCTACTTGTGGTAGTTCTCCTTTTTCTCTTCTCTCCAGTTCTTGTTGAGCTGGTGGATTTTAACAGCTGCATAGCGCTGCTCAAACAGGTCAAAAGCCTGTGTGCGACAAGAAAACACACATTCGGTTATCTCAGACTTTACAGGGAGAGAGGGTATAGAAAAACAAACCACACAGACATCACCTTATAGACTTCACTGAAGCCGCCCCTGCCCAGCAAGTGCAGCAACAGGTACCTCTCATTCAGTGTAGGATGGTCTTTAAATCTGTGAGGAGATACAAGTTTTGTTTTATCCTCACTGCTTATATCTGACTGTGGTTTGCGAAAGATGATTTTATTGCACTTCCATGTTCTTATATGTGCATCTTTTAACTATAAAAGACTTTCTCCGTTACTTTAATGTTTAGTATTGTCAGTGGAAACTCTTTAGTCCCAGTCTTAATCATTCAGTAGCTTTGCAGCTTGTCCTCTATGTAGAACAGACTTACGATGAGCTGTCCTCGTTGTTTATCCTCTTCAGTTCTCTGATATGAAGGTTCCTCACTCGCTCCAACCGCTCCAGCTCTGCTTGGATCTCTGCTTCCTCCTGCATGACACACCATTTTATTTCGTTTCACGTTTAATTACTTTGCACTCAAAACTCATGTATGCGATCGAACCGTTTAAGACTCCAGCTGCCGTTTAAAACCAAATGCCTGACCAACTCTACCTTGTTTTAATGAGATTTTCAGTGTACATTTAGGCCATTTCACAAGATAAAAAATGTCTTATATTCACAATATGAGCTTATCAATTGATATACTGGTTGGTTAATTTATTTATGTAATTTCTTTCCCACAGACCTTCTTCAGATGACCAAGGCGAAGTTTGAAGATCTCTTCCTGCTCGTGGTATTCAGCGAGGGTCAGTCTGCCAAAATGTAGATAAGTCAAAATCTCGGGACAGATGAAGTCTCAAAAAAAACATTAATTTCATACTGAGTTAGATTGCAATAAATTAGGCCAATGGTGTAAAGCTGGTACAGTGTAAAAAGAAAGAGTCCCTCTTATTTTTTATGGTTTGACAGCACTGTATTATAAATTTGAATGCACTCACAGCTGGGGCAAAGAGGGCTTGAGGAATGGGTCAGAGTCGTTGCCGTTCACCACCTTGGTTTTGCGCTGCTTGGGTTCGGAGGTGGAGGCCACCGACAGGGAGGGAGACGCAGGGTTTGGAGGCTTCCTCTTGGCCAGTAGCTTCCTCTGTCGCTCTATGTCCTCCCTCTGCTGGTTGATGCCCTCCTGTTGCCTGCACAGAGGAGAGGACAGACGTGTATGAAATGGGTCATGTGAAGAAAGGCCGTATCAGAACCACAACATTTCTGACTCTTTTTAAAATCTTAAACGTAGTGAATCAATTTAATTGATTAGAAAGCTATGCGCGTGTTTGCAGTCTCTCACTTGATCAGGTTCTGGAATGCATATCCGTCGGTCCACTGCTCTGTGTAGGATGCCCCGTGTCGGACGGTGGTGAAGTGACCCAGACGGAGACGGTCCTGCATGCTCTTCTCGCGACACGACTGCTTCTCCTGAGTGCTCTGTTCACAAATACCAGACATTACACATTAGGAATCATGTGGCATTGAAAGTGTCTCAATAGCAACAGGAAAGAGAGAGAGAGAACAAAATATTACAGTGACAACCCCTTACAGATATCCTCTGTGTTCTCCACCTAGAATAAAGGTGTGGTAGGTTTGTTTACCTTTTAAATAATAAAACTGACTGCATTGTGAAAGGGTTACTTGTAAAATAAATTCCACCACCACGGTGCAGCTCTATTCAAAATGGTGGAGGCCTAATGAAAACAGGAGTCTGGTAAAGAGATTCAAATACCTACTAACCCAAAGACAGAAAATCTCCCTCAGGCGTTGTTGACCAAAGCAGAGCTAAAACACCAGAGAGTATTAGGTGTTGCTTTATTTCTGTTGCTTGTTTTTATTATCTGTGCAAGCAATACATTTCAAATCTTCTAAAAGTTGCTGACACGTTAGGTCTAAGAGCATGATAAGAAGATATAGGGTCATCGGGTTTGTTTTTCTTCCTGCTCACAAGGGATCACTTGATGCAGCGGTTTCTCTTTCAATCAAATGTACGGTGAATGTAGAAAAAGGAAACATGGACACAAAGACAGATACCTTCTCTATAAGCAGTTTCTTGCTCATGGTGATGCATTTATTGAGCCTCTCCTTGTATTTCTCCAGGAGTTTTTGCTGTTCATCTATCTGTCTTCGCAGGTCACAGTTAGCCTGTTAAGGAAAGACAGTAACATCTGTGTTACATTTTATTTTGTAGTTATAAGCATAATACAAACCTGACATAATAACCTGAAGTACATTAGACAGCTGTGTTCTTCTGCATTCTCCATCAAAACTCAGTTTATGGACACTGAACTCACCCTGAGCAGGTCATCTATTCGCCCCTCTTTTTTCTCCAGGTCCAGACTCTTGTTGCTCTCCAGAGCAGCAAGCTTCAGGCCCGTTAACTCCGTCTAAGAAATCCACACAGAGCAATACTAGTCAGCACAATGTGCACTGCAGGAATCTTGGGGGGATAGGGGTATCACATTTAGCGTTTTATTCATGCATGTATCATATTACCTGGACACACTTGCTGGAGGAGGCTTTGGGATTGTGTTCCCCGAAACACAGACTGGTAGGTGAGGAGCTATTCTGCCGGATCTACAAACAAAGAGGTTTTGTTAACCTTGTAATAACAGAGACTTGCTTTTAACTCTTGACTTTTCAATCATCCTTGTGTTAAGGCATTTTACCGTTAACGAAATACTCACTATTGAGCCCGGGGCAGAGTGTGAGTTCTGTGGAGAGCGGCGAGCTGATGGGAGGCCTCTGACTGGACTGGAACCATTTCCACCCTGGAACTTTGCAGTGGACACAAACGGGGTAACTTAAGAATCTGCTTCAAAACAATGACAATTTCAACATTTCAGAGTGATGACTGTTGCTGTAATACTCACATCAAAATAGTCGCTGATCTTCGGCCCGCGTGTGGAGGTCTTCCCTGTATGGAAAATTGATTCAAAGAATTGATGCAGACTATTAGTAATGTATAGATGCCTATGTTATAATGATGACTTGCAGGTATCGGTTATACCTTGACTACTCTCAGAATAGGTGTCGGCTTTCCTTTTCCTCCCTCTGGATGATTCAGAATGCTTCTTCTCTGGGGTCTGTGAACAGACATGAAATAAGACAGGCAAAAAAGATGGCATAACTCCCTTGTGTTTTACCTAACAGAGCTGTTTCGAGTGGTGCTGTTCAGCAGAAGAGAAGCAGGAAGAAAGAGTACATACTGAGTAGGCGGGGGAGCTCCCTCTTTTCAAATCAGAGTTCTAGGAAGAGAAGAGAAGGAGAGGTGGAGGTAGTGGGAGAGGCAGAAAGACAAGTGGGAAGAGCAAGGGAAAAGCACGCAACTGTGTCTAACCATGGTAATAAAATATAATTTTGGGTTTTCGTTCTGTCTTCTTGAGATTAATAACACTCACCCAGGCTCATTGCAAAAATGGTTATGTGTGCGCGCATTTTACCTCTGACTCCTTGTCGCTAGATGAGCCCAGGCTGCCATAGCTGTGGTTAGAGGACTCATTTGCCAGACCCTACAAACAGTGAGAATTCAGACATATAAGCAAACACACACAATATTAAGATAAGATATTCCTTTATTAGTCCCACAGTGGGGAAATTCTCAAAATATTAAAATAGTCTCTACATGGAAGTGGTGCTATCAGTAACCTCATGTATTGCAAAAGCCAGTGAGACAAAGCCTGGAGGCCGGCCTCCACTGTGCCACGTCAAATAGGAATCCAGATATTCTGTTATTAGGTGTGTCACTTGGCCATTTTCCATCACATTCGCATATCCAGGAAGCCTGCATCCTTTTAAGGAAAACAGTGACTTTTACCTGCTTTCATCATGGGAGAATTAATTTGGTTCTCATTTCATGAAAAAAACATCAAAAAGTCCCTGTTGATGAGGCAGTACTTTCTGATGGTCACGAAACTAAAATGGCAGAGTTTGTTACCAGCCAAAACAAACTTCAAGACTACTACATCTTGTATATGGCATTCTTTCTGCTGCAAGCAAGCACTGGCTGTCACTGAATTTGGTTTGGAATTTATCATAATTGACATCCAAGAAAATGCAGCCAATTTCTAGAGTAGCCTTGTGATGAAAACTTGCAACCAAAACAAAGCTGTTCGAACCACTAAAATCCCTTATCAATCTACACAGGACTGTACAAAATGAACTTATAGCTCATGAGGCACTTTAGCACCCGGGTTAGCTTCATTTGTGTGTGGTATGTACCATACATAAAAAATAAGGCTTTGTCATTTCTATGCTGCTGTTACCTTAGCACCTCCACTGGTACTCCCAGTGCTGCATACTGTGTTGCCAGTAACAGCTCCTGTGAATCGAGCCTCCAGCAGCTCCTGTCTCCTGGGGTCCAGGCTGTGCAGCTCTTCCATAGGGCCTGCAACGAGGGCATCAACACAGTAATGATAGATACACACTTATATCATCACCATTACTAGCAATCAATGGTGACCAGAGAAATGAAGCCCTGAAAAAATTACTAGAGATGAATAAAAATTAGCACTTAAGACAAGACACAGATAACAGTATCTGGTGGAGGATTAGAGGAAACCCAAGTGATTACAGGATACAAACAGAAAAATGGATTTGATTCAACTGGGCAGCAGGTTTCTCTTTAAAAACTGCACTTTCATGCTTTCATGGAAAGTAGTGTAGATGAGTGACAGTGCATTTCTAACTTAAGAAGGAAGGTTATTCTACTGCTGGGAAGTCAGGAGGGAGAAGAGTCTAGGCCGGGCAGATTCTGACAGTGTATCAACACAAAATCCTCAACCACATCTTCTATTACTAGTCTGTGATATTGAGGAATCTCAGCACCCAGGAAGCCTTGCAGATAGAGCACGATGCCAGCTGAGATAATAACACTGGAAGTTTTATCCCAGTCATGTCTTTTTACATACAACACAGTCAGTGAGGAACAAATTTGGGCTTTTCAACAGTTAGGTGGCTAATTCAAAAGCCTTTCAGATCACTGGGGGTTATTTACATTTAAATTTCCTCAGAGCCTAGTGCAAATGCCAACGTGGTAAAGCTAAGCAGTGCGGGCCAGAACCACAATGATCATAACATGTCTCACACACAAACAGTAGGCAAAAAAATGTATGCTGCCTGACTGGGCCTTGTTCTACGACAACCGGTTTCCATGTAGGGACCCACAGGTCCTCCTCTCCCTCTTGACTACTGCTGCAAGTGTTTGTTTCCTCAGTGGACATTTCCTTGTTCTCATCTTTACATGGCCTCTGGCACAGGCAAGCCCTTAAAGGCATAATTGTCATTATGAAACCCATGGGCAGAGAGCACACTACAAGGCCTCTGAGAGGTTACTTCAGGACAGAGGAGGGTGATTTTGGTTAATTAATCTATATTGCTGCAGTTTCACATCACAACATTATTTTGTATCGTAGTACGTAACTTTTATGCGTCTCAGGTTTTAAATTAGATCTTAAACGATTCACAGACACTAATTATAACCCAGATTTTCGACTCTTACCGTCTTAATAACACCATTCCGTCTAAATATTTTTAATATAACATATCCAATAACTAATATTGCTACTTGGCTATAAGATTATAACCAATTGCTCCCACTTTTCATCACTTTTGTCACATTCAGCGACTGGGCAGTATCGTTGTAAAGGAAGTTACAGTGGTATGTTGCAAACAACATGGAAAAACAGATGCATCAAAACTAGCCGGAAAGCTAAAATCCAGGGCCTGTTCTCAAGTTTATAGCAATAGGTGCATGCACTGCAATGCATTCATGGATGAATGCACGGCTACGTTGTCTAATAACTCAACTAGATGCTGCTGATAAGGGACGATGTTAAACTGCTACTAAACTGTTATAGCATTAACAGCTCCGAGTAACTACAAATAATGTGAGCTGACAGTCATACAGACACGACAACAAGCTAGCACTGCCTTTGTGAAAACATGATAGCTTGCTGCTACTTCGACTGGCCATCAACTAAACTGACAGCTGACGTTTGGCTTCCAATTCACGGCATCAGTGAACTTGACATCCATTTTTACTTCAACAAACGCTAGCTCCACACGGCCAAAATATTCCACTTCTCCTGCAAAGGACACACTTTAAGGAGAATACGAGTCGTCGTGCACTTGGTGAGCTAATATACCTTCCTTGCTCTTGGCGGTCGCCGTTATATGTTGTTGAGAAATCGTAGGGGACGAGGAGAGCTGCGACCAAGATGGCGTCGCCTCCAAACTTCCACCACCACTTCCACTGTTACTTTGGACACTCATGAAGCCACTTTACCGCCGAGAGGAGCCAGCGTACACACTGTCGTTCGCGGAAATCCCAAACTTGTGTCCATCGTTTGACACCTGCGGTAGCCAAACAGGCGAGTAAGCGTGAGTTATGGCGTTTTTATGTTGCTACACGTCTCGCATTTTGTTACCCTTATCGTTCCTCCGGAGGAGCGGCTTTTGTGGACATACGCTGGGACAGATCCAATGTAACCTTTGCATGATGACCGCACCGCGTGCCTGTCAGCATCCAGTTCGCGAGCGGAGCTATGATACTTGCAGGCGAGATTATCGCGAGGCTGGCGCGCACCTTACTTGGCAGCGAGATGAGGATGGCATTACACAGAAACAGACACTGATCTGGGATCATTTTACCCTCCTCCAAACTAGCCTAAGGTTGACTCAGAGACACGTCTCAGCGTCGATCTGAGAACAGCCTCTTGTTTTGGTGAAAACAACAAACACCCCGAAAAAATGGCCGAAAGTTCCTTCGTGCCTGAGGAGAAAGAAAACAGAAAGACACACCGTAGATTACTATTACTATATATATATATATATGTATAGGCATGTACAGTAATCTGTAATCAATACACAAAAACAGATCGATACACACATACATTATATATATATATATATATATATATATATATATATATATATATATATATATATATACACACACACACACATATATATACACACACACATATATATACATATGTATATATATGTATGTATATATATATATACATACATATATATACATATGTATGTTTATATATATGTATGTGTGTATATATATATATATATATCAGCTGTGTATGTATGTACAGATACAGTTGGTCTTGCTGTCTTTCGTTCTTGAAATACAAGTAGGGGGCCAGGTGGGAGGCTATAAGGTCTTTTGTTCAAAATTTGGTGCACTGCATCAAAATCACACCACACACAAACAACTGTTTGGCCGGCATCATATTCTTACAATCCTTTCAAATTATTTCAGAAGCAATACATTTTTTCTTGCATGAAAATGAATGACTGTCAGATGAGAGTCAACAGAAATGATCTTTAAAAACTTACATCCGAAAAGTAAATTCTCTTATTGGTTCAGATGCAACCAGTGCAGTGCAAAAGGTTTGCCTGCTTGTCAACCCCCTGCTCCCCTTGCAGTCAGGTTGCATCAGGAAACAGGCTGAGGCACAAATAATCATTCTGTACCTCAAATGCACCTGCTGGTGGTAACCTGTTTTGGGTTTGTTTTTTTTGTCACAAGGTTTCCATAGTAACAGAGCAATCGTCTTGACAGGCAATGAGGGGGGTTGTGTAAGCAGTCTACTACATTACACTACTATACACACCCACACACAGAGTTTATGATGGCTTTTGCTATGAAATTGGAAGTGTGTTATAATGAAAGGGTGACAGGTGACTGATACTTGAGCAGCAGACGGGACATTCCAGGAGCATCAAATGTCTAATGGAAAACTGGCTGACATTTTGAGAACTGTCTCCAGCTTGTGTATAACACAGTAAATGGCCTTCCACAATGATGCCCCATCATATAATATGAAAAGTTTGAAAATAAAAAAGAAGTAAAGAGGCAAATGAGTAGTTGAACATTTAGTCGATACATGGACAATTTCTTTTGTAATAATAAATTGTAAATCAGTATTCTGGTACACTTAAACTCTGCAAGCTTCTCTGATGAAATCCAAAACCACAACAATGATTTCTGTTAATAAGCTTGTCATTTTTGACATTGCGCACTAAAATCAGCAATTTTAGATTTGAAAGATAAAGAGATGCATTTCTTCAGATTTATGCCCACTATATGCAGTTTTATAATACAACCTTTCTCATTCACGATGGGAATGAATGAATGTGGTGACTACATTTTGGTCATTTCTGACAATAACCATATAATAATTCATGAAAACCTAATTTGAATTGCACATGTACAGGTAGGTATGGAGTGCCGCAGTAGTATGATGATGCATGTAAATAAACAGCTTGGAAAAATACAAAAATGTATTAATGAAATTATTTGGTAATTACATTTGAAAATATTGACTAATATATTGTAAAATAGTAAATAACATGCTGATTCAACAACAAGACCACTTTCAAGACAAGTTAAATCACACTGAGGATGCTCCAGTTAGTCAGAAGTCAGATGTCCAATTCTCACACACCAACTTCAATGGAATTTATTCATTTAGCTCTGTTCATTGAGGATATCATTGACCACTGGTTGCAACCTTTCCACAAAGAAATGAATAACTATGAAGTTAAAAATAATCTGACAGCTAACAGCCTACAACTTTTAGCCTAATCGACCTCTCCTACTACAGCTCATATGGTATCAGCAAGATCTCTTCGATGGCACTTACAACTGCACACCTTTTCTCACTGTAAACATTTCACTCTGACTTCCTCACAGAGCAAAAATATAATTAATAAAAGAATTGAAATGACCATATTTTATACAGAAATCAGTTAGAACAAAACAACTTCTTTCACAAGACACATCAGCAATACTATACCAGAAAAACCGTAACTCACAATATGCATAAGAAAAACAGCTTCAATACGAATTTAACATTAAAATGATGAATTTTGATCTTTTGATTGATTTTGATGAATTTAAATCTCCTGCCAACTCATTTGAGACATTTTTCATAATCATCTGGAACTGGCACAGCTAAATGGAATGCAGCCATAATTAATATGTGTGTCCTGCTATAACACGTCAAATGCTGCTGTGAGTAAGACTCGCTCCACCTGACTCATTTCTTTGTATGCTGTTGGCTGCTCCATTTTCCTGGTCGAGTGGAAAACACTGTGAAGTTAAAAATACACTATCATTTAGTTTGGCACAATTAGTTGCTGGAACGGGAAGATAATGCCCATTAAATTGCAAACTCAATCACAGTACACATCAAATCCCATCATGATTACCTGACTATCTCTGGGCAATAACACAAACAACACACAGTGATAAGGAAGTGAGCCAGTTATTAATATATGTAATTATCAGAAAAACATGTTCATACGCCTTTCGTTTTATTAAATAACTGCCACGAGAAAAAGACAAGAGACATTAATTACAGACTAAAGACATAATTAGCTCAGAACAACAATTTATCTTCTAATATCACAGGCTCACTTGTTCAGTGAAGAATGCTAACAATAATAGACGTCCACTATTGCCCTCAGTAATAAAACCATAAATGTCTACTAACAATAGGTTGCATTTGTAGTTGTGCAGCTGGACGATTATCTAACATTTCTTTTCATTCAAGATTTCACTTGAAGGTAAAATCCTTTATCAGTCTGCATGCGTGTATTGTGCAGAATATTTATATAGTCTAGTAGAAAATATGTTGTATAAAATAATCTCTAAATAAAATCATAAATGTGGGCTTCATTGTACTGCCAGTAGAAAAAAGGACGTAAACAACACTATAGGTCTAAAGGTGAAAAGGACACATTTAAATTTAGATTTTTTTAATGCATTTATGTCTTGAAAGCACTGCAACAAGTGGTGAGACATGAAATGTGTAATTATATCAGAGGTAATTCAATACATTAAAACATGTATGAAAACATCAAATTAAGGCAGAAACAAGGGCATAATCTACTTTTGCTAAATGACAAAATAATGAATGAACAGGCAAATGTTTTCTCTCTTCTATGACCACAATAGTTACTGTTAGATCTCTCTTAAATTTGTTGAAGAACGATGTTGGACATTTTAAAGTTAAATACCACTAAGTTATCACAAATCTCAGTTCATGTTCAACACACACCAGATCTCATAATGGCACAAGCAGGGAATTGCAATCAAGACAATAAATAAATGACTATATGACACAATTAAGTTTCAATATCACTATCTTGCTGAATAGAAATCATCTGTATTAGGGACAATTTGCCATACAAATATATTACTGCCAAGATATCAATCAAAAATACATATAAATCACAGCAGTTCAGTCCATTCTTTTGTCCTTGAAACCTCAGGAAAACATGTCGTTCCTTGTTCGGAAGGCCTGCCTCTGCTTCTCGTACATGCTGACGTACGATCTAAGAAGGTCCTCAATTGTGCTGGCCTGGAAAAGGGGGAAATGGGATCTTTGTTTCATTTCAAATGCACCACTCTCAAATGGTTCATTAAAAATGAATGGGCACACTGACTTACAGAATAATAGGTACTGGCTTCATGTTTGGACATTGTGAAAAGAAAAGACAGAAACTCACCTGTGAGGTTTCACAGATGAAGTTGATGCCCCTCACCAGGGTGCCTATGGTCATCTGGAAGTGGATGCCTTGGCTGTGGTAGTCTGTGATGCGGCTGAACGGGTGCATGACCATTATCTCCTGAAAGGTTTAAAGTGTGGTTAAGCTACATTAAGCTGTAATGGTTTGAGTAAATTAGAATACTACCACACAACATGACACATTCATATGCATAAGTTAAGACTTATTATTGTGCATACCTTTGTCTTTGGGTCTATGAAGTTGACACCTTGCTTGTTGATGGCGATCAAGAGTGCATGTGGGTAGCTTGATTCACATGTTTGCTGCAAAGTCAAATGGAATCGTACTATGAGAAAACGGTTAACTAAAATTTTCCGACATGGCCTGTCACTTCATCCTAATGACTCACTTTAACTTCAAAGAAGGTACAGCCGAAAGTTGGCCAACTTGAAATGGCTCTCAGGAAGGCGATTTTGGCCTCCTGCACTGTGATGCCACTCTGCTTGTTATAGGAGGAAATGATGTGCTGCAAGCAGAAGGAAAAGCAAAGTGAAAGAGCTACAAGCTACATCCCTCCTGCTACCTTCCCCACAGATTCTTTTCTTTGGCTGGATAGACGTCATCCATTTGTGCCCTGCCTCTTTACATTTCTTCCTTTACCTTCTTCCATTCTTCAGGGGACATGCTTTTTATCTTGTCAGCAGGAACCAGCTCCCTCAGCATTTTGGGGATCATGACAAACTGTGACCTGTCTGAGTCGACTTGGGCTCGGAAGAGCAGCCCGCCCAGGTTGATCATGTCCTCTTTAGTGCAGTTATGGTGTCCCCGCAGGTACTTAGGTAGCTCCTGTACGGAGGCAAAACAGAGGTCATGTGTTATGACAATGCAGCGCATTGAAAAAGCGTAGAAGCCAGCAGACTGAGGAGTGTGTTTGGTTGAATACCTGTGGGAAATGGAAAGTGAGGTCAGCAACCAGGTGTTTCCCCGGGGTCACGTTGAACCAGAGCTTCCTCTTAAACATCACAAGGTAGAGCACATTGGCCTGATTGCCTGAAAAGCAAGATCAGAATTATGAATATGGAAAAACACTGACATGAAATAACTGAAAGTGTCAGAATGACGCATTACTTTCTTTCACTCTTTTTGCCTTCTTAGGAAAATCTGAAGCTTGTCTTAGAGTGTCAAAGAAATACAGCTGCTCATCCAAGCTTGTAACCTAAGAAAGAAAAACATAATAGTATAACTGTTGTCTCAGTTTCTACATCAAAATGAGTCGTATTATCAATGCAAACAAACAACAAAGCATCTCCTTAAAGGAGCAGTCGTTATCCAGTCACCACCATTCCCATGAAAAGTCGGGTGAAGTTAAGACCACAACACATTTCCGGGGCTTCACAGCAAAACAGCGATGTGGCATTTTCACCTAAACAACGGAAGAAGCTGGGGACTTATTATAAATAGAGCTCATACAGTCTGATGCCTGCAGTAGCCCTGAGATCCCAAATTGATTTGAAAATACATTATTTACACCCTTTTTAAAGCTGAACTCTTCACTGTAGCCTCTAAGCTAAAAGCGAACCCTGTCTGAGGTGGGTGCACAAGCTTGTGTGTACATGTGTCACTAGGCAGAATGCAATCTCTGCATACCTCAGTGTTTACCCACTACCCAGGAGTTGCATCACAAACAACAGAGAGAGCTCCGCTGAAGTTGCAGCAGCACGTGCCTGTCAAATCTAACATTACATCTGCGAGTTCTCAGGCATTCAAGCTTGTGCACCCACCTCAGCTGGGGAGCTGACTATTGCTTTTAGCTTAGAGGCTAGAGTGAAGATTTCAGTTTAAAAAAAAGGGTGTAAGTAACATATTTTCACATCAATTTGGGATCTCTGGGCTTCTGAAGACTTAAGAGTCATTTTCTGTTTGTCTTTGGTTGTTTGTTTTTTTTGTTTTTGTTTTTTTCATTTTCAAAGAACTCCCCATCTTCTTAGGAGAATATTTTATGGTCTAATCCCGTGGTGACATTTTTCACATGGTGCAATTACAAAAAAAAAAGTCAACGCAAAGCTGCCAATAGACAAAAATTTGTGCTGGGCGACATAAATGGCGCAAAGACACAAAATTAGCATTATTTGCGTCTTTGCTCAAGTTGAAGATTTTCAACTTGGGAGAGAGAAATTCGTGTGATCTTGTGGCGCTTTGAGATTCTCCAGACGTCACACATCCAGACGTCAGTAGGACAGTGACGCAGAAATGGAGGACAAGCTGATCGTAGCTGTATGTGGACACCCAGAGCTTTACGACACAACTTTGTATACCTACTGAGATCGGACGAAAAAAGAGATTTGGAAAATAGTCAGCGGGGAGGTTGGACTATCTGGTAGGTTCTGAAAATACTGTATGTCTTTTACCTGACTCCAGCTTTCAGCCCCGGAGAAATGTGAGAGAACTCCAATAATTCTGTGGTGATATTCATGCAAATAAAGCAAGGCAAAAATTTGCTTTGCATTCAGTGTGAACACACCATAATAACTCCACCTGACTTTCAATCTGCATTGGGGGGAGTAGACAATGACTGAATTTTCATTTTTGGTTGAGCTGTTCTTTTAAGCTCACACATAAATCAATATCAACATCTTCCTCTCTTCTGTCACATGATAATATGACTAAAACAGGTGAATCACCAGACAGACTTCTGCAGAAACATTACCCAACCCCACCTTGCTGGGTGTCTTTAGGAACAGGCCATAGCCGTCAGCTGAGCTCAGTTGGAGATTAGAGGCAATACTGCTGCACAGGTCCTTGATTGTTGTTGTTGATGTCACCTCGAAAATCTGCACAACAGCAAAACAAAACAAAAAGCACAGGAAACTCTAAATGCTGTGTGTATATTTGAAACTTAAAGGAAAAGTTGCACACGTGGGAAATATGCTTATTTGCTTAGTTAGATGAGAAGATTGATGTCACTCTCATGTCTGTATCATCAATATTAAGCTATATCCTAAAGACCATTGGCTTACCTAAGCATAAAGACTGAAAACAGCTAACTTGGCTCCGTACACTTCTAAGGAACATTCATTATTTTCTTGGCTGGGCTCAATGACTTCAAGGAGTTTCCTTGTTTGCCTGACAAGCTCAACAAGATTCCAGGAAGAAATAGCCTGGTACATGAGACTCCAATCACACTTTATTTTACTCACACTTTATTTAGATTTAAGTACGGATTAAACTAAGGTACTAGCAGGTGATCTTTTTTTTTTTAACCCTTGGACAGAGCCAGAAGTAATGCAGGTTAATATCAACTGAAAAAAGAGTGAAAAAATGGCTGAGAGTCTGCACACTAATGGAGACCTCATCTGAGTGTTTAGAGGAGAGACATGTGTCGTACATCATCTGTGTCATTTGGGAAGTGGATTTTATGGTAGATCACGGTGCTGTTCTGTTGGATGGCGTCCACTTCTACCAGATGAGGGGGGAACTTCCTCGGCTCCTTACTGAGGGTACAAAGCACGTAGATACGTTTATTGTACATATAAATATAAATACACAGCACTGTATCTTTGAAACGAACCATGCAATAATACCATAGCTTAGTCCTATTATGTACAGTAAAAGCAAGAATTTATACAGGACATTGCCGTCATCGTGATACATATGATTTATCATTTCAGTTTTGTACTCCAGGCTAACCTCCGCATCCCCTGCAGCCTCTGCAAGCAGCCAGCAGCCAGCAGATCTCTGGGCCGCGACTCCAGGAAACGCTGAGTGTGTCTCATCAAAGTGGGACTGGGAGGGAACAAGCCTGAACACAGCCACATCAGCTGCCACCCACGCTCCAAACTCAGCCTGAGAGTGAGGAGAAGTAAGAGAAAGAGGAGAAAATTTTGCAGTGGATTGGATTTAGTGCAACGTCTATGTTGGGGGTTAGTATGAGGGTGCACCTGTTGTTGTTGAAGGTCATCTGCCTCATAATCTGGCAGTAGATCTCGTCCTGCAGGGCTTGATGATGAGTCGCTGGACCAAAGATCTGGTCAGTCTGCTCTTTAGGACTGCGGACATGTTTGATAGGGTAGTCGCCCATGTACTTCATGATAGGTAGCAGCCAAGGTTAAGGACTCACAGCAATAAAATTAAACAAGGGCCTTGATCACACACACTCCCTTTATGTGTTCTACACAGAGGGGCTGTTTCCTTAAAAAAAAAGAAGTAGATTACAGACTTCATTGTGTGGAATCAACAATATCGTGAGTAAATGTAACATTATTCTTTGATATTTTCTTCTAATGCAGCTTTCTCCACATAGCAATGGTCAAATCAGCTAAATACAGTACGGAAAATCCATTGAATCAGGTTTAGAATTTGAGAGTTTTACCATACTAAAGAATCCAAATATTCTCTAATGTTACAGCTGTTACTAAAAAAAAGAATGTGAGTGACAAAAAGTCCAAAATTGTCCTCATCTCCAACAGGGGATCATTAGTTTCAAGGATATCAATGAAAGCGTTGCAGGCCAGGTTGCTGAGGTCAGAGTTGCGAGCCAGGCTCTTCATCAGCGGCTGTTTGAGAGGTTCTTTGGAACAAACCCACAGCTTCTCCCCTTTGGACGCACCATGTCGACCGAAATCTTTACCTACAGGCCTGTGACATGGAGGAAAGACAGTGTGAGCACATCAGTGAAATAGTCTCGCTTGCTTTATGAGTGTTTTTTTGTTGTTGTTGTTGTTTTTTTGCTCCAGGCAATATTTAAAATACTTAAAAATTTGAAAAATGAGAAAGACACCTTATTTTACATTATTACCTGAAGTTCTCAAGAGCAAACTCTTTTATAGAGACAGGAGCCACTGTTTCTTCTCTCTGTGGGGCATTTTGTGCTACCAAAGATTTCTTGTGGCCTGGACTGAGCAGTTCCTGATGGGTCAGAGACAGTTCATTGGTTACACCACAAGGGGGGCTAAGATGACCCATCAGACTCATGGATCCATTACTGGATCCACAGACCTGAAAACCATGTCAAGTACTTTATGTGTAATTGATAAAGATACTGAAAAAAGTCTTGTGATTTGATGATTTCTTCTATGAAACATACTCCACCATTCCACCCAGTTTCATGGTAATCTGTCAGGTAGTTAAAGTGTAATTGACAAAAACAGCCCAAAAAGGCCCGTGTTGCAATGTAAAAAAAAAATCCAGAATCTGTCCCATTTTCCGCATCCACTCCAAAATTGAATGGATTCTTCCTCACTTCATGCCCAACCCCTCTGCCAAATTTCATCAAAATCTGTCGTGTAGTTTATGCATAACAGACAGAACTGGTTAAAAAAAAAAAAAAGAAGCCCTCTCTCGTAATGTTGAAGAAAGTGAGAAAAAAATTCCTGGATCTGCCCCTTTACCTGGATCAGCTCCAAAATTAAATTGGTTCTTTCTTGTTCATGTCCAACCCTCTTCATGAAAACCTGTCAGGTAGTTTTGTTTAATCCTCCTCATGTTGTGACATTAAACCGGGAATAGTAATACTCATCTGTATTGAGCAAGGAAGAGAAGCACCTGGAGCCCCAAGGCATTACTAACAGATTAACGAACAATCAACCCTTCACAGACAAGGATCTGCATCACTGATCTGCATTCCTCTTTAGATATATCACTGGCTGCAGTTTAAACAGCTCTATTATACATCTGAAACCGAATTGAAACAACACGTACTGACACTAGAGTGTCATAATAAACAAGAATGAAATTATATGCAATACTTCTGACTGAAAATGAATGAATATTTCTATCAGTGAAATACTACCCGTCACACTCACAGCCAAACAGACTAAAATACTGTTGATGCACACCACGTCTACTGCAAATGTGCATATTTAGTTTTTAGCACATTGCACACTGACATTACTACCAACAATCGTATTTATAAGCTATATTTACAAATTGTGCTCATAAGGACCAGACTACCTCATCTATCTTAAAAAACTACTATACATACCAACTGTTACAGAGTGATTCACTGTATATAAACTTCTTGACATTCAGTGTTTTAATGCCCTATTGATATAGTGTATGAGCTGCTGTGCTTTTATATTCAACATGAAATTTGTTACGTTTCGCCGTTTCTTCTCTTTTGTCACACGTATGACAAAGTATAACCCTACCAGCATTTCTTCAGAGGGCCTGCTGAGAGTGGGCAGAAACTGGAGCACATCCTTATAGACCGCACCACTGCTGCTGGTCTGCTGGTTGGTTGCTCTGACGCAGTTGGTATCAGGAGGGTATTCTTCATGCTTCTCTACCAGTAGCAAATCCCCTCGTTTACAAACCAGGAACGCGGTGTCATCTGTAGACGGAGCGAGACAGACACAGAGGTATATGTGTTTTTGTGTATTTCTTGTATGCAAAAACTTCCTGTGTCTTCATATTCGTCAGTTGTTCTATACTGTGCATGCTGTAGACTCTAACCTGGTTTGCTGACATCCTGCTGAGCCAGTGCGTACACCGAGCGCTGTCTCAGCCCTTCCAGGTGTTTCTCTATAAGTGCCGCCATGTACTCAGCTTCCTCAGACTTCAGTACAAACAATCCTCTGACTGTGTTCAAATTCACTGATTGAGCCTTGAAATGGCTCTCACTAGACAGGTCATAAACATTTAATTTGATAAGATACCTTTTCAAAAGTGAATTGAACGTTTTGCAAGAGAGGAAATTAAAATATATCAGCAGAACAAAAAAGAACAAAAAAAAAAAGGGAGTCATACGTCACGATTTGTGCTTCCTTTATCTCGAGGTAAGGAAGCTCAAGGAGTTTCTTGTCTCTCCCATCCATGAAGAGGATGCTTTTCCAGTTTACAGCCACCACAAACCTGCTTTTGGGCAAAGGTGGTCCTGAAGACAGACAGGAAATGTTTCAGATAAACTGGTATTGCATGTTAAATTATGCTTGTAATATAAGCAGTATGTTGCCTGACCTGAAATCATTGTAACTTCATAAAACTTGGAGAAGTAAAGGGGCCATTTCTCCCGGGCGCTGTCGACCAGTTCTCCTTTCACATGTTCTGTTCCATGGTTTCCCTTGACGTAAGGACCCTGTGTGATCAGGATATAAGAATAACCCTGAGGTGACTCACCTATTTTGTGCTCATGCGATAGAAATAAAACTCAAACCTAATATCATTTAGAACACTGCACAGGCTCCAGTCATGTTAGTAGAATACACACAGCAGCTCCTTTAGTTAGAATACCTGCACCATACCTGTAAGTGTGCTGAGCTGATGAGTTGGATCCACGTTGACATTGACTTGTTCTCAATAAGTGGGATGGTGATGCACTCCTCAACCACCTGCTGGACGTTATCTTTGCTGTATGCAGAGCCAAACTGGATGTAATAGTGCTTTGCTGCCAGATGGACATATTCATCCTCCTGAGAGATGCAATATATTTTCACTGGATGCAATTTGGACAATATGGCTTGTTGTTTTTTTGTTGCACAGTTCAGATTGGGAACTGATATCATTTAATATGTTGCTATTAGAAATGTGTTAAGATTCTAAATACCACTGGTTTTTATCGGTGCCGTCTATTAAGCTTTATGTTAACACTGATAACAGTGTGAATGTAACAAATAATAGCCTAAAACTCATAACAGGTCCAGAACAAGACTCATATTAATTTTCAGTTGGCTTTGAGTAAACAAATGTACATTTTCTATGCCAGCTTTTGTTTTTCTTTAAACATGCATTAAGTGATTTTTCACTGACTGATTACAGCAGTCAGTGAGAGTCAACCAAAACAGTAAAGTTGCTGGACATTAAACCAAAACAAGGAGCCAAAAGACCGTAAAAGGCTCCACAGAGCTGTGGGGAACTGCAGAGCTGGATGATAATTCTCTGAGGGCTCATCAGTAAAAGTGACCTCTTTCAAAAAATTGTGGTGCATTGCTAAGATAAAATGAAAGGAAGTTTCAAAATGCTAGCAAGTCTCATTCCTCATTATCGACCTTAACCAAGACAGGACAAGTCATTATTTTATCCTAGTGTCACTGAGGGACAGTTTTAATTCTCCTATTAAAGCGCTGCCATATAAAAAAGCTGGTGAACACCAAGCCTGAGCCTCACCTTCTCACAAGTGTACTCGCCCGACTTCATTCCCTTGATGACCTGTCTGTAGATCAGATCCGTGCTGATAGGGTCCACTGAGCAGTCATGCCAGGGTGTGAACAGTTGCTTGCGGATGGAGAGCCTCCAGGGGGTGTCCTTCTCCCATTTGCCCTGCCTCCTCATCTCCTGCTCACACTGAGACACGGCATCCAACACATGCTTCCCAACACTGCCCAGAGACCACATCTGGTGATGAAAGAAAGTTCTCTACACTCTTTTGTATTGGGGTTTAGCACTGCTTAAACAACATTCAGATATTGGATTCGCGGTATATAGGAACCAAGGCATGTGCACATTTGTACGCAAATCAAGGAAGAAAAGGTCTGAAAGGTTGAGGTGAAGCTCACCTTGTCATAGAGACTGATGTACAGTGAGAATCCATATGTGTCTTGAAGATCAATCTTGTCAGCCAAAGCCTGACAGACTTCACCAGAAGTGGAGAGTGAGTCTAGATGTAGGCTGACAGAACGGCCATCCGTTAGAGTCACAGACACATCTATGGGCTGCTTGGACTTTGCAGCCTATAGGAGGGAGATAGGATGTAAATCAAGAAAACATCGCAGTAATTTAAAATATCATAGCTGACGAACCGGTGAACTGTTTTTTATTTATTTGCAACATTAAACTACCTAAAATACAATACAAGAAATACTAGAAAATGTGTTTCAGTGTCTCTACCTGTAGCTCTATCCAACAGGGCAGCTCTTTCCTTTCTCCATTGGCCCTTATACGACGCAGGCGCTCAGCACAATATGCTCCGTAACCACTCGGCCCTCTGGGGACAAATCTCTCCAAATACTGTGGGGCAGAGTACGATAGAACAGGGTAAATAAAATATAGTGTAGAATAAGTGGAAACGGAGATAAGCATTTCTTTGAATTTCTTTAAAATGACACCAGGCAGGCTGCTGTTGATCACAAACTGCTTCACTACTGAATAACTTGCTGCAGACTGGCCTTCATGAAGAGGTCTGTCGGGGGGAAGATCCCCAGACAGATGGAGAGAAGGGTCCAGCCTTGCATACGGCTCCTTCTGCTCTTATTGTTAGTCAGCTGCTTACAGATCTGGCAGTAAACCTCGTCTCTGTACAGATATACATGAAAGAAATGCAAAAGCAGAGACAACCGATGTTTTACAAGACAGATATAAAATAAGAAGAACTGCACAATGCACAATGTGTCTTCATTGTTTACTGACATTAAATCTCTGCTTTCCCCTACAGTGTGAACAATTAATCCGTTTTTACCGTATGTCTCGTTTGGATAGAGCGTATCCAATGATAATGTGGAGCTTTTCCAGGGCTGAAAGTGGCCGATCCAGCGTAGGACCCTCTCCGATTAGAATGTCCTCATCCTCTGTCAAGTTCTCTGGCTGGGAAAAGATGACAGCGAGAAGAACAATTAATATACCAAAACACAGAAATACTGATAGAACGATGAACACCGTGGCATCGTCAGCGCTGACCTCCTCAAGAATAGCTGAAGCTCGTCTGTTTCCACCTCCAAACTTTTTCTTGTTCTTCCTCAGTATTTTCTATGCAGAAAAGACAGGAAAAATAGAGGGATGACTGATAATTGTTGTTTCACATTCAAGCTGAAATTCTATGTTCTACAGTAGCAAAGGAGAAGCTATTTATAATGCTTGTGGCTTTAAACAATGATAATGATTATAATGCAACTCTGACCAGTATACATAAAATGTTTCATTATTATTATTATTTTCTGTGAAGAGGTGTGATTGTCCCGTGGTTCAGAAGTTGTTCCAGAGGCATTTCAACTTTGTTTTAGTAGAAATGTTTTTAAAATGTGTATAGTGAAACTATGCCACAAACTTTCTACAGTTTAATCACAAATATTGAGGTATTGGTAACAATATTAAAAAACAGCTAATATTCCTGATAATATAAATATCATTAAAATGTTAAATCCATGTACACTCAAGGAACTTAAAAAGGAATCAGTCATTTTTTGGCACAATGTGAGAAAAACTTTTCTCTATTTTGAAATTTGTTGTATCTATACATAGGGCAGGTTTCGTGTTGATTCCCAACATACAAGGTTTGATCACGCTTAAATGATTTTTTGTGGGTTTCTTGAGACACAATTTTAAGAGAAATAGCCACGATGCCTTTATCCAGTTGATCCCAAATGACCATTCCCTTGTTAAACTAACCCACTGCTATAAAAATGCATGACGTTTGAGGAGAACATGACATCTGCAAGAGCGAAACAAGGCAACATAACCGGGACTTTGCCATTGGCATACAGAGGTGGGAGAATGCAAACCATTCCACAATAGTTCGTCTATGTCGGCCTTATGTATCCAGAGGAATAGCACACTGCCCGTGCATGCAGAGCGCCCATAATAAGCCCACACATGCCAAAACAGAAACCGTATTTTGCATGATGGACTTTAAGGCCATGACTTTACACTGGTGCTGTGCTGACAGGATGCCAGACCCAAGAAAATTGCGAATAAACACAACGATGTGATTTTAAATCCCTTGAGTGTAGTATTGATCTTAGTATTGACATGTAATAATTAGATCCTGTTACCTGGTCCAGGCCCACCAGATTGCTCAGCCTCCTACCCTGCCTGTGAGGCAGAGGTTGTGAGATGGTGCTAGACGTCTGAGATGACGTGTCTGCAGATTTTGGCTCTGGCAGGTCCTCCATGAAACGCAGTATAATCCACCACACAGTCAGACATGCCTGGAGGAAAATGAGAAGAGACACTGGGAGTGAGCTTTGGAAGAAAAAATTTAAAATCCATTGGACGTCTTTCCTCATTGTCCTCTCACCCACCAGTGCATCGCCTTCATCATCATGAGGCAGAAGAGGCTGCCTGAGTCTCTGAGTGATGTGCGTGTGCGTAGCCTTGCCCTGGAAGTACAGGATGCTGAACCTGTACAATGAAAACTCATCACTGTCATCATCAAACTCATCATCATCCTCCTCTTCCAGTGATGGGGTAGCAGTTGTCAGGGTTAGGACTGGTACAATGATGTCTTCCACTGGCTCTGCCAGGATCCTCTTTGTCTTCAAAGTCAAAAAAGAATTAATGTCAGAGGTTCAGTCAGTAGATTGCTTACATATGATAAATGCAACACATTTGTTTTTATCACATTGGCAAGTTACGCTACATGGATATCGGCTAACCTCAGATTCATCCGATTCTGATCCTTCCTGTTCGACCACTTCCACAGGAGGTGTGGCCTGGAAATCATACGTGTTCTCCTCTAAATCCTGCTCAATGATTGGCTCAGGCTCCTCGTGAGCTTGCTCTAATTGGGCGATAACTTGTTCCTGTTGGACATTCAAGGCAATTTGCTCTTGGTTCTCTTCCTCCAAGTATAAAAGGGAGGCCTGTGAGGGGGTTATGGGCTAGGGAAAGAGAGGGCGAAAAGGTGTCCACATCTAATTTGCAACACTGTTTCTTTGACATTCATTATTTTCTTTGCAGTTTTGAGACGTTCAGCTCTTACATCATTCCGTATCTTTTCAAATATTCTTCGGGCCAGCAGTCCTCTGGTGTAAGCTTGCAGCAAAACGACTGCCTCTCTCTTCTGCTTCCAGTCCTTCCTCACCCAGTAGCCTCGTACCTACGGTGTATTAGAAAGGATTTATCAATTAATGTTTGAGGTGTAACAATAACAATAATAGGTGTGCAACACATTTGGATGCATTTTAAAAATAAAAAAATTGAATTTTATTTAAATGTTGGGGGAAAAGCTACACTCTAGGCTAATTTACAGCTATATTACATACCTGGCTTTGTATGGTCAGCGCTGCTGCCTTCTGTCTTTTGTACTGCAACTGGTGCTTCCGACTACGGATTTTTGATACCAGTCGTTCAAAGCCGTGCTGGAGCTGTGGAGGTGACACAAGGTAACTGACCTGAGATAAGTTTCTTTGTGAAGCATGCATCAAAGAAAATCAGCTGCATGCACTTGAGTTCTATAAAAGCACATTAATCATCAGACCTTTCTTCGCTCTTTCTTCTCACTGTAAGCCCTCCAGTTCCTCTGCAACACTACAACAGCCCTCCGCTTCTTCAGAAAAGACTTCCTGCAAAAGGAGGAAAGGTATAGTGATCACTTAAGATAATGTAAGCAAACACAATGCGTTATACCCATGATCTCAATGTATGATTTAGTATTTGCACCTGTCTTTGTGTCCCATCATGACCCTCTGGATCACCAGAGCCATCTTGTTGAGCTCCTGTTCCCTCAGTTGTTCCAGGAAAGTATCATAAACCTCCTGAAAGAAGAGTCAGTCGGTCAAATTATATAAAAAGCTACTAAAGCTTGGTAAAATTCAGCATACAGTTCTTAATACTGACGCTATTTCGCCAGTGCCAGTTAATAACGTTTGCAGTTAATATGCAGTGATGTTTTGCGGTGTCTAAACAATCTAGGAAAGCTTTGGTAAAACGTGGTAAGAATTATAGAGTTTTCTTCACCCTCAGGAAAATCTTGGTCTTTCCTATTTTCCACTCGTTTCCTGTTTTAATCACCGTCTTGCAGATGGCGTCACAACAGGCGGCAGCTGTCATCTGGAGAGACAATTAAGAACTGATTTGCTGCTGAAGAGATGCTAACGATGGCTTGAATTCCTCCAGGGGCAAGGCGATGAAGAAGTAAACCATCTTTGAGGCCACCATAATGACATTTACAGTATTATTTTGACTGAACTTTAGCAAAAACATTTTAGATTTCAAAAGTGTGACGTTGATTTTAAGAAAATAAACAGCCAACATTGTAACTATTCACAACTAACGGTTTTGGGGTTGCAGACAGTCGTCTTAAGGAGCACCCTGTAGCGCGTCAGGAATTCTGCAAAGTTGTGGCGAATTGGGTATCCCAGTTTCCGGATGCGGATGGTATCGATCATGCCGGAGTATCTCAGCTGGCGCATACACAGCTCTCTGTCAAACACCTAGAGGAGAGCAGATTAAGGAAGGTTGTGAATATTCTGTCTAAGAGGAGCCGAGTTCCTTCAGAGCAACAGCACAATTACTTCTTCAAGTACCACCGTTATGTTAGCGTTATTGTTATTGTTGTGTTATAGTTATGGTGGGTGTAATGTTTACCATGCTCACCATCATAGTTTAGCATCTCAGCATGACAACATTAATTTTAAGTGCCAAATTTCATGGCAATCAATCCAAGCAGTTGTTGTCATTTCACTCGAAATGAATGTCAATCTAAAAAAAATCAGGGATCACCAAAATCTTTAGTGTACATCATAATGGGGATGATTAATGTTTGTAGAAATTTTTGTGCCATTTCGTCTCATAGATGTTGAGATATTTTACAGAATGAGTGAAAACTTTGATTTGTCAAGCTGTTTGAATTTCAGGGAAACTCTAGGATTTAAGGGAACATTTGCTCAAACACTGCAACCACCTTTGTACAAGATACCTAATCTTCATTCTAGCTCTTATGTCATGACTGCTCGGTGGTCGTTATGTTTAAATATGCTATACATAGGACCTGTGCGTTGCCATCTATACTGCAGTAGTCATTCACCTGAGACTGCTTGCCGTCGTTGGGTTTGAAGCAACGGATGAAGGAAGGATGGCAGGCCGACAGAGCCTTCATGAGGGAGTCCAGAGACTGACGGAACTGACCGCTGAGTGTCGGCACTTGTTTGCAGTTGTCATTCTGAGTCTGAACAGACGACAGAGAGGAGACCAAAATCACGACGGCAAGTCAGCGATATAATGGCAACTCTCACATCAGTGTTACTATCAGTGCATGCCCATTGCATCTAAATGTATAGTGTGAATCAATGTCCATCAAATCTGATGTCATAACCTAGAGTTGTATTTTTAAATGTTTTTTCTATATGAAGAAGTGAAATATCTGTACAAAGGGTGAGACTGCTGGATCCGAAAGAATTAGCATCTGCAAGATATTCCATATGTGGCAGTCATAAACTAAATGACATGCTAACAAAGTTATTCTTTCATACCCGAAGTGAGTTCCTAGGTGTCATGATTATCTTCTTATTGCCAATCTTCACTCCATTGGTTGAAAACTCATTCTCAAATATCCGATGAAGCAGCTGATTTTTTGACACATTAACCATCTGGATTATGTCGAAGCTGACGGCATCTCTGTTCTTTTCCAGGAACCCTTGATGGAAAGAAAGAACACTACTGAGAACCCGACGGCAGGAATTCAGCCTTCATTTGGTCTTTGCTTCTGTACCTTTGGAGTCGTAGTAAACAACGCCTGCAAAGTGGTGAATCCCGAAGTCTGTGTCACGATAACTTCTGGAGATGATGTAGGTCTTGTTCCCACCGTGGTGCTGATTCATCTTCTGCAGCATGGTGTCGTCTGAGCCCTGTGACACACCAAACAACACTTTGGATTAAAAAAACAAACAAGATGACAAGTCCACAAGATACTCACAAAAAAAAAAATTGTACAACAAATGTATCAGCATAGAACAAATTCTCCATTCCTTTGGTGAGCCTAGAGTAGTGAAAATCATTCTGGACATGTGCTATGAGAAGATGAGCAACTTTCAGAGTCATTATTAAAAGGCGCAAATACTTATTATGGTTAATTTATGTGATCCGGACAAAATGAACACCATTCAGAGTCACCTAAATCAGCATGTTTCCATGGAAACCCCACAAAATAACATAAATATCAGATTCAAAATATCAAACGGAACAGAATTTTATTTTTTCATGAAAACTTATCCCAGAATTTTGCGATAATTATCTCATTAATTCAGAAAAACAGGGCAAAATCTGTTTAAGTGAATGCAATACACTTCTGTATTTGTGAGATTAGCTCCACATAAAAAATATTTACAGATGGATGGACAGACAGACATTTTGATGACTATATCCCCCCCCCGTCACTTTTTTGTCGTCTGGATAAAAAGCACAAATATTCCTCAACTGGCAGATGTCGAATTAAAAGCAGCACTTGTTGAATAATGTTTGTGAACTGATGACAAAGCAGCACACCTTTGGAAAATGACTTTCTTCATCAATCAGAGACAGTACGTTACAGGGTTTCCCAGCCAGGAGGTCCAGGATGTGCTGATTGTCGCTAAATTTGATGTTATTCCACACAACGTCCTCTTTCAGGTACTCCTTCTGCTCCAGCTTGAAGATGTGGCCCACGAAGAACTGCTGCAGCTTCTCGTTGGCAAAATTAATGCACAGCTGCTCAAAGCTGTGGAGCGACAGAACGACATTATTTAATTCTATGTAAGTCTGCAGTTGTGATGCTCTTACTCTAAAGGATGTGTGAAGAAGGGACCTATTTGTGTTGAAGTTCTCAAAGCCAAAGATATCAAGGAGGCCGATGGACAGGAAGGAGGATTTGGGCTTTTTCATCACCCTCTCATAGATGATGCTGTTGATTTTTCCAACAATCCATAAGAACAGCTTATTGTAGATCGCCTGAAAGATCAGACACAAGTTTATTTGATCTTCTTAGTATGAGTAATGGGAATATTAAGAATACAAACAACTGTACTAATGTAAACTCCTTTGGTTCTGCTGGTCTAACTATTTTTTTTACAATTAGGTTTTTTTTGTCATTACTAAACATAATTTTTTAATTGTATGTTTTATTTACTTTCCATGGTTTATTTATTTTTTATTTATTTATTTGTCTTATCTATAAAAAGGTGTTAGTCGAATGTTAAAAGGTTAACTATGAGAATTGCAGGACAAGAGGCAAATAAGCGATGATGTAAATGTAATTTATAAAAATCTGCAATTATATGTTCATGTAAAAAGACACACTCCAAACGAAAATAAAATTATAACAAAAGGAATAAAGTACTGTGGTTCAAATCCCTCAATCGAATATTTAATCGCCTCATGCTGTTGTGGAACCCTTTCTTATATAATCCATTGCGTAGAGTTTATAGGCTGATGTTCCTGCCATCCTGGGCCTGGATGCAATAAGAAAATATACAGCCTTCTGTTTTACCGTCACTCAGCTTCATTACCTTGACAAAGGCGTCTCTGCAGTCAGAGGCCTGCTTGGAGCTGAGGGGTTTGGTCACACTCTCTCTGTTGGTCGTGAAGGAGCGATGGGTCAAACTCGCCCCTAACGGAGTTTTCTGGACCTGCAGAAAAAAGACAAATCTCATCGTTCACGGCTAAAGAGTTGCGGTCTTTTAATCACATTTTTATGTTCACGATTACAATACATTACATTACATGCTCACCTCCAGCAGTGACGCTGCAACGCTGAAGTGTTCTGACTTGCTGACATCACTGGTGTCCAGGTTATTTTCTGTGTTGGCTGGTGGGAAAGTAAGATAAACAACAAGTAAAGTAAGTAAATAAATAAATATCAAAATCAAAATCATGCTACTCTTGAAAGAAGATGTGCTTCAAAAACTAATCTCACTCTTTTCTTAAGAATAGATAAGAATAGGCTAGTTGTGCAATGGAAATGAAAAAAGATTTTAAATAGTAAAAGGCACAAAAGGCAAGGAATATTTTCCCAAAAATGAGAAAAATAAAATGTTAAAAATCCCCAAAATACCAAAAGACATTCCTGATATCAAGTACAATGTTTAACTTCTATAAGAATAACAACCTTACAGGTTCAGATAGTCTTTGACTCTCTACACTCACCCTTGAAGCAGATGTTCCCCAGGTGTAACATGGCTGCCAACAGCTTAAGGATTTGCTGACTTTCGGTTTCTGAGAAGAAGAAATGCATGGCGGAACGAATACACTTGAAGTCTTCAGCATCATCCCTGCCTTCACACTCGATACAGCCGCCCTACGGCACACGAGAGGGAAGGTTTAGGTTATTCACTGCAGGTGGATGACATCATTGGTTTGTGATAAAAAAAAAAAAGAGCCATAAAATAGCGACTGTAATACCTTGGTAAGAAAGGTGTATTCCTTTGCATTTCCAAGGCTCAAAGTCTTCTTCTCCTCTGTTGTGACCCCTGCCAGCATGCAGTAAAAAATGTGGTAGTTTCTCTCCTCCAGGGCCTGAGGTTGTGGAGCGAAAATGAACAATTATTGTCACAAAAAGGTAAAACTTAATATGTTAAAATTGTGTCAAGTAAAAGTAAGAACATAAAAAAATGAATTAGAAACATTTCACGTGCTCTCTCTACAGGCCATTGTGCTTAATGCCCATGATGCATGTTTTTTTTTTTAACCAGCCCTGCGACAGATTTTTTATAGGTTTAAGTGTAAAACTGCCATCTGGAGAGATACAGTATGTAGAACTGGGTTTGTCAGGACGGTGGCCTCCTCACCTGATGGCAGACACGAGACTTCTCCAGGAGATACTGCTCCACACGAGCACCTTCAATCACTCCGTCCTTATTGAAGAAGATCTCCAAATATTTCCCAAAGCGACTGGAGTTGTCGTTGCGGATTGTTTTAGCATTTCCAAATGCTGCACGGGACAGAGCAGGGACGTTTGAGGAGCTGACACTGACTTCAAACGGCAGCTGTTGCTTGTCTGTTCAGTGTGACTGCATGTGTTGGTATTAGTATAGTTTTACCTTCTAGTATTGGGTTGGACTCTAGGATCTCCCGTTCAATCCGCTGCTCAGAGAGCTCACCGCTGATTGCTGCCAAGTACTGGAGGATCAGCTTAGTACTCTCTGTCTTCCCTGCTCCTGATTCCCCACTGAGAAAAGCACAGAAGAAATGTGATCAGGGAGCAACACATGACATGATGTCTATTCAAGGATTCTTTTGGGCAACAATTAACCGGCCATAAAGACTTTTTGGGCGAATGATTTATTCCGACCTGATGATGCAACACTGGTTCTTGAGATGGCGCATGGTGTTACTGTAGCAGGCTTCAGCGATGGCAAAGATGTGTGGAGGGAGCTCCCCCAGCTTTCTACCACGGTACAGCCTCACCTGAACGACAACACATGAGACACATCACTGTGATCTAAGACAACGATCTTCAGCCATAAATGCAAAATGATCTACAACTTTTTCATTCTATAATGCATATTGATACCAGCCTCACCTGTTCACCTGAATATATGGGAAAGTCCTGGTACGGGTTCACGGCCACCAGCACAGAGCCTATGTAGGTCTACAATCACAAAAATGGCAGCGTGAGGCATTAACGAATATTTGCCTAAATTAATCTGACTGGTGATTGGAATTGGAATTGGAATATTTTTATGCAACCCTGCTACAATGGAGGTGGATGGGATTTAGTTTGAGATGCTCAAATCATTGTAAAACGTAAAATTTGAGGGATTCATCTACAATATAAAACACCAGAGAATCAACCCAGGTGCTCAAGATATTTTAGAGAACCTAATTAAATGGGTAGTGCAAATTCAAGTCTATTTTATTTTTGATCAACAAACCACTGGAGGTGCTGCCTCTTATTCTCCTGGCTGTGTTTTAAATTTGATAAAAGTTACTGATGAAGTTCTAAAACGCCAAAACCCCTTTAAATTAAATTAACGCAAAATGTTTGCAGGAGTTTATGAGTGCACAAAGTAAACAGTAAAGATTACGTACATTGATATTTTTAAACATGAACTATAAATCCATATATTTTATGCTTGTGTTGTCTTTCAATTTTAATCTTTTTATGATGTTAACTACTCATCTTTAATTGTTAATGTAGTCTCTAAATGGTGTGCATTAGTCTCTAAATCAATTTGAACTTCTTTTTGTGTCATTAATTGCCTGTAAAGCACTTTGAATTGGATGCAAATTATTTTAAAGGTGCTATGTAAATGAGGTTTGATGATTATCCTGCAGGTGTCCTCCATTGTTTCCAGAAAGACACATTACTAACCAGTTTTTGAATTGGCATTTTTGACGTGGCTGCAGAAATCCACGAGGGTGATAATAAAAACAAATCTGCGTGGATAAATAAATATTTAACCACCATGAGAGAGTTAAAAACAGTTTTTTTTTTTTACATTTGTATGAACCAGCTGTCTGTTATAGAAATAGCACTGCAGTAATATCATATAAAATGTGACATTATTACTATAATATGTATCAATTAGCACCCAATATTAACACAGTTTGTATTTTATTTTTATTTAATTATCTATTTTTCCTTTTTGAAAAAATAAATTTTATAGGGACTAAAATAAATTTTACAGGGACTGCAGTTCAGTCTAGAGGCATAATTCCTGCACTTTCAGTAATCCATCTTAAAAGCACTATTTTGTAGAAACATTTAAGTTGAAATCAAACTCCAGTGTTATATATGCCTTACATAGATGATGTCCTGTTTGTGTCGGAGCTGCAGGTTCCTGAGGAGGCCGGCCTCCGTCATGTCTCCCAGTTTGATCATGTCGTCCACACCCTCCACTGATGTGGGGTGCATGATCCTGAGGGAGGCCTCCAGCTCCTGAGACAGGCTCCTCTCCTGGATGAGGTCAGAAAGACCTTTAAGGTGTATATCTCAGGCTGAGATATGTTTTTATGATGCTTGACGGGAACAACAAACATCAACATCTTGATTTCGCTCTATATCTCAGCCGTCAGCGGGCGTTTACCTTTCCCTCATCGTTCACCAGTAACCGCTGACCAGATGGTGTCACCTTGACCCTCGCTCCAATGGGCACCCCGATGTCCGAGTCCACCCAGACCCACTCCCCCTGAAATTTCAGAGCAGAGTAAATAAGTTAAAAAAATCCACAAAGATAGATTTTTAGCCCTTCCGAAAACAGAATTTATGATGGGATTTGGTTTACAATTTCCTTGACTGAATGACTGCTGTGCCAGGAACAACTGAATATGATTTATGGGAAGTACTATCCTGACCAATAAAATCCACACTCAGAACTCCAGTCACCTATTTCACTCTTACCTTTCTCAGCATCACCAACTCAGAGCTTTTCTACTCCCTAAACAAAGAAATCCATACGACAGTTTTAGTTTACAAGAAAAGATACGACTCCATCAAATCATGTTCGGCTTCGCTTCTGGTTCATCAGCATTTTAGACTTACAGGACTTATAGAGTTAAACCTTATTCATTACAAAGACATAACAAAGAATTTACTGTAACACACACACAGGAAACGATTAAGACGTCTATACCTTGCAATCCTTTTATCAGTGATCTTCATTTATTCCCACTCCTTCCACCAGCTGTGGAGCTGTTTTGTCCCGACGCCCTCCTGAATGGGTCTAAATGTGAGGAAGGAGTAACCACTAACAGACTGATTTTTATGACACTTTGACTTTGAACCGACTGTGACAGAGAGGAGAAGAAACCGATCGCTTAAGGAGGGGTGAGTATCTGTCTTGTCATCGAGGGGGTGTCCTCCTGGTGGTGATGATCTAATTTTTTCTCCCCCTCGAGTGGGAAAACTTATGATGCGGTTTGATATGAATAATTAAAACCAGTCATGTTGTTTAAACACAATTCTGAGACATTAACTGACTTATATTAAAAAAAAGCTATATATACATGGTTTTATTATACATTGAACATGGCCATATGGTGAGTTTCATAATGAATTCATGTGTAGCCTTTGAACCCTGGTTGTGTAAAACAGACACCGCAGGGCATCTCTCAGAGAGTCACTGCAATAAAGATGGAAATGAGATTAACCCAACAGTCGCTTGATTTGATTTCTCTCATGGGAGATTTAATGATGTGTGGCGGTTATCATGTAAATTATATAACTGAGGGGATTCTGTGGTTGTGGACAAGTCAGGCCTTCTACTGTCAGCGACGACATTCTATCAAGTGAAAATTTCACTGCCGCTTATTTACTGTGCTGAGGTAGAAGTTGTACTTCAAACCTTGAGGGAAACCTCCCTCTAATAGTCACTACGATCCGATCAAAGTCGTCAGGCTGTGTGGGTGTAAAGTCACAACAGCCCTTAGGTGGGAGTCACTGCAGGTTAATGCTGGCGTCAGTGTGTTCAGCTCAGATAAGGAATTTTCTAAGATAGACAAAATGAAATTTTTTTTTAACTCAACACTTCAGCACTGCAGTTGCATGTGCTTATGGGTAATAATCCAAAGGTAAGGCAGTTCAACTCTGCTTGTAGTGACTAAGTGCGGCGGCCTTTTCTCAATCACGACTGCTGGATACAAAGATTATCTCCCCGTTTCAACCCATCAGCCTGATCTTGTGACAGTCGAACCAGAGCTGTTCTGACTTCTTAACAACAGGCAGTTTTGAATTGTTTCTGGTTCTGGTTGCTGGCGTTAGCTAACTTTTATGTTTTAAGTGTTATGTGTTATGTGCTCTTTGGCCGCTACATGAAACATTTTGTAACTCTGTTTCGACAGGTCCATAAAAATAAATATTTAATCGAGTTTGACTTGAGGGGAGAAAAAAACAACCAAAAAATAAAAAACCAGAAGCTTGACAGAAGTGGTATTGTCTCCATGTTTGTGGAAGACACAGAGGTTTATTAAGGTGGCCTTATCAAGTACGATAAAACACGCAGATGCATTACTTTTATGGTGCATCGATTATAAACACTCCCTGGTAACACAGAAGGTTGAGATTATGTGTATTCGCAATATAAATTAAACAGGACGGCAGTGTCAAAGTATAATTAGGGATGAGCAGTGACATATAGTACACACATATATAGTACAGTTATGTCTAAACTAGTATTCAGGGGAAAAACAACAACTTGAGTCATATTTTCCCTTCAGTGGATTTAATCTACGTATTTATTTACCTAAAGATAAAGACCACCATCTATTGCTGTTAATAGGGGTTAGAGGAGAACAAATGCACTTTCAATACTGACCAGAATCAAGGTTACATGTCACAATATAATTTCACAAAAGACACACAGCATCGTCAAGTTTTCCAATGTGAGGATTTTTCCTCAACTCTTCGAACAAGCAAGTGAGCACAATTGTTTTTCCACAAGCTGGTTTAAAATAAATGTAAAGCTCATGTCACAAACATGTCAGTCCACGTAAAACAAAATAATTTAAAAACATTTAGCTTCTGCTTAAAATAAAAGAAAAAAGAGAAAATCTGGACACGAGCACTAAAAACAAATCCGTCAAGCAAGAGATCTCATATGCAAAAACAGAACAAAGATTGTGCAGGCGGAGCAGCGACTTTACAGACGTTAGACACACGTAGTAGTGTTCAACTAAAATCTGAAGGCGTGACAGATGAGGAGAGGCACAGACACACACAAGTACACAGACGTATTTATCAATATCAGTATTACTTCAGTAGATGGCAGTCAGTAGCGTATTTTAGGAGTAGTTATATCCATTTAAGCTCCTTTTAAAGCCACCAGGCTCCTTTAGTTTCCTGTTGGAAACAACCGACTAAATTTACAGTAGACTTAAGCCGACGTACATTTTCCTGCTGTCCTTGTCCACAGCAGCTGTATTTCTGCTGCTTCTCAAAACTGCAGTCATGAAGACTGCCATCTACTGTAGGTAGTAATACACCGGCTTTGGAAAGGTTCCCTCATACAGTCTCACTTCAAAAAAACAAACCCTAACTATATCCCTTAAAGGAAAAACAGAAAGAAGCTCACCACCGTTTGAAAATGTGCAGCTGCTCTGAAAAGCATCTTCACTAAATTAAGGCTGAAATCAACAGTTGATAAAGTCCATAAAGTCCTTATGCTGCACAGATTGTCTGCGCATTAAGATAATAAAAAAAAACCCCAAACAAAACAGCAGTTAGAATCTCTCCGAAGCACATTAGCCAACATAAAATGCATCAAGATCTCAAGGCCACCAACCGTTTTCAGCAGCATTTAACATTCAAGTTTTTTCCATGTTTTGTATTAAAAACAATAATATTGAGTTGATAAGTTATTGACATTGGCCTGAATGGCACAATAAAATACAGAAAAAGTAACCCAGTTTAGATTTCAACAGTGTTGTAGATGAATGAGATCTTCTTTTTCAGAATTAAAAGAAGTCCTGTGAGCTGTGCCATGAAGAACCTGAGGCGGCTCTTTGATTCACACCACAGAAGAATCTGATAACTCCTCCTGCCCAACACTCTATAAATAAATACAGCAATATAAAACATATGTGTATAGCTGCTATTTTGCTTCTCTACCAACGCTAGTTCACCTGTTTTACTCTCTATTGCTGCTACATGTTTGTTGTTTGATCCGGGCCACAAATTTCAGCCTCCATCAAAAAAAAGCAAACAAGAAGTGAAGTTCAGTAGTGTGGTATCTTCTATTGCTTTGCAAACACAAATATGGGTCTCTCCTCAATCACAAACTAGACTGCACAACAGTTCATTAGGCCAATGAATCAATAGCTAATTAAAAGACCTGGGTTGTAATTCAATTTGGAATCCATACGGAATTACATAAAAATATTAGTCTGCCCATTAGTGATTTCATGGAGGCTTGAATTAGGTATACCACTTTAATCACTAACTATAAATCAAACATACAGCCAACCGTTTTCCAAAGCACACCACGGTAGATTTTTTAACTTAAGTTCCACTTTGTCTTCAGTATTTCTGTCGATTTCCCAAAAATGAAAGTAAATTTGCCTTTAATTCTTCATACTATAAGTTATACCTGGGACTGGAACATGTGGCACGTCTAGAAATGACAGCGATTGTTAAAACCCACACACGCTGCCATGCACGTGTGTGGGTTGTTGGCACTAAATAGGAACGGGCCTTCATGTTAAGACTGAAACTTGGTGTGGATTTAAATTGAAATCTCTCTCTGACCTGGTCAGTGACCTCCCTGCTTATAACACTAATACTACCTCGAAACAACATCTCCACAAATCAGCTAAAGAAAATGTGCAATTCCAAATTTCCGTACAAGTGTGTGTGCGCTCTATGACACATTTGAGTGTTTATGATTTGTTCTCCTCGGGCCTCTTGAGCACTGCATTGTATTTCAGGGATGTGCCGTCTGCTTTGAGCTGCACCTCCACTAATGTGAAGATTGAGATTACCTATGAGTGGAGACAAGAAATTACGGTTATTGCAGTTGCACCGTTGCTTTGTCAAAGACACTTTCTAACCATCTCAACCCAAAGTTTGTCATCCTATTTTCTCTTGTTTTTATTTTTTTTAATCCTTTTTTTGTCATTCTCAAATCGATAACACGTTGGAGCTGCCTAAAAGCCACAATACCACCTGAGATGCTATCATACTAGAATTATTAAAAGTTTAGCATTAAATATTCAGCTTTTCCGGGAGAAATGCATTTTTCAGTGTCTGTGCTTCTCACCTGTTCTACTGGAGGTTTTTCTGGGTCCTCCGGTGTCCAGACCAGAGTCAGCTCTGATTTCTTCCCCACCTTTTGATGGCGGAATGAGTCCAGGTTCACAACAGACTGAAATGGAATCAAATGGTTTCAAACCGTTTCAGCGGAAAAAGTCATCTGACCTATTACTGTGAATTGATGAGCAAATTTTGTTTTATATGTTCACACCAAAAATCTCTGTTTTGGGTAAATACTAGTGTGCTTGTATAAAATGAATGACGAAACTGAATCAAAGGCCATCTGCACGATCAAAACATCACTCTGTGTCCACTACATTGTAAAATAACAACACGTTTGTAAGAACAAAGGCCATATGCAAAACACTAAATGAAATGATAAGATTAAACTTTGTTAATGGAGTGTGTTGGAGCTGACCTTGCAGTAGATGCGTTTCTGCACACTGTATCTGAGAACCAGCACGTCAAAGGACTGATCCAGCACCCCCATCACCATGGCCTCAGAGTCCAGAGGGCCACACTCCTGTAAAGGATTAACCAAAGACTTCTTCATACTGAAAGTATGGTTTTGACCTGACATTAAAGAAGTTTTGACTTGTTCTTATTACTATAATCGTCCCTGTTTTTACACATTTCTATTTCATTATTTTCAAGTTTACATTTCTTTTTTATTCCTGTTTTAACGTTCTTTCTGTCGTTGTTAGAATTTTGTGCATGTAAACTCTTTGTTGTGAAGCACTTTGAGCAACATTTCATGTAAGGTGCTATACAAATACAGTTTATTATTATTATTATTATTATTATTATTATCATCATCGTCAAACTGTAGCACATTTTACATACTAGATAAACTCCAAATTAATGATCAACCAGGGTCACTCTAATCACTCTAATCAGGATTACTGAAATTATTAGAGGCTCAAATTGCAAGAAAGTTTTCTTTTCAGGAATCAGGGTGAGAAATAAATAAATGTATAAAGTCAGAGAAAATAAAATCTGACACTTTTTCCTTTGCAGATAAAAAAAAAAAAAAAATTAAGGTATCACATGTTTGTAAAAGCACATTTCATGAACAAAGTATTATGTTGTAGTTGAAGTATTTTGATGCGAAACATTCCCTTAAAATCATGGTCACTGTTAAAGAGAAGATAAACTCACAGCCTGAACAGCAAAAAGCATGTTGTTGATCTGGCTGTACCCACCTTCACAAACACTCCAAAGAAGAGCTCACTGCTGAGCTCCTGGACTCTCTTGGACAATGTCTTCTTGTCATTACAGTGTGATGCCTGCTTTTGAACTTCTTCTGTTGACAGCCTCAGATTAGGCCCACAATCTGCACATATCCATTCAATGGACAGAGAGACATAAATGAGTATGAGGCAAAAAAAAAACAACAACAAAAAAATCACACAATAGGAGCAGACAGAGGTAGGAAGAGCGATGGCAAGAGCACAAACAATGCATCAACTTATTGTGAGATCTGAGGCTGCTTTGCTCGGTTCAGTATTTCTCAAACAGGTTTCTTGTGTGCAAAGAGAGACTTTAGTAAAGGAGGTACATACTCAGAGAAGAAGCTAGCAGTCGGTGGACAATGATGTCAGCATATCGTCTGATGGGTGATGTGAAGTGAGTGTAGAGGGGAACATTGAGGGCGTAGTGCTTAAAACACTGCTCCTGCTTGTATGAACCGGTACAGAAGTACAAAGCCATCTGGAAAACAACCCAGATTAATTATAGAAACTTACAGAGATATTACTGGAAAGGTTTCATGTTAAAATTGCATATTCAGAGTCAAGATTCAGAGAGAAATCAAGAGATTATATTATTGAGATATTAAGTTTATAAGGGCATTTATGTGTTCCCCAAAAACGTCTTGAATGTCATCATAGAAGTTCAAACAGAAAGCGCTAACTGAGCTCTAACCTGCATGGGTCTGGAGCACATGTGGGTGAGGACTTCTCTTCTGGCAGTGGAATACTCGTCATCACCAAGAGCAGTGTTGAGGCTCTTCTGCATTTTGAAAAAGTGAAAGAATAACTTCGTGTGATCATGTAAAAGAGCTAGTGAACATTTGGACAGCAAATGGACAAAAAAACCGCCTGTAATGGTGTGATTCTGAATTGGATCTCTGAAAGAAACTCTAAACATTGTGCCTTGTACTGCACTGATTCATCAGGAAACATATTTCTACTGGTTTTTGACATACTAGAAGCGGGGCTACTGACATGCAATGCTCCGGCAGAGGACAGATCAATGTCGAGTCCCAACTGGTCACAGAGCTCCTGTAGCTCATCCACCATTTTGGCCTTGGGTGGAGGGTGGCACCTGAGCAGGGCCAGCTCAGGGAATCTGCTGTAGATGTGGTGAGCTGTGGCAATGTTGGCCAGTAGCATGAACTCCTCCACCAACCTGGAGAACACAGTTATGACTGACACTTACAATGATCGTAGGACGACTGATATTTAAAGCACCCCTGACTCAGAAATCGATTTCACCAATTATCTATAATGTGTCATGCCAAACGTACTATTTGATAAGAAACAAAAGGGAGACAGTCACAGACATGTATCTGAGGAGGGGGTCGTTACTCACTTGTTACTGTCTCTGTACTGGTAAACATAGCAACCCTGAGGCATCATGGTCTCTTTATCCAGGGTGAAAGACAGTTTCATCTGTGACAAAAAAACAAAACACAGGACATGTATAGAAAGTAAACCAACTCATCTGCATCATATTTGTGCGCATTTATACCCTTAGCCTGAGTTTGTAGCAGCGCAAACCACATTTGGACTGAAATGACACCAAAAGTACTTCACTATATTTCATTCAAAACTAGTGCTGCAAATATTTCTAAAACTTAAGATGTACAAATTAAGAAATTTAAGTTCCACACAATTAGTGAAGGTGTACTGAAAGTTGGGTCAAGAGAGAATGACACTCTATTTCTCTCTTTCTAAATAAAATGTGTTGGTCAGTCAGTCACACAGAGGTCAAAAAGGCCTAACCTGGTCTAGTCTGAGGGCCCCTCCTGAGAAGCGTTGAGCCCGCAGGTTCTTAGCGATGGAGTGCAGGTTGAGCACAGCCTGGTGGATCTCATCTATGGGGTGCTCAGGGTCCACAGGCGGCAGCTCCTCAGCAGAGAACATCTTTTCGGGGGCTTCGATCATGCTCTGAGCATGGTCGTAACTCAGCTTCACGCAGGAACGGATGACGGAGCGGCCAAACCACTCACTCAGGATCTGGGGGGGGGGGTGGGCAGGTGAGGTGGAAACCAATGAGATTAATCAGCTATCACCAAGAGCATCCAGAGACAATTTCAGATTAATAAAACAACTATCAGACCCTTTACTCCTCTCCTCTAAGAGCTCAGTGGATTTGAAAAGGTCATACCTTCCCCTCAGGTGTGATTTTCCAAATGACAGAGAAAGTGAGTCTGTCAGTGAGAGGATTCAAACTGCACAGCTCCTCACACAGCAGACGGGGCAACATGGGGATCACCTGCACACAGACAAAAAATCATTGAGCGCTCGAGACAAAAATGAAAGAAGGTATGTTAATGGACAAATAACTGGGAGTGGGTTATGTGAAAAAAAAACAAAAGGCCATATAATTCAACAAGCTTTAGTCAGATGAACTAGTAATTTCAAATTTAATGCCATGTGAATTAGTTCATTATTAAATGACAGTGTCAAGGAGCACTCACCTTTTGAACCATGTATACACTAGTTGCTCTTTGGCTCGCAACAGCATCCAGGGTGTTGTCGTCCTCCACAAAATAACTCACATCAGCAATGTGGACCCCCACCTCAAAGTTGCCTGTGTTGAAAAGACAGTCTATGACTTCCCATCCCTCAATAAAAGACAGCAACTGTACATAGTATCAAAATTCATGATGATCAATGAGGTCAACAGCTACAGTAGTTTACCGTCTGGGAGTTGTTTACAGGACAGAGCATCATCTAGGTCTCTGGCGGTGGCAGGGTCGATTGTGAAGATACACTCCTTCCTACATGTGATCAAATCAGAGCTTTGTGATTCATATGAATATCTAAATCAATAATTAATACAGCACATGTGCTTGCTGTCATTGAATGGCATATCAATAACCAAAACATTAACAAGCGTGACATATTCCCCCGCCATGGATGCATCGAAGAAAGACAGAAAGAAGCTGTGCAAGTCGTCTCTGTTAATTGCATATCTGAGAAAAAGTTGAATTTTCTAATTTGAAATAAATAAATGAAATGCATAAAATGTCCAAAATCTCAAAAAGACACCTTTCCAGTACATGGAGGATACATACATAATCAAGAAAAAAAAATTGAACAGTTTTTGAGTTATGCTTTGGAGACTCCCAGTCTCAGAATGAGCCTAAGTCCAACTTATTAACATGGAAAAAGACAAAAAACACAACAAAAATCCCTAAATAGAACCACTTCAGCAATTTCAGTGTATAACCAAAGGTAAAAGGTAGCATGAACAAAAATTCAGGATAACTTGGCTAATCTGAATTTCACCATTGTAATCAGGCCATGTCAAAAAACGTACGATTTGGCCTTGTGGCCTTCCAACAGAGCATTAAAGAAAATGTGGGTCATGTCATTTATATACAGGAGCTGGCAGGTGATTGGCTTAAAGGGTTACAGATAATTAACTTCCTGAGATCCCCCTATACATATCCTTGATGATGCGGCAATGACTAAAAGCACTGAACATGCAACTCTTCCAGCCAGAGGGGGCAACCTACCAAAACTACTCCCACAGAGGGAGATGATGTACTGGATCTCAACACTCCCAACACAGTGACACCTGCTGGACTGAATGATGACCCCAACATACAAATATACATTTCCTCTAAGCATCTTTCAAAACACTGAAATATAGAATGTAACATCTAACCTCAAAGTTTTAATGCTTTATCTGCGTGAGGTTTTGTTTGTGCAACCTTTTTTACTGCTGGGCATTTAACATTAAAATTATATGATTTTGGTTTAGCACCACAAATAAAAACACAGGGGAGGTGCATCCTTCTCATAAGTCTAAATATCTTGCACCATTTCAGCACTATGTTGTGTGTAGAAAGTTTCATGAAAACATATTTAATAGTTTTTGATTTATGCTCCACAAAAAACAACCCCGCAACGTTCAGACAGATGGATGGAACCCATTCCTAGATCCCTCTCTTCACTTTGTTCATGGTGGGGATAATAACATAACCCGTAAGCAGTCGGGAGCTTCCACCTCTGCCTCTTGCGCAAAGCTGCATCTAGCTCATTATGTTCCCACTCAAATATTTATAAAAATAGAGAAAATGCATGGTTAGCAATCATACCTCAGATCTTTCCTCTTTCTCATCTCCTCAGACGGGATGATCCAGGGCAGGTTCTTCGGTAGGCAATCTAACACCTCATCCGAGAACTCGGAGAAATCCACATCGTACTCTGTCAGGATGCCCTCCGTCTCTGGCTCAATTTCTCCAGCTTGACCCAGAGTCTTTGCGAGTCGACTGGAGGAAACATTAGGAGAGAGACGGGTTGGTTGTCTTACGGTTGAAACGGTTCCCTGCATCGAGCTTTTAATGCAGCACTCACCCCTCTGCAAAGTTGCTGTCGGCTACCCAGTTGGTGATCCGACATATGAACAAAGTGTTAGTGTAGTCGCCCGGACGGGAACTAAAGTCTTGGGGACAGTCAGCGAGAGGAACATTAATTCGTGGCACCCGGTGGTCCATCGGGGAGAACATAGCAAAAGGCTTATCTGGAAGGAATTTCAGGAAGCCTGTCGCAGCTCTTGAATGTTTCTTCTCAACAATGTACACCACCTGACAGACAAATGATGAGGGAGGAAGAATGATGAGTTTAATATACAGCAGAAGTGAAACAGAATTTCAGTGATCTTAGGAAATTGTTAATACAAACAGTATTACTTTTGCCATCATGAAACTCTTCTTGTTACAAGAAAATGTGTAGATTTAATAAAGTAGTCAGCTATTTACCTCTGCCAAGGAGGTTATGTTTTCAACTGTGTCTTTTGGTTTGTCTGCCTGGTGGCAGGATTATTAAAAAAAACAACTACTAGACACATTTTCATGAAATTTGGTGGGAGGGTTGAGCATGTGGCAGGAGAGAAATTGTTTAATTTTGAAGTGGATCCAGATAAAGGGGCAGATTTAGGAAAATTTTGGAATTTGGATTAGGGTTTAATCGAAAGGGACAGCTGGGCCTTGGCAGAAAAATGTGCTCTACTGAGTGCCCTCCTCCAGTAGTTAGGTAGTTGTGGAGACTTCGCATGTATTTAACCGAGATTAGGATTAAATCTGCATTTAGTTGAATTGTTTAACTTAACTGTCAGTGGGTACGTTTTACATGAGGAACTTAAGGTAAAGGGTTAGACTAAGACAGATATACATTTCACAGCATATACAAATCATTTAGACTTTATAGTTAAGCCCCTCTCATAGCTTCACATTGAGCTGGAACAAACAGTGTATTAGTGGTTTTTGGGGTAATGTAAGAAATACAGCACCACAGAAAGGAGGACAGCTCACTTTAGCGGTCTTTTGGAGTATTTCACCACTGGCTGCTGGGGTTGAGGGGTCCTCCAGAAGTTCCCCTATTTCAATGAGAAGAAAGGACAAAATTAAGATGTATAAGCTGAACTACTGTGCTATTGTCTATTTGTTGTCTCTTCTGTGAATTGACACTCTCTTCAGATCAATAAACATTCAAATATGGAGTTTACTAACCAATGCCATACACCAGCGCAATTATCATTAGTCGAGACCATAGTTACCATATTATATATGATTTGTAATCGCTGCTGTTATCACAACTATCAAAGTACCTGTGTCAGTGAGAGTAGTATTCTGAACTTTTCTGACGAGTTCATCCAGGTTGCTACACTGGTGTTCCGAAATAACGTCAGGCCTGGGAGTGTGCGCTGTCTTCTTCTGCACAATATTTTCTTTCTGGGCCTCTGACCCACTGGAGCCCTCACAGTCGGTATCCGACTTCACAACCTAGACATACACAAACGTTCATCATCTACTGGGACAGTCACAACTGCTGCGTTTTGCTGTCCTGTGAATGAAGTTGGCTAAAGTGGATCCTGACATGACAAGTCAACAAACAGGTTTGAAAAGCTGAAGCAAACGTTTAAGACGTGGGGCTTACAGACTAGAAGTATATTGCGCACAGAAAGACAAGTGTCGTCTACCTTCCACTGGTCCCGAGGGAGAATTTTCACCACCACGATATCTCCATTCAGCGCTCTGTTGCGAGCAACAATACCATCCAGAAATATATCCCATGCGTCGTCCTGCAAACATAAAAACTGCTCATCTCCTGGTTGTTTTTAACATCTTTCAAAAGTTAAAGTACTAGCTGACATAGTAAAATCACATTGCAAGTTACAGTTATTATAAATATACTGCAGACATATAAGAAATTAATTATAAGGTGATTTTATAGAAACAATTAAACAAGTTGTTGTGGCAGCGAAAAATAATGTGTCAAAGTCAATTTAATTCAGTTATATGACACTTCATATGTACCGCCCAGGCATAACCAGGACTGTCGGGACCTCATTTCTCTCTGGGTTGAACTTACAGGTGACGGAATGAAAGCTTCGTGGTATTTCTTTGGGTTGATCCTTAGCTGTCCCTGCAGAGAAAGTACATATAGAATTCATAGAAATGAATCCACCACAATAATGTGTGAATCAGTGCTGTACTCATTATTACCTTGTCAGGATCTAGATGCATAAAATATGAGAAATATGCATGCACACCCTTTTAGTTGGATTTATAAGTTTGTTTTATGAATCTCAATCTTTCTAGAAAGGGGTGAAGGTGCATAACCTTCATTTCCATTCCCACAATTAACCATAAATGGATGTAAACACCCAACAACCATTTATGCAAAGACAACGGTTTGGTTTTCATCAGTGAGGTTTTCCAATAATAAAAAATATTAATAAATAAAAAAGTTTTTTTTAAATACATATTTTTGTGTGATAATCCTCAATTCAAATGAAAAACTACCGCAATATTTAAAAACTTGTGTACCTGCATAGTTTGACCAACATGAGTCATTTAAACTGCACTTGATTAAGATTTTAATACTGTGGTGTCTTTACAGTATACAGTAATAGCTTGGCTCGTACCTGAATGAGTTCCCCTCTTTTAAGGCCATGGGAAACCTCTTCAGATGTCATGTAGGAGTCAAACACTTGTTTCTTCGATCCTCTTCCTCCTTTGTTCTTACTCTTGTCAGCAGAATTGGTACCTGCAGGTAAAAGGATTTTAATCCATCAATTTAATTCACATGAATGATTAAATGTATAAATCTACATTCTCTCAACGCCTGCTGTGAATTTACATCTCAAAAACTAACCTACAGTTTACCTCTGGGCTGCTGCAGTTTTTTGTCTTTACTATGAGGGGACTTTGGCCTTGACATCGGAGCATCAACCCCAGATTTTAATGTCCCTTCTCCACTTTTAATGTCATCTGGGTACTTTGGCAAGTTTCTTTTCTTCGACTTTGTGATCTTATCATGCTCCTGTACACTTGCACTGGTTTTCTTTGGGGACTGGGCACGTTCATTGAACGAGTCAGTCTCTTTGGAGTCTTTGTTTTTCTTCTGCGGCTTCTGGTGTTTCTTTAACTCACTGGGTTTTAAAGAGGTGAGTTCCTCACCAGACTCAATGTCTCCATCATGGCTGGTGGTGGTGTTCCTTCTCTGTCCCTGTCGCTGCCTGTCAGACACCCCCTGCCTACTTTCACAGTCTTGCGGTGCACTGCGGGTGATTAGTTTCTCCATGTACAGAGACAGTGAACTCTCCTCTCCTTTGCTTTTCATGGAAGAGTAGAAGTCACTTGAATCAGATAAATCATAGGGCATTTGGTCCCTTTTTCGCTGAGGTATGCTCAGCCTGTCACTCTGGGCTTTGAGCAGGGTGCTTGGTCCAAGTCCTTCCTTTGGAAATGAGGCATCCTTTGTATATTGTTCGAGATATAAACTGAATTTGCTGCTGTTGTGCTGGCTGAGAAGCCTGGCATAGGCATCTTTCTTAGGAGGAGTGCTTGACTGACTCTGGCTGCGTTTTGGCTCTCGATTCAGATTAGCCTTAGATTGCCGTGGAGGATCCATATGGCAATCCTTGCAGATGCTGTCTCTGAAAAGGCAAACAGAATGCAGTAAGTGCCGCTATTCGGGCATGACTCAATATACATGACTCATAATTCAGAGCACTCAAAATCAACAAATAAAAAAATAAGAACAGACTTTTCAGTAACGTTAATTGCGTTATTGCTGAGTAGTATAGGCTAATTTTACATCGCGTATTGGATTGGATTTATTGGGTAAAATTTAACGTGTAAAAACATACAATTATAAATAATTACCGAGGATGACAAAAAAGTATAGCAGACACTGATTTCTAATGCGATCCTCCGTGAAATGTTTGCCTGGTAAAAGTAATAATAAAAATGTTTCCTTGGTCAAATTAACAAATGTAGGCCTGACTGGCTAGTTAAACAAGATTAACCAATGTTACATTGTGTGATGATGATTTACGAAAACAAAGTTATCCCACTGTTAAGTAAACACATGTTCTCGCTAATGGCTAACGCTTGATGCTAAGTGACGTTAGATAACAGCTACTAGCTGATCCTGACTAGCACTATCTACTTGTGCCGGCAAGTACCGACTGAACGTTTAGTTAACTCTGAATAAACGTAACAATGAGCCACGACAAACAATTCGAAAATGAACTGAAAAATTGTCAAGTGTAATTTTTAAACATTACCTTATTCGCAACGTGTAGGTTATACAAGTTAGCTAGCTGTCGTTCTGGACAAAATGCTACTGTAGCTGTAGCTACTTGCGCTTCCTCCGCCGTCTGAATGGTGACAGTCATGCTACCTTTGAGTGCTGTCGGAAATATTGTCGTCAATCTTACGCACAGACACGCATGGAGAATGAGATCTATATCTGTGGTAATATATTTATATGTTACAATACAAATCTACCAGTTTTATTTAGTTTTATGTGTTTACTAATTAAATATTAAGTCTGGAGCACACAATGGGCATTGGGAGGAAACCTAAAGGGACAATCCTGTTACGACACATCACTCTTATTTAATCAATGTCATTAAGAGATTACGTTTTGGAAATATCCAATTGACTTTGAATTAATAAGTGACCGTGGGCTCATATATTTAAAACATCACACCAAAATGAATCAGTTTATGTGTAAATTAACATGACATCTTCATTTACGGAGAAACTCCTTGATTTTCTTTAGAATGACTGCATAGACTGTTTAACTGAGACAAGTAACCCCTAGAGGGCAGCAAATACTAAATATTTATTTTATTTGAGTGTACCACAGCACTTCTTCTCTGACTGTAGTGACAAATGCTGTGTGACACGTTTGCAAGCAAGTCATCCTGTCTGATGGGAATGATTGTTCACATAAATGTGTGATGTCTGGATGTGAGTACATGTATGCATATGTAATTTTGTCACCTATATTTTTAGGAGATTCTCCTCTCTCTGCTGACAAGCTGATTTCACTCCTTTCTACTCATGCTTGCTTGCATAGTACAGCTTATAGACAGCTTGTGAAGGCTCCCTCAAACACACACTCACACATGTGAGCTTTCCTCAGAATAATTCCACAGAGATGTCAGGGGGGGGGGGAGTTTTGGGGGACGCTGCGTGTAGTCAAATGGAGCTTTCAGATATGTGAGGGTAGAATGCAGATGAGCCTCATGACAGAGGCCCAAAACTTCTTACATTTACAATGGTGCTCTGTAGAGCGCATACCTCTGCCAAGGCCCAACAGTCCCCTTTCATTCAACCGCCTGTAACCATAATTTACAGGGCAGACTACAAATGTATTTAAATCTGGTAAATCTGGATTTTTATTTGGATCTGCATCAGAATACCAACCCCCTTGACATTCCAGATTTTGTTTCTTCAGGATCCATGCACTATTATCAAAATTGAATGAGGTCTATTTTGGCCCAAGACCCAAACGCCCACTAAATTTCATGCAAATCTTTTACTCTATCATCTCTCTGATAGTTTACTGTAGGTTAATCTCAACTGTCAAAGGAAGAGTAGCCGTATCCATCATCAAATAACTCACAGGTTAAATTAAGTTAGTAGCTATAGGTTCCAAGATTCATAATGTACTCCTAGCAGCTGCACAGCATCCAAACTATAAAAAGATTTCTTCTTAAAGAGCTTTGATGACAGCTTCTACATTAGCACAGATGGAGAGCTGTATTTAAAACTGAAGCTTTTAATATCAGAAGATGATTTGATGACATTTAACTGCTTCTGTGAAGAGAGCACACGAACACCATGACTGATAAAAACACATCTACACATTTGTGAGGAACAGCTAATCCCTCTGAGTATGATTCTTGGTTTTCATTAAAAAATTTTTTTTTTAAAAACACCACCAAGAGTACAACATTGTAAACTTTGACTCCAACTTAACTTGTTTTAGATCAGCTCCCTTCATGGGTGTGGTAGCAAAGCAAATACCTGCATATACAACAAAAGAGAAAAGATAGAAAACTAAAAAGCATCAGAAGAAATATGCTCACAATACTTTTTCCTTTGAGAAAATCTATAGGAACCTCTGGGAGAACAGGGAGCGTGGGTGAAAGAAGGGCTGGTACAGCAGCCTCTGTGCTGTTGCAGTTGTACAGACTCAAGTTGTAAAGCATGCAGATGAAGCAGCAAATGCCTATCAAATATTCATCAGGCCAGGATAGGCAGTGCAGCTTGTAAAATAGGATAAAATAAAGGGGGCAAGAGCAATCACTTTGAACAGTCTCTTGTCTTTTTCCCCTCTGATGCTGCCTCACTACTATGTATTGCCTTTTTTCCTCTGCCTAATTTACCATCTCCATCACATACACACCTTTTATTGATGGGGCCTGGAGGCTGCTTGGTCATTGAAGCCAAGGCACAGAGTGACAATTTATGTGATTCACAAGCACTGTCTTGTCAGTCCTATTTATCTACACATAACTGTCCTCATCATTTGCAGCATTACATGTCAAAGACTGATTCAGCACAGACTGATGAGTATATGTGAGAGGTATACTGTAGTTGTAGATGCTGCAAAGCCAAACAGACTACCTTCTCTATCACTGGCTGCAGTGAGCAGCAGGTAGCACAGGGAGATCTTGTGCTCGGCACCTTCCACTGCCATGGCAACGGCCTACAAGTGACCCCGGGCGAGCTATACACAGAAACACCCAATTACAGTCTGAAGCTGACTCCTGATGAACCCTGAAGAATTTCAGGGCAAGACAGAGGTGGACACGTGTGCACAAACACTCTCACACAATCACAAAAACAAGGCATCTAAGACTACATGATAACAACAACACATAGAAAACCCTGTTCGCATTTTCTCATATTATTATACAGACCATGTCTGTAGATGCATAGAACGTTATGGCCAAAGTAAGTGGACACCTCTGTCCTCAAACCTTTAATCTTGGGTTATATAATGGTTTGGAATATGTCCTTTTATTCCATTAAAGAAAGGCTTCACATACAGTACGTTATCTGCATGAGCCTAAACCACCATCAGTAAAAGCTGATTAGGATTATGATTATGTGAATGTTAGAACAAGCATGCTTGCTCCTATATAACTCCTCCATATCCAGCCACTGTCATTTCCACACCAAGTAAGTTGAGGGTGAATATATTTGATTTCCCGGCTGCCTGAGCCTGCTGTAAATCAGGTATAACATGTGAATGAATTTAAGATAATTATTTATTACAGCAGATGATGTGTGATTATTAAGTCTGTCAGAACATTTTTGCCGCTTGGACAGTTCAGGGAGACTGTGATCTAAGAGCATCTGCCCTGAGCAGCAGCAGGATAAGTCCACCATATACAGTAGTATATAGTATAGACACTGGCGGTGGTGGTGGCTGATGACTCTGTGGAGACTGAGCGGTCAAATTAAGATTCAAAGTTCATTTATTTGTCATTCAATATGCATGTAGAAGGTGTAAGCATTGTGGTAAGTGTGCCTAGGTGTAAGCAAAGTGTAGTCATGTCTGATTTGGGTGAGAAAAGTTTTTGGACGGTGTGTTTACTATCAATTTCCACAGTGGTGGAGTGGTTATCACTGTTGCCTCAAAGCAAGAGGGTTCAAATCCAAACCTGTGGCCTTTAAGTGTGGAGTTTTTCCTCTCTCTTTTTGTCTGTGTGTGTTCCCTCCAGCTTCCTCCCACAGTCCAAAATCATGCAGTGGAGATGAACTGGAGACTCCATGTGAGTGTGAATGTGAGTGTGAATGGTTGTTTTTATCTCTGCATCAGCCCTGTGATGAACTGGCGACCTGTCGAGGTTGTACCCCGCTTCTAGCCAACTGTCAGCTTGGATAGGCTCCAGCCCCAAGCAACCTGAAAAAGCAGATATAGAAAATGAATGGCTATCACAAATTATAAATCTGCCTCAAGGAGTTTTGCAGTCTGTGCAGCGTACAACACCCTCTTTGTGAGCCTCAATTTGGAGATACCATGTGAAACCCAGTGCTTCATTTTGGTGGGGAAAATAAGGTTTAGTAAAATGCATCTAGCCTACACTTTTAGGAAATGCACCTATACAGACGGTAACTTCTGGGTTATTTTTTAGAAATGTGAGGGAGCAGTTTAGAAAAATTGTAATGCCCTTTGTTTAGAAATGAAATATTTAATGTTTTGTGTCGACACACTTTTCACCATACACCTGCTATATAGTGTATCCAGTAATATAACATACAGTATAGTACACATTATGTGTATACACATAATGTAACAACAACAACAACAACAATAATAATAATAATAATAATATTCTTTTGTTGGTCACATTCACACTGCTCTATTGTATTCTAATTTTATATCCAGTCCAATTGGGAGACTGCTCCTTCATCCTCATCACTGGGAGTCCTTCATCATCATCATCCTCGCTTTTCTTCTGCGGGCGCCACTTTCAGCACCGGATAGCTCCCGTCTTTCCCACGCTCCGCCCTCCTCCGGTAGACTGGCACTGAGAATCAACCACACACATCGGTGGGCGACACCGTGGAAGGCCTATTAGGGTTTTATCGAGAGGTACGGAACTTCAAGAAGAATTTGCTCCGTTCCTCGTCATCCTACTCCTCTCACATGGATTTCTCCGAGAAGGAGTAAACAGATGCCTCACGGCATCTCGGTTATAACGCTGCTTCAAATCAATGGATTGCGGACTGGTGAGGTGTCAGTGGTGTTTTTTAATGAGTTGAGAGGATGGAGGGTATCTCTGCAGCTGTTTGGATCAGATAGTAGTGCTGTAAAAACGGAGAATAAAGGGAAGGAAAGTCTGTGTTTTCTCTGGCGCGGACAAAAGATGCAAAGGGTGAGGGGTGACATCTTCATTGTTTCCAGCTTGATCGTGGGTATGAAATTGAGGACATTCTGCTCCTTAAAGTGATTATAATTCTGTGAAGCAGCAAAAGAGAGTGGTTTGGTTATGCTCGCCACACTTTGCCAAGAGTCCACGATTTCTTCTCTGCGTCTGTGATAAGGAAAGACATGGCGCTCCTGGTCGTCCCGCTGCTTCTGCAAACGGGGCTCGTTTTGGGCTCGAACTATGGTTATGTGGAGTGGTCGGATAATGACCGAGATGAGAAGAACCCGCCAATCTTCAGCACCCAAAATAACAACAGGGAGCCGCCCCACCACCCTACCTACTACTGGGTACCAGCAACGGAGCGCGCGGTGGTAGCGCACAAAATTGAGGAGGACCTGCCGAGGGTGGTGACTGCTTTCCTGCACACTGGGGACTCCTCGGCTCTGAGGCAAGTCAACTGTTCGCGGAGGTACGAGCTGAGCAGCCTGAGAGGTGGCCTGCATGTCGCCTCCCACTACTCCTTGCACAGCATCCTGGACACTATGGCGCACGCCACAAACTTCCTGAATATGATCCTGCAGGCCAACAGGTCCAGGGAGCACACCCTGCAGAGAGACATCCACTGGTACCACGCGCTGGTCCAGAGTATCCTGGAGGGTGATCCTAAAATCCACAGGGCAGTGGTGACCCTCCACGCGGACGCGCCGACGCCGGGTCCCCACGTTTTCCTCCAGGCGACCAGAACCGAGAAGGAGGTGGTGTTGCAGGACTTGTCTAGTTCTGCGCACCGTCATCTGAAGAGTAAGAGTCCGGAGTTGGACTGGTTTAATGCGTTTAGAGACGGCAGGAGACCACACCTGCACAAAAAAGTCCCAGAGGCACCGGGCGCCAAGAGTGGAAGTTACCTCCTGGACAAAAACCAGATCAAGTGGTCGGCTCCGTACCTGGAGTGCGAACACGGGGCGTTTGTGCCTCACTGGCTGCTCACCTTGTCTGCTGGTTTCTATGGACTGAAGAGAGACTCTGCACCAGAGTTCAGGTGAGAGGAAAAGAGTGAAAGAGGGAGAGAGGTAGAAAGAAAGAGGCACACAATGCAGTTTGTGTTCGATACGTTTCGTAAGAGCACTTTGTGTCCTGATATTTCATATTGCGCATACAAAGGTATTCCACAGTTTAAGGCCACAGAGCAGAACATTTGGTACGTCTATCTAAGAATCAAGTCAAGCTAATAAAATCCCTTCACAACCATTAACAATCAACCAGAACTACGTGCTTGACAGTAAAGCATTGCTCTGACACCTCATGTGAATATGGATCGTGCTCAACTGCAGCCTTGATGCAATAAACAGATGGTGTTAAAGAGGCTTCACAGACAAGGGTAGACCTTTCTCATTTAATATGCTCGCCTGTCAAAGCACAGCTGTGCTCCGCTGCTGCATCCCACCATCTAATGAACACTGCAGATCTATACAAGCTGGTATTTGTGTGTGTGTGTGTGTGTGTGTGTGTGTGTGTGTGTGTGTGTGTGTGTGCCAATGTGTGAATATGGAAAGCAGTCAGGTGCATAAAATCACCCAAGGATCTTGTATTTCAAGGCTGCAGTCCAAGAGCGTCTTCAAACGATCAATTAAACCATGAATAAACAATGAAAGATCACAATATGAAGCCTCTCTGAATTTCACCAAACGTTCACATCTGTCTGAGCAGAGATGCATCACACACAAAGATGTCTGCTTCACTCCCATCTCACAACTCGCTGCCTGTTCAGAAGAGCCTGTATAGAAAAGAGACCATATTCGTCCTCGGCGCCAAATACTTTCTCAAGTTTTGGAGCCAAGATTCTACCACCAACTCACACCTACATCTATTTACACCTCCAGCAACATGTTCACTGCAACTAGAATAAACAGGACGAAATGAATGTGAGCGACATTTTCATTGGATGACACGTAACACATGGTTTGTAGGCAGCAGTGTGTCGTGCCTGTGATTTATGCCTCAGGTTGGCTCTCATCCACCCCACTGACATGTCCCGCAGTAAAATGCTACATAACTACCTGCCCCACGGACAGTCACTGTTGGGTTATGGTGCTCCGGAGCTGCTCTGGATGTTTTTTTTTTTTTTGGAGTTGCACTGTGGTCATTGCCTTACAGCATCCGGGGTGAGACACTAAGATGACTGCAGAGTGACCACAAAGTCAGTTTCAGAACCATCATGGTCTTCAATTTTATCTTACATGGCAGGCGATGTGCTGCACAAGAGAAATGCTCAACTTTTGAGTTATAGTTCAGTTTCAGTTTGCTGTAATAGCTCACGCATTTCTCACTTCAATGCTCCATTGCCTGTCTTGGATATTGCCCGTCAAAACCCATCAACATGCAGTGATGAGAATGTTTTAGTTAGTTGAGAGAAACGGAGGATCTGCTTTGTGTCAGGTTGTCTTACGCACCTGTTCATGTTAAGTTTCATTAAATCAATTCATAATCAATCAACTGACTCTTCAAACTCTGCCAAGAGTCTTTTGCAACATGAAACAATATATATAATTGTTTTTTCATGCTTTGATAATGAAAAAAAGAACTGAAAGACTTAAAGTTTAGAGAACAGTGAGGTTTCCTGATTTTCAATCTTCACAAGGGACGTGTTGTTTATTGATTTGATAATTTCATATTATTATTTGAGAAAATTTCACCACAAGGCACAATAAGCATATTTGTCCACCAACACATTTTAAACACATCAGGACATTTTATGTTACTGACTGACTTGTTTAAAAGTAGCAGTTTCAAAATGTCCTCTGCCATGTTGCTGATGCACCATGAAGCCGGCTGGTGCAGCCTCATTAGCTGAACTCCTGCTTTTATCGCGTTTGATGTCCCAATGGATGGAGGATGAACTCTTTTTAACCATTTATCCTTTTACACACATCAACTGGAATGAGCTCCCACTTCTCTTCACAGTCGGGGATCTAGCCTTAAAGAAATGTTTTGATGTAGCTTTTCTTTCCTTTTTTTGCAGTATAATATTATATCATTTTCATGAACACTACAGGGTATACATGAGTGTATTTTCGGCAGTGCAACTGGGCTATTCCGACTATTTACCGTTGCATGTCTATTCATTGGTTAACATGAAAACATAATTAGACTGTTTGGCTTTGAAAATGCAGTTTTTCATGTACTCCTATATGTGTCACTTTGCGTACCACTGCTTTTACACATAGCACAGTTTGGCAGGGGAGGATTTACATTTGAAAGAGCTTGAGAAAAATGTAGCAAGTGGACTTTGAGTTAGGATTATTCTGCCAAATGACTATTTCCAATAGCTAGATTTGCTATTAACAAGTAGATAATGTAGTTTGACTCTTGTCAGCCGTAGTTATGATATCAGCAGAGGGAGCCAAATTAGCAGGGAACATAATGAATTGGTTCTTAAAGGCCTGAGAGGGTTTTCTAGTAAGACACACTCTCCAATTCAATACTATAACGATTGGCTGCAACTGCTGCAGAACCAGATGCATGATGTTTTCCTCCTCACTCTACTTGTTTAGAACTGTTAAAGAGGATCTAATTATTTCAGGTTACAGTATATGTTTGCAGATGGATTTAAACAATACAACAAGTACCGTTTCTACATCTTTGAACCAGAGCCACAGTAACCAGACACAACAAATAAATTACACCGTTTCTATGAAGACTCATCCTCCACTAACCTCACCTCTGGACGGGTCAGAACATAAGAGAACTGCACAGAACAGCTGGAGAACAGTGTGAGGAACACATGAAGCTAATGTTCAATATGTTTGGGATACATGATCTAGTTTTTGGATGCCACTAATCAATAATTACCAGATTCTCGTGGCCAATACTAATAAAATGAATGATAATTTAACTTTTTATTTTTAATTTTTAAAAGAAGTTCTTAACATGTAGTTAATGCAAATTGATGACATAGAAAAGTCTAAGATGCGTTCCTCTGAAATTCTAAAAATATGTCCACACCTGCTGCGACATGTTTTGCTCTCATGTCTAAAAGTGTGGGGCTCTGTCCAGGTGCAGCAGTTTGACGTCATGAGCGCATCCTGTTCAGTGGTGGCAACTAGTGGAAGCATAAACACCTAGAGAAGGATGCCTAAGGACACCCGTATCAGTCAGTAAAAGCAGCATGGCTGTAAGGATGGCAATGCTGGTCGGCTGTGCCACCACTTAGAAATCCATGTCCCTCCAGGAGGAATTGTTGATCTCTTTACTTTGCTGCGCCATACTTCCTTAAAGGTGTGTCTTGCGGTGAGGTTGCAGACTGCAACCAACTGAACACACCTCGTGTCACTGTGGCCACCAAAAGATGAGAAAAGCCCAATCAGTGTTTGGTTTGCCTGTTCTGGGCTTCTGTAGAAACATGGTGGTGCTACATGGAGAAAGACTCAATCACAACGATTCTGAGTTTCAGATGATTATGCACCGATGAAAACTTAATTCTGAGGTGCCTCTAAATGTGACACACTGCATATTTCACAAAGAAAGGAATAATTGAGGTTTTTTTTAATGATTTTTCCTTGATCCATTATTATCAGTTTAAAACCAAACTAACCAGACTGAAAATATCACTGGGCATAGTTTTACCTTGCATGGGAACACAGATGGTTCTCAAATCTGACGTTTATCACATCTTTCTTCTTTTGTTTTTACAGCTTTTACTCTCTCTCTCTCTCTCTCTCTCTCTCTCTCTCTCTCTCTCTCTCTCTCTCACACACACACACACACACACACACACAGTCTGTCACTCATAGGTTGTGTATACTTAAGGAGAATGGGTGGCCAAAGCCTATCTCCTTGGTTGTTTGTTCCACTTCCCAGCAGGCAGATGGACTTAGCGGGTGTCAGGCCGAACCACAGAGGAGAGAGAGAAAGACAAGAGAGGGAGAATGCATGTGAATGTTCAGCTCGGACGATGGTGGAAGAAATTAGCCGGACAGGGTAAATGAACGAGGACAGCTTTATGTGTATAGTGTTTGTGGGGGCTTGGCTCTATTCAGTAAAATATACAGCAATAGCTAAAGTGAAGTTAACTCTGTCATTTAAATCCCAGTTGTCATCTAATGTTACATTGCAGTCACATCCCTGAACAGTATTTCACCTCACTTATCTCCCAGAGTGGATCTGTGATGGCTCACTGTTGCACAGCAGTCTCTTTGTGTTGAACTTAAAACTGCACCAGTGTCCTGGAGAGATGTGTTTCTCACCTTCGGTTGAAATCTTATCCAACAAATTTGGGCTGAAACTGTTTCAGAGAGGTGTTGATTCAACTTTATGAAAAACATTTGGAGGATGGTGCTTTAAATTATTTTGTTCCTGCACCATTTATATCAATGTGGGTTCGGCTGAAAACGCAATACAGTCCAAGCACATCCAGCAGAAAGTAATATTGGCAGTCATTAGGCTGTGCTTGTCCTAGAGTAGCTCCTGGTGAATGTAAGTTCAATATCCCCTCCTTTTGGCTTGGAGCGTTTTAGTCTCCACTAATATTTCACTCTTCCTGAGTAAAATATCTGGCTGCTTAGCTGCTAAATGCTCAGCACACAGCTCCACAGTCAGTTCATTGGGCCACACTCATAACAAATTGTCCATGCCCTGAAACCATGAACTGAATTCAAATTGTATTCAGAGAGGTCTTGATATTCCCACTCCACCGAGTCGCCTGATTTTGGACTAAAACAAAGTGTAACAAGGTATATCAATATAATCATACTGATCTCTCTGTGCGTGTTAAGCAAGAATTAGCATAACCATGTTATGCAAGCGTTTATTCAAATTTAAGGCTTGTGTCTGATTCTGTTTTCCATTATCTCCCTCCCTCCCTTCATTTTTCACCGCTTTCACACCTTCAATCTATTCCATTAATTCTCTATTACCACCTCTCTTTGCCTGCTTCTTCCCCCACTTAACCTGACTTCCCCTGAGCATCCCTCTTACTGTTATTTAAAGTTGTCTTCCCTTCCATTATCCCCCCTCCTCTCCCTCCCACATATTTGTTTAACCTCATTCAATTTTGTCACCTGTACCCTTCTCCATTTTCTCCCTCGTCTCATTATTTCTTACCTTCCTTTATCCTCTATTTCACTTCGTTTACGTTCTCATTAAATGTAAGTCTGTTTTTTCATTTTCTACAATTCTTTATTATCATTGGTCCTTTTTTTTAATATCAATTCTGCATGTTTGTTTTAACTCTGTTTAATTATTTGTAATACCCCTGAATCATCATCTCATCTTTTGTGATTTCTGTCTCACCATTTCCTTTAACTCTACATCAATATCCTTCTTCCTCCCCACCTTCCTTCTCCCTCTCATTTCCTCCCTCTCTCCTCCCGTCTTTCTCCCTGGCAGGGGTGTCGTTCGTGTGGATGTGAACCTGCAGGACGTGGACATTGACCAGTGCTCCACCAGTGGCTGGTTCGCCGGGACTCACCGGTGTAATCTCACCAGTATGGAAGTAAGTCTGCAACACCATACGGTTTTTCCTGATCAATGTGTGATCAATCAGCAATAACAGAAAATGCTCTCAGTTCATTTCACTCATCTATTTTGTCATTCAGGTGTGCTAGCAATTATAGGTACATTGTAACATACAATGATAGTGTTAGCTGCTAACCTATACACCCTTCAGTCTGCTCAAAGACATTTTTTTTTTTTTTACAATCTTTATCGATTATTTCCTGCGATTTTAGCAATGCTAAGGAAAGAAAAAATAGACCACCAGAAGAAAGTAAGGTGATCACTGGTATCAGTAGGTTTTGTCTTCTGGGGCATCACTAATCATTGTAAAAATGATTGAAGGTATTTATGGAGCCACGGCCTTATACTGTAGCATGGATTGTTCTCGTGGTAAATCATCTGAAAAGACAAAACCTTAGACAGCAGTCTAGTGATGATGAGGGTTGATGATGGTGACATGTGGAAGAGTTCTCTCCATGCTGTGGTATATTTTTACCTGAGACTGCTGTGATGGACCTGGCAGCAGACATACATCATGTTTGTATCTGTAGGAGCTTCTCTCTCTCTCTCTCTCTCTCTCTCTCTCTGTTTGTGTGTGTGTCTGTCTTTATCAGTGTGTGGTCTTGTCTGTGCATTCTCTGCCTTGTCCATGCCACTGCCAATGCATTAGTTTTATGTGATGTATTGCAGGAAGCTTCTTTTACTCCAGCAGGCAAGAGCAGCTGCTCAGGCTTGCATGGCATGTCGCTGGCCATATGATGTATTATAAATGCAGTGTAATGGATTGCAGCAAGATTTGGTAAATAATTGACCATGCTCTTTGTCTGTGTGCCTCCTCCCTCTCAGTCTGTCGTGGGGAGACACAGGAGGTCTACGTGTTCATCGTGATCCGTCGCACATTTCCTCTGCATTGTTCCATCTATAAGCATCTGGTGACTGCAGTCTGGTGAAATCTGAATGGTCCTGATTAGAGTACTGTAGTTCTTCTGTTCCGATCAGCGTGGCGACATGCAGCTGGTGTGTTGTGTCTCAGCTTCCCACTATCCCAGTCCGGACGATTATAATGGAAATGCTTTGAATTATCGAAGTCATCTTGCATGTGAATTCAATTCAGTTTATTCATATAGCACCAAATCACAACAAAAGTAGAATCAAGGCACTTTCCAGGAAGAGCAGGTCTAGACCGCACTCTTTAAATAGACCCAACAATCCCCCATGAGCAGGCATGGGGCAGAAACCTCGAGCAGATCCAAGACTTAAGGTGGGCGTCCCTCTGCAAAGTGTACATGTTTTTGTTGTTGTTTGTATAGATTTTGCCTTGTACTTTGTGAGGCAGGTTGTTGCAGAGCTTACTGTACCCCTCATTACTCTCTTCTTCCAATGATTTTTCTTTAACACCATATTTGGCCAAGCGGCAGTGAATGATTCACTGCCATCTTAAATCAAAAGTGTTATCTGTCTCTCACTGAATGTTGAAAGCAAGAATTAAGACTTTGAAAACAGCAAAGAACTAAAACTATAAATTATGAACATTAATTCCAAATGTTTTGCTGGAGGGGACAAGAATTTACCCTGACACCAATCTATTTTCTAACATGTCTCCTAATTGATTTATTGTAATGAAATTAACAATAACAATGGCTTTAGACATATTACAGCAGAAGGGAGGAAGTGGGGGATCAGTTACACGTCTGCTCCAGATTTCATGGCCACCCTTCCAACAGTGAGGAGACGTTTCTCTCTGAAGCAAAGCTAAGCGGCAGATCAACATTACCACCCGTAGAGATCAACGGTGGCGTGGTGGAAAAACACATGGAACGCCTCCAAGTTAAACGTTTTGATCTACAAGAATGTTGCTGGGGCTGAGAGTTGACAGGTGTTTGAGCTTCTTTAATATGTCAAGTAAATTACTGTAATATAAAGAGAGGTGAGAAACATATCACAATTATAAAGGGAAAGTGAGTCACAAAGCTGTCAAGTGGAAATATAAGAGGTTAGGCTTTTTCTTCATATGAGTGAGTGTTGATTGATAACTAATATACAGTATATCCCCTATAAGTGAGCCTGTTTCAACCAATGATCATGCTTTGGGTGTGGTGTGTGTTATTGTTTTATGTTATTTTCTTCTTCTTCCAGCTTGTTCCCATCTGATTCAATTACTTGTTGTTCAGCCACCCTAGTGCACATTTTTTGATGTTGTACTTTGGAGGTTTTGCCTCAAATTTCTTGTTCAAATGAGAGTCTGAACACAGTCAAAAGCTTCCAGGAAATATGTTTTGGATGCTCAGTATACCACACATACAATACTGCATTTCAAAGGAAAAAGACTTATCACAGACCAAGAGCAAAAGGCTTTTTGTCCCCAAAATCCCCATTAAAAACTGTTCATTTCTAAATCTCGCTGAATCCATTTTTCAGGAAATGGGCTGTGAAAAGTCAAAGAGAGGTTCATTGCTTTCCCCATCAAGAACAAACACACCCCGAGGCTCCAAATCACAGAAAGATAATAATAAGGAGACAGTCTCTAGAAATGCCACGAAGCATCAGCCTCACATGTAGTGTTACCACAGCAGTCTCTTCTCATTGTTAGTATGCCAGTTTGTAGCCAAAAAACTTTTACATCATCAGTATTTTGCAGTTATTCTCTTCTGTTTATTCTACAAAGGAATGGAGAATAACCTGTGCTGTTTATGTCATAATCTTGGTGAAACAAAAAGGCGGAGGACCCAAGTGCAGACACAAGAAAACAGATCAGCAGTTTAATTGTAGGAACCCAAAAAATAACAGGGATAACAGGGCAATATCCACAAAAAGGTTCCGAACACAGAAGATAAGGTAAGTCCAAAGCAAACTATACAAAGAACAGGGAGCAAAAACAAGATCCAAAAAACAGGCAGCGTAAAAGAGTAATGTAACAGAAAAACCACTGGGATAAACTTACACTAGGAACTAAGACTACAGAGTAAACACCAAAGAAGAACACGTGAGGAACACACAATCTGGCAACTAAAGAGGGGAAAACACACAGACTAAATACACACAGGTAAGGAGAGGAGTTAGGGAACAGGGAGGAGGAGACAACCAGAGACAGGTGAAAACAATCAGATCTGAACAGAGGGAAAAACCAAAGACAGGAAGTGTAAGGTAAAAACACAAGGAAAACTCAATTTTCAAAATAAAACAGGAAACATTAAACACAGAACAATGACAGTAAACCTACAACATAAGAAAAACAACAATCTGAGACCAAAAGCATGGCAGTATATGATGCATCATCCTTTCACTAAACGACATGAGCTTCATGAGCGAGGCTGTGGAGGAAGGTAGGATGTGTCACTGGGAACCAGATATACAAGACTTCATGCATTATGGAAAATCAGTCATAGGGGAAGCATCTTACATAAGGAGCCCCTGCTTATATAATTAAATGAGGACTTTAGGAATAAATAGTGTGGGCGATTTGTGACTGAATACACCTGAGTATGTTTATATTTTTCCTTTGTGTACCTTTTAAATGTAAGTAAGCCTCAAAGTGTGTGCAGTATGTTTGCATATGCATGTCTGTGTGTGTGCCGTTGGAGATAAAGGGCTTCAAAAGCAGAGCTTTGCTAATGAGTGTAAACTGCTATGACAGTCAGGAAGTGTTACCCCCTCTGTCTCTCCTCTAGCATTCTCTTCTCAATTAGCAAAACCCCCTCTGCTCCTTTCCTTGCTCTTCTCCTCACTCTCTGCTTCCATGGCTATTCACTCACAGGTCTTTTCCTTTTCCATCTCCTTTACCCCCGTCTCTGTAGGGTTGGGCATCGTTTGGATTCTAACGATTCTGATTCTGATTCAGATTGAGATTGAGATTGAGATTCTGATTCCGCTTTTTGGTTCCAGTTCTTGATGATTCTCGATTTTGGTTCTTTGAGGGGCAAGGTCACAACAGCCATGCATTAAAAAAACCTACCTAAATGTTGGTGCTTCAACATCTGAGAAGGGATGCAGCCTTTTCACCACATAAGCTGTCACTTCTCTGTGGCACTTTTCATCTAGCTCTGCTGACATTCTTCCCTTTGCTGCTAAGGTGAATGGGATGCCACGTCGTGGGATCTCTGCCACTGGCTTAGCCGCAGTAAACCGCCTACTAGCGTTAGCAATCTGCAGACTTTCAAACACAGTACACTCGCTGATATGTAGGCGAAGGTGTTTAGTCATGTTAGCTGTGCATCCTCCCCTGCAGGAAATAAGTCTGACAAAGGTGTTGTACTGTGCCGACCCGGCATTTTTCAAGGCCAAATAAAGCCACACTTTTGAGCGCCGCTTGCTGTGGTCCATGGCGGAGCCCGGCTCGAAGTACCCATCCAACCTGTGAGGTTGAAACGACAGAAGCTGCATGCCACCACCACGGAAACTAAAACACAAGGGAAATTTATTTAGGAACCGATGAGCAGAATCAAAATTAAATGTCCTCACGATTCAGATGGAATTGCAGTGTTTGGAACCGGTTCCAATTTGGAACCAGTTCTTGATGCCCAACCCTATGTCTCTGTGTCTCCATTTTCTTGAAGCCTCCTCAGAGGAGGGCAAAACTTTACCCCCCTCTGCCAACATGCCGTTCTCTGCTTTTTATTGCCAGCCTATCACGTGCAGTCACAACTTGAACTGACCGTTTTATAATTGAGAAATTCTCCCCGCCTTCGTCTGTGCAGCAGAAACGTCCTTCTCGGCATAAATCTGTGATCTCAGCTGTTATCGTTGCAGCTTCTTTGCAATGTACGCCTAATTTGTGGATTTGCTTTTACGCAGACACAGACAGCAGAATTTGGCAAAGAAGAAACGCAGCAATAACATAATGTCTCACTGCAGCTCAGCTACTATTCATGAAGATGTGTAAGTCTCTTTCTTTGAAAAAATAATTACCTGGGCACATCTGTGGCCTTTCTCTGCCCTGCTGCAAGAAACCAGGCTGGCTCTGCAGTTTAAGGCCGTATGAGGTTAAAATAGGGACATGAATTTAATATATGTCCCTGCCTTCGTGTGTATCTTTCAGAATCCTTATCGTCTCTGGCACATTGTGGAAAACAAGAGGATTTAAACTTCAAATGTCTTAAATCAGTATAAATACTGTATGTAAGGAAAGAGATACCCACCCGAATAAAACATAGCAAAAAAAAGCTTGAGCAGAATGTATATTTAGGTAGAAAATATATTAGATTTGGTTTTCCTCCCAAGATATGTCACTCTGTATTTGTCAGGAAAGCAGGCACTCAAGAGACCTGTTTTATACCTGCCTTATCTCTGTCAGGTATAAGAAATGTGACTTGAGGAGCAGAGGAAACAGATAATAACCTCCTCTGCTGTCTTTTCCTGTTTCACTTCTACTCCTTCTGTTTCGTTCTGCCAGGAGCTCTCCGTCTCTCCTCCAGTTTGAAGCTCTGCAGTCAAAGCTGGGTTTAATTACTCAGTGCGTCTGCACACCATGCAATTTATCAAAGGGTTAGTGTTTATATGCGATAATGCATTTCCAAATAAAGGTCAAACCAAGATAAATGAAGCATCAATTTAAAGAATTTAAAGCTAGCTTTACTGTACCTTACGACCCTTTAATGTCTGGTTTTTGGAGAATTATTTTAACTGACACTTACTCAACAATACACCATTATAAGTATTATCAACAAAAACACAGCTCGGAGACCACAAACCTCTGCCAAGGCTCAACAATCCTTGACATAATTGTTAGGGCCTGTGTCCACCAGAGCAATTTTTTCCCAAGGCCAGTGTGTTTTTAAAATGATTTGCGATGGGACTTTTCCGCGCTGAGCGCTGCATGTTTGGCATTTTTTATTTGTGGTCGCCGAGACTTGAAAAGTGTTCAACTTGTGCTCATCATTGTCACTTCTTACCCAGCTGTCCAATCACAGCGGAGGAGGGGCGCGACCCACATAGACCTGCCAGCCTTCCCCTCATCCAGAGCCAGGGCCAGAGCAAGAACTCTACCTTGTGCTGCCAATTTTACACTCAGTATTTGTTAATAAAACAAATTATCTGCAAAATTAGGTACTTGCAACACAAATTACTTCCACGGATATTCCACGGTGGACACAGGCCCTTATTCCAGCAGTACCAGTCCCATCTCTCACCGGATCCTCACCAAAATGTAATCTTTGGTGAAAATTTCTTGCAAATCCGTCCATTAGTTTTTGTGTAATCCTGCTAACAAACAAACAAACAAACAGACAGACAGACACACAGACACACAGACAAACCGAACCAATCACATTACCTCCATGGCGGAGGTAATTACAAATACAATAATTATAACATTTTATAACAAAACTGTGGGTAGCCAGTGCAGCTCTGCAGCATTTTCTGTTCCAATGTATTTCTTTGAACTTAAATTAAGCTGATGACACATGCAATGTGGAAAAAAAGTGATAGAGGAAAGCAGAAGGACAAGGACGAGGAGGACAAGACAGGGAGGGAGGGATGAGGAGTGACAGCAGAGAGGGACAGTTGTCAGGGAGGATTCATCCTCCACAGAGAAACACTGTTCACTTTCTAATCTGTTGCCTGCAGCTCAGCGCCGGCTGCCATGGCAAAATGTAAGAGCCTGTCAAGTCGGCAGCAGCAGTTGGATCTTAATTGAGTGAGGCCTCCCAGTCGAGTCCATGCAGGGAGCTGGGGACCACCCACCCAGATGTCTGTGTTGGAAAGCTGAGGGTCTTAAAATGCCAAATGAGACTTCCATTTCACGCCTTATACATTTCCTACGCAGCCAATCAGTGGGGACATTTAGAGGATTTTTTTTTTACCCTCCCAAATGACTAACTTTACAATCCCATCACCTCTGCTCCCTCAGCTAATGTCCTTTAAGGATGCAGGGAGCAGCTTCTCAGTTCAGTCCTCCTGGTGACTTTATCTCTAGTCACAGCTCTGCAACCGCAACAAGCCAAATCAATAACCAACTGTATATCGCAGTTTATGCCTCTTACATTGATAGAGAATCCAGCAAAGTTTAAGTCCAAGGTCTCCTCTCCTCAGACATCCACCGTCTCAGTCCTGTCTCGTGAAATAGCAGCAGGCAGATTCGCTGCCCAGGGGACAGAGTAATTGTAATGCTTTTAGGGTTTAATGCTTTCAGTGTATTTATAGATCTCTGAGGGAAACAGAGTGCTCCCCCCCCCCTATCTCTCCCACTTTTTCTGTCTTGCCAGCTCCCATCTTGGTATCGTGTTCACAGCTTTTTATCAAATAAGACTGTGAGAAAACTGAAACAGGTACCACCGGCTGCAGTCCAAACATGAGGGGTCTCCATGTGGAAGTTACAGATGATTCATTTTGGTCTGTGGAGGAATTTTATTCACTTTTATGAGATCACCGTTTGAACTTGTGTGTGTGCTTGTGCCCATCTGAAGGAAAATACTGGACACTACTGCCATAATGCAGCACAAACTGTTTATAATCACATTATTAAAGTATGCCATCATCTTCACACTGAAAATATGCATTTTAATAATCAATTACCTTGGCTAAATTATACAAAATCTGTGAAAATGCAAGGATAGGGTCTTGTCTCTATGATAAAACATCCCCATTCAGAGGCTGACCTTCTTAAAACATATGCCTTTTGTATTTTCTATGACATCCTGTCAATCAAATGATCTAGAAAAGGAGAATTAAAAGTCGCCACTACATCCCTGAGTAAGGTGCAATTCTAAAATACCTTCACACTTCCAGCCTGCGGGCTGATGAAGGTGATCTATCAACCTGAGACACCAAACGACCATTTCATTATACGCTTTCATCGTGGCTGAGGAAAAACGAGGCTGGCCTTGGCACCGTTACACTTCTTACCTTGAGATGTGTGTGTTGCTGCATGAGTGCCTGTGATTTTTCTGGAAACGCAACACTGGTGATAGACGACACATGGAGAGGTGCAGCTAGTGAGGCAATTCAGGGGCATTGGGTGACATTAGTGTAGTTTTTGGTCCTTGTCAGTCAGTAGTTTTTAAGGGTACTGACCAAATTACATTGGTACCACTGAGTCCAATTCATGTTCAATCAATCGGTGCCAAATTTTGGAAACTGAGACTGCAGCTGAGGCAGAGAGTGAATAACACACCACTGATTGTTGTTAATGATGATTTTGACTGATTTTTATATATTTTCTAGTCCAATAATAATTAGTTTGAGTAAAGTGCGCAGAGTTAAAACAGTTTCTCCAGTTGCACCGTGAAGTATGGCCTCAAGTAATGTAGGACCTCTCAAACAGGATTAAAATGAGTGAGGATATTCGTGTCATGTGCACATATTCACTTGACATTCTTATTTGCTCTACCTCCATGTGCACGCGGGAGCCTAAAACGGCCTGTGCTGTCATAGACAGGATAATAAAAGCAACAATGTGGATCCACAAAGTGCAATAAAAGTCTAAAATAAGCATCTTATTTCACTCTTGCCCACCTCAGTGTCCCTGGGTATGTCTTATCTTAATGAGGCTCCATTTCCTTTGGAGTAAGCAGAAAATAAGTTTTTAAAAAATGCATGTCATAAATGTTTATGCTTGTGTTAATGTGAGCGTGGGCGGTTGGTTGTGGTCTGTAGTTCTCTATCTATCTATCCATCTATCTATCTATCCATCTATCTATCTATATATTTTCTGCTTTGCAGCTGTTGAAAGTTTCACAGTTGGACTCTGACTGTGTTCTGGGCCCTCAGGGAGTCTGAGTCCTTGACTCACCACCTGCTCCTCCAGTCAGAGGTAGAAACCTCCTGGCCAAGATTCAGGAATCTGTTTTTTCTTTTTTCATAGACTTTGATTTCACACTGCAAATAATGTTTTGCCTTATTCTAACCAGAAAATGTGAATTCAATGAGGAGAGACAAGCGAAAGAAGTAAAGATAATTGTTTATTGCAGCACAGGAGGAGATGTGATAATTAGCCTTTGGGGCTTGGACTCCTCAGGGAGAATGTGATCGAAGGGCATCTGCCTCTGGCAGCAACGAGATAAATCCCATCATGGGGTCCAGACGAGTGGTGGCTGATGACTCTCCTGAGACTGAAGATGGCTGATCAAATGTTCAAGCTGGTGAATCTGTGAAGACTGGGTGGTGATCGGGAGATAGAGGGCATGCAGCATGAGGGAAAGCACGATAATAGGCTAACAATGAAGAAGTGTCACTGTGCTATTGGATAGATGTGACCTGCTGATGAGAACATCTGATATCTCAATTGACAGCCTCAGAAAATGAAGGCAGTAAATTAAGAATGAGAATGAATGCATGCAAGTGTGCAAATCCAATCGTTCAATTAACTGAAATTGAGAAAACATGTTTATTGTTTTAGTCACACTGACAAACATGAGAAATTTTGATTTCCTTTTACGTTTTCTCAGTTTGGCTGTGGACATGACTATAAAATAAATAGAAATAAATAAAACATGATTGGGTACACAGGATTTTTCTCATGAAGGCCATTGATGACATTTAAAAACCATTATTCTTGGACTTCCCTGAATACACGAGGAAGGGCTGAAAACAGTGGCAGAAAAAAGTTCAAGAAATCTTTTAAATTATAGATTAAAAAATGGCTGAAACACATAAACATGTCACAGATAAAAACCAAAGCTTTAAGGATCCACTTCTAACACATTTCATACATCGCAGCAGTGCCTGCAAACTTCAGTCAGCCAATACCTCCTAGGACTAATACAAAAAACCAGGTGATGTCTCCGAGGTGTGAAGCTCACCTTCTTTCTTTCAAAAAGCAGAAACACAAATCTTAACTCCAAGGCCTGCTTGTCTTCACTGGTGCAACACTGGAGCAATGATGACTTACTGTCTGTTTATTCTATGAGCCGCTTACACTTCAAGCTCAGGCATCTACACCCTCTGCAGCACATTCTTCATGCTGCTGTTTCCCACTTTAGAGATTTGGGGCTTTTTGTCAGCTTTGAAAAACAACTGATCTGTGCAGAAGTTCAGAGGGAAGCTTTCCCACTTGAGAAAAAGACATAAATAAATCTATTAAAAAAAAGACATTCAGTTAGGAGAGTACCAGTGAAATACCAAACTCAGATATTTTTTACATTGGATTTTGTTTGTTGATTTTAAATGGTAGCAGCTCCAGTCCCCTTTACATATAATGAAATTAAAATTAAAGCACAGATACATCAACCTTTACACTGTTTGATTGCATCTGATTTCATAAAGAACTGCTTCACTGCTAACGTTAAGGTTAGCATTGGAGAAAACCATCTGGGAACAATGCCCCACGTCAGGAGGTTTATTCTAAAGATATTTGTGTGTTTGCAGTATTAGTATAGTTGGATAGCCTACAGAGGGAGGTTAGCTTAGCATATTTACTGGAAGCTAAGAGAAACAGATAGATTAACTTCATCTGTATGCAAACAAAATGTAAAGATGATGAGCTGTGGCAACCCAATAAGATTTATTACACATTTATTACTGAGCTTTAGAGGTGTACTCTTGCACACGCAGACATGGGAATGGAATCTGTCTTCTCATCAAATGCCCAGCAACAAGCGTATTTCTCCAAATCATTACTTCAACGCAGCCTCAGCTTTGAAAATTATAAAAATGAGTAGACTCAGCAAATGTCACTGATTCATGAAGTATGAATTTAGTCCTGCTTCTCTCCACAGCAGCCATCCCAGAGGAAATATTCTGTTTCTACCGTTAGCATGCAATGTAATACACTATTTATGAGCATTCATGTCAAATTTATCCCAGCTTTATTTTAGTGCAGGGGTATGTGCATTCACATGAGTGTGCAGTATCCGTACTGGTACCTATGCGCTGATGTCACTGAGTGTGTTTTCGCTTCAGATGGTGTGTAAGCCTGGAAATTATTCAGAAAGGGCTTAAATTCTGCAAACAACCCTTAATTCTTAATTTAGATATTAATTAGTTTCCCTGTTACTTAGCAAAGCCCGGTGATTTCCCCTGACACCAGGCATGATTATAACTGGGCCGTGTGTTGCTTCACGCTGCAGAAAAGCATGTCGATTATGTTTGAGACTCAATAACATGATTGAAACAACTTCATTAGCTGAGACCACAGCAGCGGGCCTGAGAGTGCAGTCATCGGCAGGCAATGAAAACACATAGGAACCATACCTCATTCAGCTTGTGATGTCTGAGTTAACTACTGAGACGCTGTGTAATAGTCAAATTCAATTTTGGTTATTCTATATGTTACTGTATAATCTCTGTCACTGAGCTGCCATAAATCACCCATTTCTTGATGGGATTTCCCTGCAAATGCAAATATACTGAGCAACAGTAAAAACAGATAATTTTGTATGCTTTCATGCAGTCCTGTTCATATTAAATATCAAAGGCGAATGATGGTTGACACAGCTTTATTCAGACTTTTACAGGTGATGCCTGATAGCTGTCAGTGTACCGTGGATGTGGACAAGGTCCGACCGCCATCCACTTGTGTTTGAATTCAAGAAGCAAAATGATTAAGTCACCATGTAATCCCTTTCCATCCTCTTGTCTCATATAATTTCCTCTTCATCGTCTCTATACAATACAACGACCTCCTGTGATATTTTTGTTGATAAGCAGCAAAGTAGGTAGTAGTAAGTAGTTGTTTTTTTTGTTAATCTCCATTTGTCTTTCTCTGCATCTTTTCCCTCAGTGCACTCCCCTCGTTGGCCATGGATTTGTGTTGGACAAGTACAAGTGCCAGTGCAGGAGAGGATTCTACCATCCAAGCCGAGTGGCGCTCAATGGCTTCAAAAGTAGGTTACAAATCCCCCTGTGATGTAAAAAATACATTTTGCATCAAGCTGTCGGATCAAAACTTTGAATGTTTCAAAAGGAAGCTTCTGGAATGTAACAAGAAAAACAACAAGTTTTTCGATCAACAGCCACACTTCCTTTGAAATGGGTATCCTGGGGTTCAAGAAGACATGAAACATCAGGATTTTCACTGTTCTTATCGTGGAAATGTCTGCCATGTTTCTATTGTTAGCTCCAGCGGTAGCCACAGGTAGCATCTGAATCAGACCTGTTGGATTAAAAGGTGGTTGTGTAGACAGACGACACATTTTGGTGGACTAAACTGGAATTTTTTAGTCACACTGTTACTGTTGATATGCCTGTCATTATTTCTATCATCACACAATATTTGAAAGTCTTTGTCATTTTTGAGAAAACGGAATATTGATTTCATCCAAGAGTAAAGGAGGCCGATCTGAAAGCTTCCACAATCGACTTTTCATGCAAATCACAGAGTTTGCGGTGCTTAACATTCTCTTACTTCTGTTTCCAAACTTCACTGACACGCAGATCTGCGCTATATGAGCATACCAACTAGACGGCTATGCTGTTTGGACAAATGACTTCAAATGGCTCTTCCAAGTGTGACTATATTATAAACAATTCAATGTGGGTTATTATTGCTGGTTGCATGGACCAAAACCATGTAAACAAAATGTGTGGGCAATTCATCTAGAAACCAGTGTGTTGTCATAATGCTAATAAACAAATTCTAAACCAAGCAAACTGCGTTTTTATGCAACTTATGTGACTGCAACTCAAAGTAACTAAACTAGTGGTAATGTGGGTGAGTGTGGGAAACGAACCTTTCATGGTGTCACACAGGGTAAAGCTATTTAGCCCGTTTATTATAGTAAAATGTTGCATATAGAAATGTATTTGCTCTTACATATCCCTTAAGGGTTAAATGTTTATCATGGAAAATACTTGACAAACAACGGTGCAACAGATTTTTGTTTAATTGTCAAATTTTCTAACCAAGAATAAGGAAGTGATCATGGGAATTAGCGAATGACACTATGGAGATGCTACAGTGTAATGCAAACCTCTTTAAACCAAATATAACTACAGTATATCTTATGTATTAGGCTAGTTATGGTGACAGCTTCCACTGGAGCAGATTGATACACTCTAAGGTCAATATCCAATATGAAAAAATATAATGACAATATCCAAAGCTTAAATGGTTATCATCCTACTTGCGCTTTAGATTTTAATGCTTGTGTTCTGAGACCTTGATTAAAAGCGCTGAAGTGTCCCCCGGCAGAGCAGCTTGGCTCTGATGAGCAAAATAATCAAGCAATGGTGATGTATCTCATTCCTGACTCCAACAATACAGCGCCCTAAGGGGGATGATATACTAAGCTGGAGCTTTATTGTAATGCAGCATGATGAGGCCTGTAGTCAGAGGGCTTAGTCTGCGAAGGGCCTCATCTTCCAAACCCAAGGCAGAACATGTCATTAAAAACCCCTGCAGCTCAGACTGGGTCACAGTAGCTGGTAACGTTGATCCCCCCACCCCCAAACCCTGAAACCTGTCTGTTGTTCTTTATGCATCCTTGAAAACAGACTGAAAATGAAACAGGAGACAGAATGGAGAGAGAAAAGCACAACCTGCCATAATAAATGTAAAGATGTAGCAGAACCATGTGATATTTGATCGAAATGTCGTAATCTTCTTCTTTTGCTTGTGAAATTTTGTCTTGATAGCTGTGACTGTGTGACTGTAGATATAGATATAGATATAGATATAGATATAGACTAGATATAGAATCTGGGTCTTGGCCAGGATGTCTGTACCTCTGCCTAGAGGAGCAGGTGATGAGCCGGGGGCTCAGACTCTCTGAAGGCCAACAACATAGTAGACTCTCCATAAGCTTTTGTATTGCAAAATCACAAATCTGTGTCAATATAGAGTTGAACTAAAAGGGCGCACACCTCCGCCAACACCCAACAGTCCCTCTTAATTAAATTAAACCCTAATTGAATTGTATTAATCCAATTACTAATCTAATCTGATGAAAATATCCATATCATAACTGTCTGACCATAGCCAGGGTTCTTCCAATGTCAAAGAAAGAGGAAAAAAATCCTGCCTCCATTCCAAAATTTGATGGTTACTTCCCCGGCAAACACCCCAGTCTTCCACCCAGTTTCATGGTAATCCATCAAGTATATGGGATCTTCTTTGCTACATGCCCAATCCTTCTACCAAGTCTCATCAAAGTCTGTTCGGGCGGTTTATGCATAATCGACGGAAATGTTGAAAATGATCTCACAATGCCAAAGAAAGAAAACATTCCCGGATCCGGCCCTTTTTCTGGACCCACTCCATCTCCCTGCCACATGCGCCCAACCCTCCACAAAGTTTCATGAGAATCCATCAAGAATATCTTTTTGCGTAATCCTGCTTACAGACAAACAAACAACAAAGAAAACAACAAACTGATGCCGGTGATGACATAAAGTCCTTGGCAAAGGTAATAAGGCATATTCATCAGCCACACATGATCACCGGGAGACTCCTGCAAAACATAATAGAGAGGCACATTTTCCGTCCTGAGCCATCTGGTGGCTCCTCCTTCAGCTCTCATGCTGAAACTCTCAAATTCAAATGCCTTCTGAGTGTGTTCAAGCATGCAGCTGCTTCAAGCAGGGCAGGTAAAATTAAGGAGAGAACGTCACTGCAGCTGTGTAAAAATGAGACACAGCAGCCACTTTAAAGACTAAAAATGACTGAAAATATTTATTTTTTTTACGATTGTAAACCCGCTGGAAGATCACTCCAGACAGATAATCTGATGAGTCACTGGTGCCAAGTGACTCCAAACAAAGAGATGTGAAATCTGTGAATATTTGTCCCTACACTTTAGATGTGTGAAACGGAGTTGAGAAATAACAACATAATTGGGTTTTTTGGTTGTGTCTTTCTGTTCTTTCCTTCTATCCCTCTCATCCTCGAAGGTCAAATCTGAGACGAGACTGTGTGCCCAGACATCATAAGGCAGAAACACTTTTGTCTTAATGATCACAAACATATTACGGATGTAAAATGAAGCAAGTCTAGTATTTAGATGCACACTCTGGGTATATATATATATATACGAAAATCAGCCACATGTTTGATATAAAACCCTCAGTTAAGTTTAATCAGTTTTCACCAGATTAATTGTGCTGCAAAGAAAAGCTTGACTGCTGTTCACCAAAGATCTGAAGTTAGGGACCGTCTCAAAAGTTCTTGCAAAATGGGTCATGGGGGACTTAAAGATTTTTGTTAAAAGCTTTTTTTATTTTGTTTATATTCAAACCAACTTTATTTTCATCTCAACCTACCTCCATAGCATGCACAATCTATGGCCCATCGCATTCCCAAATGTATTATTCCACTAAGCTCCTGATTTATATCCACGAGTGAATTTCCACTCAAACCTTAAAAAGTTACATAGATTTCATTTAAACTATTTTTGAACCTGGGGTTCCATTACAAACCATGATTTATTATTTCATTAATTCAGGTTCAAGGTTAAAATATGTGATTTTTTCAAGGTTAAAATATGTGATTTTAAAATATGTGATTGTGAATGTCAGTGAATGCATGAATCCCAAAGAAGACCAACAGCTTCACTGGGATTTATAGCAAAAGACAGTGAGAGGGTGGATCAGGGTCACCATCTCTTCTAAACTCCCAAACACAATGAGACTAACTCGAGAGAAAGGAAACCACTGTGTTTTCTTACAGGCAGTGATCTAATGATTGCTTGATAAATTGATCAGATTGTCTATAAACGCACCACCCAGTTCCTACTTAACTTGTTTGACTGTTAACCAAACACTTTGAGCACATTCTCCTTCAGTCGTGCTCCTCTGATGCACTGTACAAGTTTAGCACAGTGTTTGCATTCTGTATGAGCTCTGGGACCTGCTGAGCAAGTACATGCTTATCAAGCATCATTTTCAAGGGGATCTGCAGTGCACAGTATCTGTGTGGTGAAAATGGAGGATTTAAATTAAAGATTGACTCCCAATCCTGCCACATGTACAGACAGGTTGCAGAATGAAGAAAGTATATTTTGGGCTGTTGTTTCAGTTCAGGATTCAAAGGTTCTTAACAAAACATGCTAATGTGAGCGCTCTCAAATGAGCTAGAAAAAGCAATCAAGGGACAGATTTGATAAACCACATCCAAGTGTACCACATGGTGGTATAACAACAGTTATGCAGATCGGAGTGATGAATGAAGTGGTGTCACAATGTTTCAACCTCCTCTCCTTCATTATTCCCTCATCTGCTTAATTAAAGGCTGCATTCTTGTAATTATCACCCCCAAGGCTTGTGATTTATTGGATTGATGATTTCTACTCCTTCAAATTGATTAACTGAGCATTTAATAATATGCCTATGTGTGACATCCGAATGCAAATTAATCAAAATTAATCCTTGAATCCACTCCAGTAAATCAGACCTGGGTTCTGATTTGTTGTGAGATACAAAATCTTTAAAAGACTGTTTTTTGACTGTTCGACCAGCGCAAATACTTCAGCTCTGCAGGAACATAAATGCAACATTTAGGTATCTGATTGTCAGCTGAAGTGCTCTCATTCCTCAGGTAAGGAGCAGGGGCCCAACAGAGACGACATCTCTGATGTGTCCAGTAAGTGCCTGCCGTGCCGCGAGGGTTGCCCCTACTGCCGGGACGACACGCCGTGTCTGGTACAGGAGGATGGTGCTCTGCGGCTCGCTGTGGCCTCCATCCAGGGTCTGTGCATGGTGCTGGACCTGGTCAGCATGGTGGTGGTCTACCACCTCAGGAGGAACAAGGTGAGGGGGAACACGGCTGGCTCAGGATGGGCTTGCAGTCCATTGTTGTTTACTGTTTCTTTGCACTGTTCAATTTCTATTTATCACCCACATTTCATTTAGTCGGAAACTAATCTGACTATACCCTAAAAACAGCATCGAGTTGCACTATGGGAACTGTAAGATCTCATACTAAGGACTAAAAAGAATATCATCCTCAACTGCTTGGATTTTTATTTGGCTAGGTATGGTTAGGTTAGGTAAGGTTAGGTTAGGTTAGGTTAGGTAAGGTTAGGTTAGGTTAGGTTAGGTTAGGTTAGGTTAGGTTAGGTTAGGTAAGGTTAGGTTAGGTTGGGTTAGGTTAGGTTAGGTAAGGTTAGGTTAGGTTAGGTTAGGTTAGGTAAGGTTAGGTTAGGTTAGGTTATGTTAGGTTAGGTTAGGTTAGGTAAGGTTAGGTTAGGTTAGGTTAGGTAAGGTTAGGTTAGGTAAGGTTAGGTAAGGTTAGGTAAGGTAAGGTTAGGTTAGGTTAGGTAAGCTTAGGTAAGGTTAGGTTAGGTTAGGTAAGGTTAGGTTAGGTTAGGTAAGGTTCGGTTAGGCTAGGTTAGGTTAGGTTAGGTTAGGTTAGGTAAGGTTAGGTTAGGTTAGGTTAGGTTAGGTAAGGTTAGGTTAGGTTAGGTAAGGTTAGGTTAGGTTAGGCTAGGTTAGGTAAGGTTAGGTTAGGTTAGGCTAGGTTAGGTAAGGTTAGGTTAGGTTAGGTAAGGTTAGGTTAGGTTAGGTAAGGTTAGGTTAGGTTAGGTTCGGTTCGGTTAGGCTAGGTTAGGTTAGGTTAGGTTAGGTTAGGTAAGGTTAGGTTAGGTTAGGTAAGGTTAGGTTAGGTTAGGTTAGGTTAGGTAAGGTTAGGTTAGGTTAGGTTAGGTAAGGTTAGGGTAGGTTAGGTTCAGCTACACTGTAAAAAAAAAAAGAAATCGTAATTTTTGCAATAATGCAAACAATCCTTTGTGCATTGGCTCACACAATAGATAATAAAATTAGTAGTAAAATTAGACACTTATACAAGACTGGACAGTTCTTAAACTAACTAAAGGGATGGATTTAGCACTGTTACTGGATTTCAATAACTTGGAGGAACAAGACAGATAAATAAATACATATTATTTCATGCAGGATACATTTTACAGGGGACACCTCTATTATTTTCATGCAAATGAAAGACAATATTTCTATCCTTTACTGTTTCTTTCATCAACATATTTAACATCCACCACAATCATACCTGAGTCAGTCATTTGAATCCACACAGATTCACAGCAAAGTTGTTGCATAATATAACCCACTCTGCTAATAACATAAGAGGTCATAAATATGAGATCCTCGCGGTGTAGGATAATTACATCCTGGCAAAGCTGAGTTGAATCTCTCCCCATGTGCTATTTATAGACATTTATGCTTCGTGTTTTCTTACGTTTCTTCAGTTCACAAGAAATGTCCCTGGAGCCTTTTTGAATTTACATAAGAAATACAATCTAGGAGGTAGTGTGGGTAATTAAATCCAACCCAGAACGGTGCTGTCGTCACTCATATTCTTGTTTAAGTAGAAGGCAAAACATAAACAATTATATATATTCAATACTTCTTTATGTTTGTTTTGAAAGAAGAAATGATTTATTGTTTGCTTTTATCTGCAACAGCACAATAATCCGTTCAAACAAATGGTGATGAGAGATTTACAGCATCAGGATTTAAGGAAAATCACCATTTCCCTCCTGCTGCAACAGCATGAATTTGATGCAGCATGTTAGTCATCCCTGTTGGCATGATGCAAATTCACATTATTCCCATAACTATAAAGGAAGCCATCTCAATGTCAGTGACTCATTAATTCATTTTTATACTGTTGTTCTTTCTTCATTTAACAGGCCATCCGTACATCTGGTCTCATCCTGCTGGAAACCATCCTGTTTGGGGCGTTGCTGCTCTACTTCCCAGTAAGTCTGTACTCCGATTTACTCAACAGCAAACACTACCTGAACAGCTACTTTGTCAGAAATAAAACGGATCCCATGACACCTGCAATCTGATTTAATTTGTTTCACTAAAGCTGTTTATCAAGGTGTTGATCATCTTGTAGGTACGCAGCTCATTGCTTGCAACTCTTCATCTAAGACGTCACGGTGGCTGCTTATGATTGATCTGCCATAAGAAAACGGAAATCTACTGTTAAATTAATGCTTTCAGTGCTTAACATGCATAAGTTACATGTTTGGGACATGTTGAGTAGCAGCAACAGCTGATACGGCTGTTGGAAAGAAACAAGCACTCGGACTCTTCAGAAAGAATGTGATTGGTGGAGATCATCTCTGAAAAGCCGCAAGATAAATCCTCCTAAGGAGTCCAGACACTGGTGGCGGTGGCGGCTGATGACTCTGCTGAGATTGATGAGGCTGATGAAATGATAAATTTGGTGAATCTGCGAAGGCTGGGTCGTGATGGGGAGGTTGAGGCGTGCGTGGCAGCAGCATGAAAGAACTAGAGGTACAGAGAGAATCCTATTTGAATTGCAGACAATAATTCTGCATTAAGTGCATCCATTGTTTCCTGTGCGTGTGAAGGCGGTGTGAAACCAGTTTGGTCATAGTGGATTGAACAGTGAAGAGGGGTAACCATGAAATACGCTGTTTAATTTAATTAATACAGCAGGAATTCTAAAAATAAAAGGTTAGATTTTTTTCACATTTTCCTGTGAAAAGCTAAATATTACCAAGAAATTTAAGCCAATACTACATGTGAAAAAACTGAAAAAAACATTACTACGTACATAAAGCAAAAATCTTTAACACCATGCAGCTAGATGCTGTTACAGTACTGTACTTCAGTCACAGTGAGACTTATTGTGCGAGTGCTTTGTGTTTGAGCAGGTATGTGTGGGTGGGTGTCAGTGTGCATTGTATACTCGTGTATTTACACTTGTGCACACAGCCCACAGTACACTTGGAGTGCCGTGTCAGAAGCCCATCTTTAGCATGGAAGCAGATGGAAGAAACAGAACGCCATGTAACAGGGAGATCTGATGATGATGATGATGAACTGGGGAAAGCGCTTCCTTCAAATACTTGTACAGGCTGCCAACAGTGAGCCACTGCTCCCCTCAAACGCAAAGCCTGATGGCTGGATGTCAGCCATTTCTAAGAAGAAGAAAAAAAATCAGTTTGACTCTTGGGAAGAAGACTTTGATCCTATTCTAGAATTACTAGAGTGTTACAATAAGAAGATATTCACACTAATGTAGAAAAACTAGGTACTGTAGTTTTGTTTCAGCAAATAGATAGCTGCCTGTATTGTAGGTTTGTTCTTATGTGACCATACTTCATGTTTCTGCAGTGATTCTCCAAATGGATTTCATTTAGCATCCATCCACTCTCTCCCCCATTCACATTCATTAAGGATAACTCAAGTGCCAATAATAGCTCTCCAAAATGTCTTGCCACTCTCTTATCTTCACACACTTGGATACACTCAGAGGCCTCTTCCTCCCTTTGCTCTAGTGGTTCTCCAGCTTTTCATGCATTTCTTAGCACCATGTCTGCCCGTCTCCACCGTTGCCTGACCTCCTTTCCCAAATATTTTCCTTTCATTACCCGTGTTCTCTCTCCATCTCACCTTTGTGTCTGTCTCCTCTTCTGCCGTCTTAATGTTTGTTGCCGCTGCTTTTTTCTTTGTTGCTGCCACCGCAAGCCTCCTCAGCTAAGCTTGGTGCGCCGTCTCTGCTCTGGTGCGCAATGCATTTTTAAACAGTCCATCAAGTTCTAGCACAACTTGCTTTAAAAATACATCTGCTGATTAATTGATGGAGGAGGCATGGGAGATTGGATGCAAACCAAGAGGGCCACCTTCTCTTCTGGGTGATATAGAAATGTGGCTTTTATTGCGCAGTCCCCTGAGATTCTGTTGTCCGCATGCATACCTCTGTGCATGTTTGTGTGCGTAGGCAGGCTGGAGGATGGATCATCAGTGGGCTTAAGTGACTTTTAACCTTCATATTTTCCTGTGATTGTGCACATGTGCATTTGTGCATGGATTTGCTTTTCTGCATCGATGTATGTGGGTGTAAGAAACAGCGTGGCCTACTTTTTTTTTTTACCTCTTATTTGTGAAGGTGCTTTATTGTTTTGGTCCAGAGAGCTGGAAGGCTTGATGCTTGCTCAGGAGGCAGGCACGATGTTAATCCTGACTACAAGAGAGTGAGACGTGGTTAGGCAGGACGACAAGACACTGAAAGAGACTTGAGGATTTCTTTGCGTATTTGCCGGCTCAGTTATTTAATTTAGCCCAAACAGCTGCAGATAACCAATTCGATGTTGCTTAGATTCAAAGAGGAGGGTTATTAAGTGTATAAATAAAACATATTAAATAAGAATAATGTCGGACGATTTTTAAACTTTGGACAGAGCCACATAGCTTTTCCCCCTTGGTTTAAATCTTCATGCTTGTCATGCAGCCGGTAGTGGAGCATTAAAATAACTTCCTGTTCTTGGCCATAAAGTCGACTTGGCGCCCAGCTCTCGTACGTCGAGCATTCCAATGATTTGGAGCTGTAAGGTTCTGATGAGGGCCGGGATGGAAGGAAAGTTGATGCTGGGCTTCGTTCTTAATCAGGAGGGGGGAGAAATGTCTGTGGAGCTGAACTGAGAGTGGACATACAGAGGGATGAAAATGGAGACACTGAGAATTGGTGAATTCAGCTCCTAAATAGCTGCATGAAATGTTGTAATATTTTACATTTGTGCCTCATTGTGTCTTTGTTCCACCACCCTTTACTATGCCTTTCTGTTAGAGATAACAGAGTCTACACTACGATTCATTTTCAACACTTTCAACACATCTTAGAGACAGACTGCCACATCCTGACTGGTTGTTCAGGAGAATCTGCCACGGATATTCGGCTTCTTGTCTGAGAAAAGGAGGGTAGAGATGCTGTTGTTACTTGTGCTCAAGTACTTTGGATAGGTGCTGTCTCTCGAATGCCAAGGCATCATCTGAGCTGGGATAAATAACTGGCTCTACTCCTCAGGGATGTGTTTGTACTGCATCTGATATCCATCCATCCTTATACCCACATATCAGTGTAGCGGGATGCTGGAGGCTGATCCAGCTACACTCTGAACAGGCTGCCAATCTGTCAGAGGGATAACACATTTAGACAGACCTAATAGCCAGATGATCAATGAAAATAACAGAGATAAAAGAGATAAAGGACATAATAAGGAAATATCCCATCATGCCCTCATGTCTGTTGGGCACAAACGTAAAATGATCATCTTGTATGATACAACAATGAATTGGTGTAGCTTGTATCTCAGTGACGGCAACCATACGTATTCACTGGGAATGGAAAGAACCCTATTGTACAGTATAAAACCTACAATACTGGCTCGAATGTTATTTGGATTTCACACGTGAAGAGCTGAATAAGCTGGAGTCTGATCAGGTCACCTCCAATATTATGCATGTTAGTTAGGCCACTTTTTTTTTAGTTGTTTAAGGGGTGTTATGTGAGGCAACCTCAAGCATCCATCAGGATATAAATAAAGAGTTATGGACCATCCACATTTCCTCAAAAACTGTCTGGACCCTATCCCAGCTGACATTAGGCAAGAGGTGGAGTAACGCCCGGACAGGTTGCCAGTTCATCGCAGGGCTGACACACGTTACATCAGGTTACTTGAGATTTGACATTTGCCGTGTGGCTGAGATACACACCAACAAAATGGAACACTTGAAATAGAAAAGGAGAGATGGAGGCTCAGATCTTATCAGCTCGTCCTGTGAGGCCTGCCCCTGTCATGGCCTGATCTTTTACATTAATAGGTGCAAATACACGTCTCACCAAGCAGAAAATTAGTCTGACACTTCATGAGCTACTGGCAAACCTTCTGATCCCTTGAAAATAGCAGAGACAAAAACACAATAATCTGGATGTGCACACACACACACACACACACACACACACACACACCAAGTATAATTGTATATAGCACCTTTTAAATACAAGTTGCAAAAAGCCAACAGTTCAGAACTGATGAAGCCTCTCGGATGAGAGGTGAAACGTCTTCAAGCTGAGGAAAGAAGTCCAGCTGCTTCTGAATCAACCTTCAAGGATTACCATGACCTGGATGACTGAGAATCTACACAAACAAGATACAAAAAAGCTTTACATGAAATAAGAAAAACAAGAAACCGCAACACAAGCTTAGTGGCATGGTGGTACAGTCAGAAGGTCGTAGTTGAATGACCCAGGAGGTCCGACATGGTGTAAAGAAAACATTTCCAAAATCATGGTGGTGAGTGGAGAACTACATATACAGTAATTAAACTACTGTTTAACCACATTTAACCACAGTTCAACTACATCCTTGTTTGCAGTGTTTCAAATAAATTAAATTTCTTGTCTGTGTGTGTGTCAGTGTGGGCTCTAACACTGGTTTCCCACTCTACAGGTGATGATTCTCTACTTCCATCCCAGTGTGTTTCGCTGTATCCTCCTGAGGTGGGTTCGACTCCTGGGTTTCGCCATCATGTACGGCACGGTGATCCTCAAGCTGTACAGGTACTGTGAACTAAAACTAAATGGAATGAAGAGTGGGAATCATCATGAATGAGTGAATGAGTTGAGATATTTCTGGAATGTTTTAATCCCATCCCTATGAATTATTCCTATCTCTCTCATGTGCAGTTCTAAAGTGAAGTCTGCTCTCATATTCCTTCCCCACTCCTCACCTCATTCCGTCTCTGCTACTCTCCTCTCCTTGTCTCCTTATCTCCTTCTCCTTTTATTCTCTCTTTTTCCTCCTATTTCATCTTTTCTCTTTACCTCTCCCCTCCTCCCATGCCCTCTCCTGCTCTCATCTCATCTCATTTTGTCTCATTTCCTCCTCTTCTCCTCTCGTCATCCTGTCTTCTCCTTCGTTCGTCTTCACTCCTCTCTTCCTATCTCCACTCCTTTCCTTGTGCCCTCTTATTGCTCCTCATATTCTCTACCCTCCTCTCCTACTGTCTCCTCTCCTCTCTTTTGGGGGTGTGCGACATTGACAAAAAATAAAATCTTAATATTTACTGGAATTCTTTTCGATAATGATGATGAGACAATATTTTGCATCCTTCAAAATGTGTGTATACAATCTTTGTATTGTACTTGCTCACTCTTGTTAATAGGATGTTTATTGTTGTTTATTGTTAATTGTTACTAATGATATAGATACAAAACAACATATTTAAGGAAAATATGTATTATTTTTTACTTTAAGTAAAAACCATACCTTTTGCTGTCATCTGATACTTTTCCTGCTTTTCTTGTTTTTTTGCTGAATGATTCCCGTAAAGTTTTCTGAGTGTGTTTTTGTGCTGGTACCTTGGCTGGTTTAGGCCTGTTGCAGACAGCTGACACTCAAATCTTTGCACACTCTTCATATTCTGAGTGGTGGTTTGTTGATCGTGGAGCTGTCTTTGAAGGCAGCCGATCTTTTAAGCTCCTTTTCGAGGCCAAACCAGCGAGGATGATCCACGTCTTGCTACTATTTCTGACGACGTGGATGTCAGGCCTGGTGTTTTCTCTGTTTTGTTTCCTGATGCTGTTTGTTAACTATTTTTTTTACTCACGCTAACTTAATTTTGTGGTGCAGTGACTGTGTGCACGAGTGACATTCTCCATAATGTCATAACAACCATTAAGATATCATTGTGAACGATACATAACGCACGCCCCTACTCTCTCCTCACCTCTCCTACCCTCCCCTCACTCTTTCCCCTCCATTCTCCTCTCCTGGTCTCTTGTCCTCTCCTGATATTAACTTGAACCATGAGTTGGCCTTTCTCCATTTCAATAATTCAGCTCCCTCTCAGTCTGCTGAACACACACACACATAAGCATGCAGTCCTACCAATAAGCACATTTGAATTTCACATCAGGTCCGGTCAATCTACGCCTGCCTGCTGAAGTATCTATTCAGGCGCACGCACACACACACACACACACACACACACACACACACACACACACACACACACACACACACACACACACACACACACACACACACACACACACACACTTCCTGCTCTTCAGCTCAGAGCAAGTGTAGCTGAGATGGAAGAAGGGGGTCAAAGGTCAGTCAGAGTGTTCCCTTGGCAAAATTACAAATTTGATTTTTTTTTCTCGAGCTCGCTGAATATGAAGTTTGCAGCAGGGGCCAAGCTCTTATTGGCCGGTCCCCCTGAATATATGAGAGATAAGACGGATTTGAAACAGTCTAGTTGGCAAAGAGCAATGAGCACAGCGCAGAGATGGCAGTAAACAGAGAACTGACTGCTTCAATGCCCGGATAGTGATATTTCTACATAGAGACAAAGATACTACACAGTTCTTCAAAACCATGGCTGCTGGGTTGCATTTTGAATTCCCTTTATAGAGTCTTGTAATGTCTTGAGTGCATGGAGTTAGATAAGATAGCAAATACTGTGCAACTTACAAATAAACTACCTCTATGTGCATTCTGTCAAATTTGTTCCACTACCGACATATAGAAAAATGAAAAACTGACCGTACTCTTGTTCTTCTGCCAGACATAGTTTTGTCTTCCATCAGTTTCTACCTTCAGCTGAAGAGACGTTACAACAACTCCCTCCTCTCTACTCCTTCTGTCAGGGTGTTAAAGGTGTTCCTGTCGCGCACGGCCCAGAGGACACCTTACATGACCAGCTGGCGTGTCCTGCGGCTGCTGCTGGTGATTCTGCTGGTGGTGCTGTGGTTCCTGGTGGCCTGGACCTCCGCCGTGTGTCAGAATCCTGAGCTGAGTCGGGCCTTGATTGCAGCAGGACTCACCCCAGAGGGGCTGCAGTTCAGCTTGTGTCTGCTGGACCGATGGGATTACATGATGGCTGTCGGTATGTGTGTTTTCTGTATTTCTGGGTTGCCATGTTTCTGCTGTGTAGCCATGTCTTTAACGGACAAGGTATGAAATTTTGCTCTTATTTACCACTTAGATATAAGGAGCTTTTGTGCTTCTATTCTGAGTCTGAGCTTCTTGGCTGAGGCTGGAGATCAAGTTTAGTTTAGTAAGTTTATTTTGGAAAAGTGATGCAGACAGGATGAGGAGGAAAAGCTGCCTGGTGCCTCTAGGAGCCCTTTGATATTTTGGTTGCTGGTAAATGCTAGAAATATACATTCCTAAATACTAAAACTGCTTCAAATGCTACTATCTTGCATTCTGTGGGAGAGATTCTCATTTAAATATAACGGCTGTCATGTTATCAGATTTTTGCAACATGATTATCATGGCCTAAATAATTCGCAGAAATATTATTATTGTGATATCTGTGGAAAATGTGATAAAATCTGTCAAACTCATCTTTATCTTTCCTCTTTAATAGTACAAAAGCGTAAAAAAAGAACATTTAGATTTAACGGATATTGAGAGGACAACCATATGAAATGATAAATAAAGAATCCACATGGCCCAACATCTGCACTGAATTATTTACATGATATTATTATTGTATTTGTATTCATTCAAAAGTCTCTTCAGGTCCAGACTAAAATGCACCTCTGGAGTTTTCAAGCTGAACCGGGCTCTGCAGCGTTTCAATATATTTTGAAATGTTTTCTTAAACTAAACTACAAGAAATATAGAAAAGCACTGACAGATATTTTTGAGAAAGCGTATTTTGAAGCCTTTTTACTTGAAACTTGTGGCACTTCTCTTAAAAGAAGCTTGTGAGGTATAATAACAGCATGCTGGCTTCACTGTGAGAGGTTTAAAGTTCTGAGCCTCCAATTCCAGTGCGGACAAAGGGTGAACAGCCTGCTGCGATTCAGAAACTGATGGACACACTAAGGCAAAAAGACTCTCCAGCCTCACAGGATTGAGCTTTAATACGGTAGCTGCTCCATATCTGACTCATCTATTCTGTCGTCTTATAGAAGCTGTGCTTACATCAAATAGATTGCAGACAAATAGAGTAAACAGTTTGAAGTTGTTAAACTGCATCAAAAAATAGGAATAAACTATTATGGGCTGGCGAATCTTGGTCTTATGTGATAAACGTCTCTGCTTTGACGGGTTTCTGGTCACAGATGAATAGAGGAACATGCATTTCCAACCCGTGCCACCTGTTAGCCAGAAGACATTATCGTGCTGTTGGTCTGTTTACTGAGTGCCCTGCCATTCAGGCACCAGTTTGTGAAACCTTTTGTCCTAAATGTATGTGTCTACAACAGTCGTTGTCCTTTCCATATAGTAACACTAAGCATTATGGGCCATGGCACGCACAAAAATAATTTTTACTATAAATATTGCAGGAAAAGGATTCAATACAATGTAAATATAGGTCAAGAAAAACAAAACAAAAGCACCATTCTTCTCACACATAACAATTAGACAGCAAAAAGACAAATTACATAACCCTCCCTCCATTTTCTGTCCCCATCTACAAAACTAATAATTTTTGGACAGTCCCTAAAAAGAGAATTTACGACATTGCCAATCTAACAAGCATGAAGAGGTACATTATTGGTGAGAAACTGAAGTGCTATCCCTCAAATATCCTGTGAGTACCCAGACTTTGTGTGTGTGTGTGTTTCCTAATGAAGCAGACAGCAGTGAGGGGCGCCTCACTGAAGCCAGTCTGACAGCAGGGGAGACGAAACCTGTTTGGAAAGGGGAGAAAGGACAGATCCCTGAGAGATGCTTAGTCTGGCTCTGAGAACAGACAGACAGACAGACAGACAGACAGACAGAGAGGGAGGCAGGGAGGGAGGGAAATGGCAGAGAATAAGAAGAGTGAAGTCTGTGAGGTATGAAGCTTGTGTGGATGTGGGCAATGATGCAGAGACTGCTTACTACCAGCTGGGGAGGGGGAGAACTTGAGAGGAAGAGGAGAAGAGGAAGGAGTTGATGAGGGGAGGACGCTCTGGAGACGCGACAGAGGAACGGAGCATCTTCAGACCAACAACAGCACAGCACTTTAAATGTATAGTGAAACACCTAGAGCGCGACAATCCCTCTGTGCGTTTCTGTGAATCTGTGCGTGGGTGTCTGTGTGAATTCAAGACAAAACAGGAACTGAGGGATTCCTGCTGTTTGTTCGGACAGCCAGTGAGAAAACAGAAGGAGAAGGAGGACAGTGATGCACGACAGGAAGTACCCTGTTGCTTTGGGTGATTCTAACAAGCTGATGTTCATGCCATGCTTGTAAAACTCAACTTAGTTCACATCACAAGCCTCGTTGTTCAGTTCTGATTTTTTTGCTCAGATCAGATTTGGTTATCTTGACGCCTCACAGACCTGACAAGTGACACCGGTATCTAGCTCTAATGCAAATGCATCTGTCCTCTGAAACTTTTGCACGAGTCATCTGCGTCACCAACAATAAAAAACATCAAATTTGTGAGACAAATCATGGTATTCAGACCAAAACGGATGCTCTAGTAGTAAATGTTTGGATGACATTTTACTCTGGAGGACAGGGCAAATGCCCTATCATGCTGTTCAAGAGCAGATCGTGAAATCCTATCCATTGTCATTCATGTTGATGGCCACGAATCGGATGTGTGTTCAATCTATATGACCACGTATGAAAGTGACTCAACTCTGCTTTGAAAAGATGGGATTTTTGTGTTCACACAGTTCGGACAAAAAATCTAATTTGTGCCACATTAAGGCAAAATATTTGACTCCTTTTTGAGTCCCTTCAGCCTGGTAATATGAACCTAATGCTTTTCTGTACTTTCACTTGTTGTCTGAAAATGCTTATAAGGGAACACATGTTTGTCTGGAAAGGAACAAATCAGCCTGTTTTCTCTTGAACTGCAGAGCAAAACGATGCCGATGCAAAGCAGTATTGATAATGTTAACAATGAGCGATTAATTTGAATCATCAATTAATTAGTCGGAAATGTTGCCCTTTCACTCTTGGAAGCAGCTCAGTGCAACCCTATTCAGAGGCTAAGTACTGTGCACTTAATGATGATTTATAGACTAGGACTAGTCATGAATATTAATGGACAGTAATCACTTTATGGACTCATATGCCAACGCAGTCCTTCACACACTCCTTGGTGGTCTTTGCTGTATGTAAGCAAAAAAACAAGCAGAGGAAAACCTCTAACTTAGTGATGCTTATTTGGTATTTTTATATGCACATACTGTATATAAAAACTGAAAATAATATTTATTTGAAAATATTGGTGTGGAACTTTTTGTTCCACACCAGAGAGCAGCAGCCACAAAAATCTATTAGAAGAAATAATATCAAAACTACCCCACAGGAATCCTATTCATCACATTCCAAATGATCTATATAGATTTTTGCAACTGATGTTCTTTAATTTCATTACATTGATAATGTAGGTAATAATGAGCTATCTGTGCACATATACTGTGCAGTATATTCTCCTCCCCATAGGGAGGCATCTGGGGGGCATGTGTAGGATACAAAGAACCACTTAAAGACACAAAACCTAATTAGGAAAGTAATGAAATTAAAGATAATGAAGGTTAATCCTTTTAAGTCCCCGTGTGACGTTTTTGTTGTTGTTTTTTCCTTTTGTTTCTCAGCTGAGTTCCTGTTCCTGCTGTGGGGTGTGTACCTCTGCTACGCCGTCCGCACCATACCCTCTGCTTTCCACGAGCCGCGGTACATGGCTGTGGCCATCTACAATGAGCTCCTCATATCAGCCATCTTCCACATCATCAGGTGGGTGAGGAAAATGGGGTGGAACGGGCACAATTAGTGAGAGAAAGAGAGGAGCGGTCAGAAGTGAGTGGCTACATTTTTGTCTTTTTTTTTGTATGCTGAAATAGACAGAGAAGAAGAAGATTCTTTTTGATACAAAAACAACGCCCACGTTACTGCTGATGTCTGTTTTCCCCATCACTCATGAACAAAACCCTGAGATACTTAATCTCCTTTTGCTTGTGTTAAGATAGAGGTTTGATTCACAGCTCTGCATTTGAATATCTTGAAGTTGAAAAAGCCAAAGGCATATGGTGGATGTAGCAACACCCACATTGTCACAAGACTCCCAAAGACTGTTTTTTCAATAGTATTGCGGTGGATGTAAAACCAGTCAGGTGTTTCTTACAGTGTGCCTGCGGGAAGCCAGAGGGAAAAATTCTACCGTCTCAGACAAAACTGTTTGTGGTGATTGAATATTCTTTCATTCAGACTGAGGTCTGAATGGATGCACCTTCATCACTGGTGTGAAACTGTCAGAAATTAAGCTGGGGAATAAAATGTTTGTCTGCTGCTGCTGCCGTGCAAAGTCTGGACCTGTGTGTAGTGTGTATAGTGTGGATGGGTTGATGAAAGCACACACACACATTATGCTTTTTGTTACGACCCCCTGTAAAGCTTAACCCTTACCCCAAAAAGGAGGACCAACGTAGGATGAGAGTCAGGGTTAGCCAAAAAGGAAATCCATACATTTATTCAAACAAAACATGAAACTTGAAATAATCAACCAACCTGAATAATCTAAACCAAACCTCCTAAAGAACTAAATAAACAGGGCTGATGGGCCAAAATGAACAAAAGCAGAGCAGAACAAAAGCAGAGCAGCCACTCAGACCGGCCCACATAGGTGCCGTCAGACTGGGCACTGACCCTCTACCCTAACCCAGTTAAAACAATCTTACCTAATGTGAAAATAAAGCCATGAAAATAGGACCACTGGACCCATTAGAAAAGAACAAACATAGATTAAGACTAAATAATACTAGTTGAAGTCAGCCGCCTGACTGACTGCAGGTTTCCAGGCCAGGAGGTGGAAGAGAGAGAGAGAGAGAGAGGCAGGTTTCTTGTCCTCCATTTGTTGGCTGTTCTCTCCATCAGTGCAAAAATAAGTACACCTGAATGAGGAAGGAAAGCAGCCTCTAACCAACAGGGAGGAGCATGTGATACTTTGGGATATCTAATATGAATTCTGAATGCGAGTGGGGGAGTGATGACAGCAGCCTGACACACTGAAGCATTTGGTGTTGGAACACGTTAATCTTTTCAAACAAAACACAGAATTCTCAACCTGATACTGTCTAAAAGTCTCCCACAAGCCCAGACGCCATCGGGATAGTGTAACTACCAAGGGATTGACTCATCTAGTCCCAGGAAGAACATTTATTTATCTGTCATGGCGTCTGGCTTTGAGTAGTTGTAGAGACCAAAATGGAGCCTTTCTACTCTTAGCATTCTCCAACAATAATAGACGTGAGCTCCTGTTGGTGCTCGTGAATACAATTCAAACTGTGATTTTAAAAAAATCTGCAATAATAGTAAGGGTAACATTAAGTGTTTGAAGAAAAGAGCAAGGTATGAAAATCCCTGCTGTGAGCTTTGACATAGATTCTGCACATGGCTGGATGACAGAAGTGGGACGTGAAAGCAGTGTCTCTGCTCTGCTCTGTAAACTTTATTCATACGTAGCACTTTTTCCACTTTTATAACAAATAACAGTATAAAAAAAAGATGCCAGCAAGACTTTAAAAAAAAATAAAAAGTGCGAAAGTGATTAAATCGATGAAACCACAAACTGATGATTGGAAGATGATTGAAATGTTAAAGAATTAGGATGGATTTCAGACTTTATTCTGGCTCTGCCAGAGAATATCAATCAGCTCCTAAACCAATTGGGGGGGGAAACAAATTACAAATATGAGCACGAGTCTGACTGTGCCAAGCGTTACTATACCAGCAGTAAAATCAATTTTAAGGTAATCACTCAGCCAATGAAGGGCTGCAAAAGCACATCATTTATCAAGCCTGCGTTTGGGTGTAAGTGGTTGTCTGGATGGACAGTCAAGGCTGGGTATTTAAGGTTAGTATCAGACATCCGATGAAGAGGGTCCAAGTAGCAGACCAGGTCCAAGTAGCAGACCAGGTCCAAGTAGCAGACCAGGTACGTTACAGTCAAGAGACCAGATGATTGTAACTATACCATAGCAGGTTTTATGGGCTTTATAGGCCTACATATGACATATTACTAAGGCAGACATAGGAAGAGTAGCATTGTTTGTAGTATTAATTCGTATTTATCAGCGAAACATACAAAAATCCCACCATGCTCAGGTCTTAATGACATTAAGTCACATTTATTTTTTATTATTATTAATATGTTGTTTGTTTGTTTGTTGTAATAGAACTGAACGTACACACAATGTATGTATGTAGTAACTGAACGTCAGGTTTTAGGCATTTGCCAAATGCAGCAACACTGAGCAGAAGACGAATTTCCTTGAGCGAACAATAAACTGCATCGTATCATATCAAATCGTACATTTTTTACAAAATCAGTCAAAAAACATGATTGTTAAGATTTAGACACAGTGGTGCTTGTTAAGTTAAACGCTTCAAGTCAAGGCCATGTCTCCACCCCTCTCTGTTACCGTACTGTGACCCAACATATTGGCCCCTCTAGGTACACAGTATTTTTTAATGTCCAGTTGGACAAACTGTAGTGGTGGAGCATCATGAATTGTCCATGCCTGGGCATTTTTATTTTGATTGGCCTTTTATTTTTCATGATATTGGTAAAATGTTAAAAATGGCACTTATAACTAATCAACTCTTCCTTGGCCCAAGATCCACCAATACACAAAATGTATACAAATTAAAAATGAAATACGTTAAAATATTTTAGTGGCCATCTATGGTTAAAAATAGTAAATGTACTTTATTTCCTATTTAAAATATATATCTTATATTTATCAGGTGTTTATTTTGGCAGCCATGCTACCAGTGGCTCCATAGCATGACTCATTCAAAGTGGATCCTGCCACAGTACAAAATAACTGCACTTCCCTCCAAGATAAGTTCAGGTAAACAGATCTGTCATAACCTTTACAGGAAAGAAACCATCTGTTAAGTTCAGTGCTGAATGAAAACAAAACGCAGCCAGACCCCAGGACGTTTTAAAAGGTTTACTGCAAAACCTGAAAATAAAGGGCGACTTATGGCTGATGGAGGACAGGGAGAATCAGAGCTCAGGGGGTTGAAGGCAGACAGAGCAGATAGAGCAGTCTCTAGGGAGAGAAGGGTGACAAACAAACAAACACAGAGAGAAACACGGGGGAGACGCTGGAGACAAGAGGGCAGGGTAAAAACACATCAGAAACTGGAGTTGTGATGGGAACTATAGGGCCGGGCGACTTCAAATCAATATCACGATTATTTCAGATTTTAAGCTTTATTATTATTAATGAACAATCATTTATTTTATAAATTACCACTTTTTCTTTACAAGCTGGGATATTTTTCCTTTGTGTTCAGTCTTGTCGGCATTATTTTTAGAAGCTCCTCTGGTTGAGATCTTACTTTAGCTCAGTGTTAGCGCTGGAGTCATCAGTGCCGCTTTGATGCACCTTCATTTTGAAGAACGCGGACAAACGTTAATTGGACAGCCCATAGGCATGAGACTGAATATGACATAGAATTTTTTTAAAGGAGTTTTTTTTAGTGCACGCATTGGGGAAAATATTAACCAACTAACTGAGCAGATTAAGTCGACGAGAGGGTCTGAATTGTCGTTTTCAATACATTATTGGTTAATTGCCCAGCCCTAATGGCAACCATCACACCAACTGGTTCCAATATACCTTTATTTTCTCTTTATAATCCTCCCCAGCTTTGCTTTAAGGCCTCTGTAGGCCTCAAGTATTTGATAAAGCGATGAACAGTCTCTTCTGTTGGTGTTTGTCCTGCAGGTTCTCTCTGGTGCCAGGGCTGCACCCTGATTGGATGCTCATGTTGTTCTTTGCTCACACTCATCTGACTGTGACTGTGACTGTTGGCCTCCTGCTCATTCCAAAGGTAACAACGCTCCAGAACAGTAGGTTATGAACCGTGTCAGTTATTGCTTCACTGGGATGTGAGTAAGTGGCGGTGGGGTGGAGTCCCTCAAGAGCTGTTCCAAAGTAAAGTTTTGAGGTCCTTCATTGGTTACCTCATACCTTTACTTCCTAACATTTCAGAGTGAAATCTTGTTCTTTCTTTCCAGCACATTATAGTGCACTCAAGTGGTTAATAGCAAACATCCAAACACATGTACTGACCACAACATACATTTTAATTGGCTCCTACTCATTTCCTATTTATATGATAGTTTCTACTTTACAATCTACTTTATGAAATTGGAAAAAAACAAATTTCTGTGCTCAAAATGTTTCATTGCTTACTCAGAATTTAGGCATAAATAAAATGCCTCACAGGGAGATTTCCATATTGGTTACTATGGTGTAGCTTATGTAAACAACGGTTCATTAATTACTTTTAAGTTCATTTGATATTACCAGTCTGGAACACATAGATGCACAGAAGGATATTTCACTAGGATTCAAGCTACTTAAGTGATTATTGTAATTTAGCTAAGCACTCCTGTGGGTGTCTTGTGCAATTTCTCAAGTCTGATGAAAAACATTAAATTCTCCTGCTGCGTCTTAATTAGGCACCACAGAATTGCAAGTTATTTGAGTAAAACTAAGATAACCAAGCATAATGGGAGGATGTTAATCCAACACAGTGTCTGTTCCTGAGCGTGGGATGGATTTTTGCTCGTTCTTCTTTTCATCAAGCGAAACAAAATAATTTAGATATGAAAATTAAGTCAAAGTCAGACAGATCATTCTATTTAATTGAAAGTGTTATTGTTATAATTTGAATTGTAATAGTGTCTCACTTTTTGTTTCTGTGCTTTTGGATTCAAGTGAGGAGGAGATAAAACCTGTGAAACACATGAATTTGAAATTGTTACACATTTTGCACAATTATATTAAATAAGTGAATAAGATATATTGACAGAAACAACACAGCTCGAATAAATTATAATTAAATTTGTAGCTTTTAACTATAATTTAAGACCCTTTAAATGAAAGGAAAATGAACCTGTTGATATTACTGGGTTTGACTTCATGTGCATCAGCTGTCAATAGCTACAGTTGGACAATGAAAACGTCTCACCTATAGTGTACATCTTCCATAATTCATTACTTTTTGTCAGAAAAAAAAAGAAAGTTAAAGATAGATTGTGGGCAGGAACAAAACCTTTTCATGAAACATTATTTATATCAGTAACAATCAGCCCACTTCAAGAAAACTCCTTAAAAAACATTATATTTATTCTGTTATACAATAAATGTAACCCGAAGCTACCGATAGACCAGGGTAATATTTTTTGATAAGCTAAATTTGCAATTTTACATCCTTTTCTGTCCCTGCGAGCTGACTGGTTCTTTAATTCTTTATTCTGTCTTAGTTCCTGTCCAAAGGGACACAGGCCAGGGATGATATTGCCACCGAGGCCTATGAGGAGGAGCTGGACATGGGAAGATCTGGCTCTTACCTCAACAACAGCATTACTTCAGCCTGGAGTGAGCACAGCTTGGACCCTGAGGATATACGGGTAATATCATCCAAATTTGGGAGCTTTTTTTTTACATTGGACATTATTAAATGCTAGCAAAGGTTGTTAAGATGCAGTCTGGAAAGGTGTTCATTCACACATGGAAGTTGATCATTAAAATATTAATCAAAAAAGTTTCACAGTAGAAATTCCACTATTTAAAATTTCAATATATACAATCCTCTTTTTTAGGATGAGTTGAAGAAGCTGTATGCCCAGCTGGAGGTCTACAAACGTAAGAAGATGCTTGCCAACAACCCTCATCTCCAAAAGAAGCGCAACTCCAAAAAAGGTCTGGGCCGCTCCCTGATGAAACGGATAACGGAGATCCCAGAGACCATGCACATACACCGGCAGTGCAGTCGTGAGGACGGCAGCGAGCACGGCAGCAACCGCAGCACCCTGAGGAGAAACCCATTTGAACCGAGTCACCATGGTAAGATCATGGTTCCACCCGTTTCATCTGGTCAGGACGAAAGAAGTGTTTCACTCTTGAAATGCATATGACTGAGTTGGTAGATGATATTTCAAATCTGTCGTCATTTTTAAAAAAACTGCCTTTACATTGCTGAAAATGATGCAGCTAAATTGAACAATGATAAATAAATTTGCTAACATTTGCTAATTAGCACTTAGCACACGTAGTACAGTTTGATTATTTGGAATGGTTTTAGCTATTTGGTCATACATTAAAGTACTGGACAAAGTACCGTTTGGACCTAAGTAACCATGAAATCTTCTAAAGTTTATGGCAATCCATCCAATAGCTGTTGAGATATTTCAGTCTTGATGAAAGTGGAAGACTGACTTACAGACATTGCCATTGTTAGAGCCACACTAGCAAGCGTTAAAGAAAATAAACTTGTATATTGAATGTAATGCAAGGAAATTAAGTTATATCAGTAAACCTATCCTACTTTAATACCAATTTATTGTTTTAATCTAACCTCAGGCAAACCTCGTGATGACTCCCTGAAGAACAAAGTCATGGGCTTGAAGAAGTCACTCAGCTTCGACCACGTTTGTGACGAGGATGAGGAAACAGAAAGCCAAGCTGGCTCGACTGGAGGAGACAAAATGACTCCTGTTGGGGGTGTTGGAAGTGGAGGGGAAGGATCTCTTCTGGGTTCCCTGATTGGCCGGAAACATACTAAGAAACTGCTGGAGCCAGCTGCGAACCCACCAAGACTGGAACCGGCCGTGTCCACTGAGTCGGTTCCACTGTTCTGGAAATCAGCCAGTGCTCACAACTTAACGCACGAGAAGAGACCTGTCCACCTGCGAACCTCCATCATGCAGAAGTCTCTGAGTGTGATTGCAAGTGCCAAGGAGAAGATGCCGGGCTTGACCAACAAGACGCAAAGCGTGGAGGATGCCAGTAAGAAAGGTCTGAAGGGGCCGGAGGAGAAGATGCTGTCTGAGGTGGATGAGACACCAGAGCATTACCCTAAGATGATCATCAGCCAGTCAGTGGAGTACTCCAAGACACCTATGAAGATGGGCATCATGAAACAGCAGGTACTTTTTGAATAGTTTCATTCCAAATCCAAATTGATTGATGATGATTGATTGATCCAAATGTTTTTCTTGTATGATTTTAACAGGTAAGTGGCAGTCAACCATCCATTTGTTCAGAGACTGGCAGGAACCTCTATGATCTGTCCGAGGTTTGTCCCTGGGAGTTGGAAGAACCTCAGACTCCCTCTGAAGCGAAGACCCAGAAACATGTTTCCATTGCTCCTGGGGAAACCACCACCGGTCGGAGAGGCAGCAGCAGCCCTGGAATCACTAAAGGTAGCCGGTCACAGCAGAAGCAGAAAGCAGGGCAGTCCCCTTCCAACAGACGCCGCTCTAAAGACAAAGCAGGAGAAAGGGAGGAAGGCAGGGAAACACGAAAATCTCGACCACCCAGGTCACCCCTCCCTCTTAAACTAGACGTCTGTCCCTGGGAATTCGAAGAGCAGCCCATGCTGGGACAAGATTCAGATTCCATTTCCCCAGACAGGATCAGACGTAAGAAAAGCGTCACACCCACTGATGGCAAACCCAAGGGTCTCCACTCAGACCACTCCAAATCCACAGGGAGCCTTTTGCAGCCTCCCTCACTGATGGTAGAGATCTGCCCGTGGGATTACACCAGCCCACCTTCACCGAAGCAAGAGAAGTCCTGCAACAGTCCAACTACAAACAAGAAGAAACGGAGAGGCTCCTGCTCAACCAACCACAAATCCGAGAAGGAGAAAGGGAGGGAGAAGAGCAGGGAGAGGCGGAGCTCCTCCAGCAAGCCGTCATCTGAGAGGAGACGCGTTAGCCAGTCGTCGGAGTGCAGCGGGCCGGTTTCTGAGCGGCGGAGGAGCTCCAGAGACCCAGAGATGATGGCGATCAGAAGGTCGGAGGTTTGCTCCAAGGAGACGGACCCCTCTCACTCCAGCTTTGGTCAGACTAAAAAATCCCCAGAGAAGAAGAAAGAGAGCACTTTGAGTACTAGTTACAAACCTGCAGTCACGGCTGATGTTTGCCCCTGGGACTTTCCAGAGCAAGACTGCGGGGAGAGGGCATGATGACTGGTGTGATGAATGTATTTTATTTTGTATTCACAGACACAGAGGACAAAGCACAGCAAATAAAAGATAAAGATGTAAAGTTGCATTTGATAAGAAAGGTTTTCCCTCGGTGACCTTAGTGAAAACAGCTTTTGTGAGGAGAAGAATACATATTCTAGCGTCCGTTGATGCAACCCAGACATTACTCTTTGTTAGATAACAAGCGCCTCCTTGTTACATTGCAGTGAATGCAACATTGAAGTCACTTTAAAAGAATTTTTAGTCAGCACTTTTGCTTGTACGTTTGTCAAAGTTAGATTGTATGTATGTTTTATCACATTGAATAGATCAAGGTAACTAGAAGATGAATCGTACTTGTATTTACCAGCAGATCAGACAATCATTAGTCACAAATCCAGTAAAAGCTTCTCCTAATGAGCTCATTGAATACTGACAAATGTTCCTGTCCCCTTGTTGATGGCATTTACACAGTGAGACGTTGGAGACTCACTTTATCAGATGCTGATTCTGATCAAAACAAGCAGGCGGCGAGGAAGAAGGACAACATGGTATCATATCAGCTCTGAGAGGCAGGACCAAAGCCCCAGACACTGCTGTGATGTCTTACCTTTAGGCCAAATACATAATTCATGGCACAAATGTGATCTGTTTGATCTGTGAAATATGGGAGTGACAATGGATTGAAGTACAACTTAATTTCAAAACTGTATGTTTTAGTAAAAGTACTCACTATACAGTATGTATTTTTTTCTAAGATGCCATTGCATGTGGCAAACAACCAAGCATCCAATAACTAAATGTGTATTGGTGAACTTGTACTAAAATATGACAGAGGAACTTTTGCTGTTGCTGCTTCTTGAATTTGTTCCCTTATGTACCATGTGATGCATTGAAATGAAGCGCATCACCATCAATATTGTACACACATTTCAAATGGCTTGCAGTTACAGTTGTGCAGTACTAAAATATCCATGAGGCTCTCCCCTTTGTTGATATTTATTGACTGTTTACTCTATGTTTTTCCCAGGTTGTCCCTTCTGAGATAATGTATTCTTTTTCACATGTCTAAAAAGTCTTTCAAGGACCAAAACCAAGCCTGACTAGGGTGGATGATGTGACTAATGCATTTTTTTCTGTCACTTATTCGCCCGTTTTGCATCTCATTGACTGCACATATTCAAATCTTTGCACATTTTCAATCGCAGAACCCACGACTATGCATGACCAAAGCTATTATTGTCACTTTCTTTCTAACAGAAAATGAGTCATTTACCATTTCAACAACAGTCAGCCTTTTCTGTCCAGTCACAAACCACCCACCAATGACACCGAACACATTAGTCAGTTCAGCTTCATTAAGATTGTGTGTGAAAATACACCAACATTCACCAGAAGGCTTGAAAATCACTGCACATATTATGAAGCACTTACAGGCATACGATGCAGGAGTGTTGGCTGAAGAAAAGATCGCCGTCCCAGGTCGTCTATACATTGTTTTTAGGAGATTCCTGCATAGTATAACTTTAAAGAGGACTTGGGAGCACATGGAATTTTGAAAATACAGATGTCGGATGTCGTCATGTGTTTATCAAGGATTTTAGGGAAGAACTTTCTGTGTAAATAATCAGTTTTTCCCATCCAGGAAACAGCATCCTCAAAGTGAAAGTCCTGATAAATAAACATGAGCCACCACTCTAACATTCACATTTGTTTGTTTTATATCTGATGGTTTAAGGCTGTTTGAAATAAAATGTTGTAACTTGCCCAACACATGCATTTTATGCTTGTTATACTGTATAGTGTTTCTCCAAGAACTGTTGTAACGTCCACACAGGAGTATTTATATTGTACATTCATATTGTGTTGCATGTACATACAGTAAATACCCTGTTCTCAATTCTGCATTAAACCTTTCTATGAAACCCCAGTTCGCTTCAGGACTGTACATTCAGGACTGGTTAGCACTGTTGTCTTACAGCGAGACGTTTTTGGGGTCAAATCCAGACCTGGGTCTGAGTTCCTCCTGCAGCCCAAAAAAATATGCAAAATTAGTGACTTTGAATTTCCTATAGGTGTGAACAGTCGTCTCTCTACGATTACTTTGTGTTTTTCCATAAATCTGATCTTTCTGCTTTGACTGTTTATATTCATCTTTGCATGTGGCTCATATCTGACATCAGTGTCAACAGACCTGTGCTGTGACATTACATTTACAACAAGCAAGGCGCTGAATAACAGCAAATGTCATTGGTGCAGCAGTCAGTCATTAAAAGTAATGAATTAGCAGTGCTTCCATTCATTTCTTGCATTGTTTGCTGTGGTAACAGTAGTGTGGTGACGGTCCGTCAGCTCTTTGGGGTGAGGGCAAGAAGGCAAATGGTGGATTTGATGGAAGCATTTTCCCATCTAACAATCTTAACAGTGATGTGAGCAGGCTCAGTGGGAGAAAAACCACCAAAATCAAAAACTCAGCACTGAAAACAACAACATCATCATCTTTTAAAAGAAAAAGAGGTTTTCCAAAATATCATAAATTAGTCTCAGTAGGAACAGAAAAGCACCAGAGAATTAAAAATTCAGAAGTAGTAAAACAAGAGACGTTACAACCAACTTTTCAACATATTGTTAAAATGCAATCTTTCATCATAGCCCATCAATGGGTAAAAAGGCCAAATATCATTTCAAATAATATCAAATATCAATACAAAGTAATATATTTATTTGTCTTTTAACCTTCAGACACCTGCTTGTGTCTAACACAGTCCTAAATCAACTACATTCATTTAGTTTTGATGATCTATCAGTCTGTACAATACTGCCACCATGTGGACAATAAGCCTTCATGTTTAGTTTACAGTACATTCTTTTAGATTTACTCAATAACATGTAGATGAGGTACTCTGACTTCACTTGAGTGGCCTACTTTCATGTTATGCTGCTTTATATTGTACTTTTTACATCGCCAGAATAATTTTTCAGCTTGTTGAGATACTTTTCAGATTATGATATTTCGAATAAAACACAATGTCATATCAGAAAGTTTAATCCAATGATCTGGGGCTGGGTTTTTGCTGCAGCAGCTTGTTTGATTCCTATAGGGCTTTTGCTGCATGCTTATTATTATTATTATTATTATTATTATTATTATCGCAGGTACGACAACAGTAATGATAATTATCATAACGATATAGTAATACTTTACATTTTGCTGACTTTTATGCTTGTTCTCTAGGAAAATGATTAATGCTGTGGTTTTACTTTTAAAGATATGTTTCTAAATATGATATTTATGTTTCTAAACTATCACTACTATGATGATATTATGCGCATACAACATTGGAAGAGAAACCGAGAAATTTAAATAAATTTTACTCAAATATTTGACAATAATAATTGTCATTATACTGGTGTATTAAGGTGTACACAGCTTTTTGGTGCATTATTTAGTCGCGTTAATCTTCAAATCTTAACTTCTTTGCTTTTTTTAATCTGTAATCATGTGATGCATATCATGCATGTTAAATTTAGATTTTTGAAGCAATTACGAAGTAATAAATTAAAGTAAGATTTGTGTCTGGAATGTAACGAAGCAGAAGCATGAGGCAGCATAGCGTGAAACTACTTACTGCAAGTGTAAGAAAGGTTGGAGTAGTTGAGTAAATATACTTCGTTACATTTCACCATGGGTAAAAAACAAACACCATAAGCCACTTTTTAGAACCAGTCCAACAACTACTTGATAATTACCTGTCTGAGTAAATAAAAGTATTTTTCGTCCACGAGAACGCAACTCAATCCTGCAATATTTAATAAACGGCAGTGACGTCATCCCTGCAGCACCGGACAGGGCTGCGTCGCTGCAGGAACAGCAGATCCGGCTTGATAACGCGTCACACTTCAACTACAGAGCAGCACATCATCCAAACTCAGCGCACACAGCTTTATTTTTTACTTTCTGATTTTACAGAGCTGTCGTGAAACATCATGGGCAACGTCCAGGTAAGAACAATTCTACAGCTCCTGCAGCTGAAATAACATCAGCTCTTCAAGTGCGTCATTATCATATCATTTCAATGTAGGTCAATTCACTCATTAGACACTTTTACAGCACTGGAAGGTCGAGTTTGAGTTGATGCCATGGGATAAACTAGCAAAACAAACGATGTAGTTAAAAGTCAACACGTATCACTGAGTGTCAGAGGATGTCAGAGGTTTAATTATTTTCTTCAGGGGAAGGAAAGCAAAACATTTTTGTGCAAACTGTCTGCAATCAGTCTGAGCGGTGAGAAAATGAACTTGCGCAGTGAAATTGGGCAAAGGGAGTGCAGCCTGCCGTCAGGCCGAGGAGGCATCAGCAGCAGGAATTTCTCAGAAACACAGATCAATAAGGCCGCATTGTTTTAAACGGAGGGTGGGCGAGGAGAGGAGAGGAGAGGAGAGGAGAGGAGAGGAGACTGCGTACTGCTGCTGCCCCATGACTCAGCGAACGCAGCAAGCTGCACCCTTTTCCTGCGGGAGAAACTGTCCTGGAAAGCAAATCTAATCTGTGTGACTGGAGAGATATAATTGTCATCCTAGTATTCTTTCTAGACTTATACATTTTAGTTTAATCTGCATGACTTTATTAAATTTTGCAGGTTGTTTTGATGAACAGTACACAACATGACCCTAAAAGTAATTTTTGATGGGATAATTTGATCATTTCTATTTATTTATTTACATTTTATGGATATTTTGTATTTACTTTTCATTCCCCAGCCCACCATAGTCCCATATGAGGACTTTGATGTCACCGCTGATATAAAGGCTATCCGGAAAGCATGTAAAGGTTTAGGTGAGTATATAGGATAAGTGGCTTGTGAGTGATTCTGTATTCTTTTCCTCATTCGTTCCTCTTATTTTGCTCTTTCTCTATTTGGATGCGATTAATGCATCTGTTTCAAAATAAATACATTCAGCTGGTATCAAAACAACAACAAAATTCTGGAGTTAACCGAAGATTAAAGTTAGTCAGAAAACATTTTCATGCAGTCTGTCAAAGCGTATCTACTGGGAGCTGCTCCAGTAAACCAGCAGTATTTTGTTACTTCCTCCTTATTAGATTACTCCTTTTTTTTTTTTTTTTTAGCTTTGCTGCAGTTTACAACTGTTAGAATCTTAATAGTATTAAAGCTCTTTTAGAAAGAAGACACAGCATAAATCTTTCTTATGCATGAATTGATGAATGGCTAACCATGATAGCCCTCAAAGCACTATGTAAAATATATCATTCTTCTCCACTGACCAAAATATTCCTGGATCCACCCTTCTCTCTCCATCTGAATTTAATGAGCTCATGTCACACCCATGCACCGTCCTTCCATCATGCAGCCTGTCCAGTAAATGAATGCATAACCTCCTTGGGGGAAATAAGATGTCACAATCTTGCAAAGAAACAATAGCATAGCTTTTTATGCATATTACTGTTAGTTATGCACAACTGTAGGTCATAAGTTTACTTTATTGGGAATATAACATTTAACAACACCTTCTTTGTCCAGTTTTAACAGAAATATGTCAGGTTTGCAGCCATTTTAACAAAAGGCTTGACCACGTTATGTCACGTTTAGGCTGTATCAGACCCACGTTCAGACACAAGAAGAGACACGGGAACAGCAGTTCAATGGATTTAATAACATAAAATTCCAAAGCTTGCAGGTAGCAGTGAAAAAAGGTGAAAATCAAATCAAAAGTAAAGTAAGTAAGTAAGCAAAAGTCCAATAATCAGAAAACCCATCAAGTCCAAAAAATAATCAATAAAAAACTCCAGGGGCAAGACAAAACCAAAAAAACAGGCAAAGTAATAAACTAAGAAATTTTACAAGGGACACAAAAGAGAAGGCTGGAATGTGTGTACAGACATCAATATGAATCACACAGACTATATACACAGAGTAACGAGACAATGACAAACAGGTGGCACTGGGAAGAGGAGACAATCGGAGGCAGGGGAAAACAATCAGCCAATCACACGGCAGGCAGGTAAAGAGCAAACAAAGCATAAAACGGGCATGAAATAAGGAATAAACTAAATACAGCTGGCAATAAACCTTTAAACTAAACCAGGAAATAACCAACTTATAAATAAATGAATAAAACAGTGTAACATGAGAATAAAACAGTGCAACATGAGAATAAAACAGTGTAACATGAGAATAAAACAGTGCAACATGGGAATAAAACAGTGCTTATTGTAAACGATGCATATTGTGATAGTGTCCTAATTTTATTGTCCATCAGATGGGATTAGTGATGGGGGGCAGAGGGACAGTGTGTGCGTTGGATGAGAGCAGGGGGGGGGGATCCAGGGTCAATCCTTTATGTGTGTACTGCTGTGTTTTCTCCAGGCACAGACGAAGAGGCCATTATTCAGATCCTGGCCAATCGTTCTGCAGCTCAGCGCGTGGAGATCAAGCAGGCCTACTTTGAAAAGTACGATGATGTGAGTAGCTGCCTGTCATCCTCTCTCTCTCTCTCTCTCTGTTACACACACAGACACACAACAACCGCACACTGTGTTACCTTCGTGCTCATTCTGTCATTCTGCGTTCACCAAGGAGATAGAGGAGGTCCTAAAAAAGGAGCTGACTGGCAGTTTTGAGAACGCCATCATCGCCATGTTGGACCCTCCTCATATTTACTTCGCCAAGGAGCTGAGGAAGGCCATGAAGGGGGCGGGCACAGATGAAGCCGTGCTGGTGGAGATCCTGTGCACAGCCAGCAATGAGGTCTGTCAGTATGTGATGCTATTGATCAGCAGGCTTCTAGTTTCACTCTTATATTCCCTTCAGGTTAACTATATTATATTATATGACTATATTATATTTTCATTTAATCTCTATCTGCTGGTCAGTTCAGTGTTTTTGCAGAAAACAGATGATGCTGTTATGAAATAATGTCGGTGGGAGCGGTGAGAGGGAATTAAAAGTGTTGTGCAGTAATTTATATTGATTCTTTTTAACACACTAGCACACCTATTACACCTATTACACACTACTATTTTTGTATTTTATGGTATTAACAATTTATGACCTAACTTTATATCATTTCAAATGCAATAGCTTTTAATGTGCAATATTTCCTGAGCACTGGGTATCCTGTATTCTTTGTCATTTATGTATATTTTTATATTTTGTTATTCGTATGATTTCAGTAGCTTACCTTTAGTGCCTTGTATGGATGTAGATAGATGTGTTGGATGTTTTTTTGTGTTTTTTTCATTCAGTGTCTGATGTCTTGTGCAGTTGTGGTTTTCTGAGCTGCTGTAACAAAGTAATTTCCTGCAAGGGATCAATAAAGTATGTATGTATCTAAGATGTAGAACCCAAACATTAAGCTGCTAAAAAAAACAACTCCATAGAGCTCTAGAGTTTAGGGAGAATCATCTCTGGGTTCGTCACAACAATCAGCTCCTTTCATAAGACACGTAGTCATTAGATCTATTTTAAATATGAAAACATTGAAAAGAGAAGCTTTTATATGTGTAAACGTTTTTTTGCTTCTTTTTTCTCTTAATAGGACATCTTGAGCTACAAGGAGGCTTATGTCCAGGGTGAGTTTTCTTCCATAGCGAGTCATGCAAAAATCTGATGTACATCTCATACTGGAAAGTGTGGTCATTTAAGCAATAGATGACACAGATAAATATTAAGTTGACATAAATACAGATAATGTACACTACCAGTCAAAAATGTGGACACAGTTTCCCATTCAAGTGGATGGGAAACTGTGTCCAAACTATTGACTGGTACTGTACATGTGTAGATCATGTGGAGAATTTCTGAAGACGCTACTACAGCATCTCTGGCTCTTACCTTACAGTGAACGAGCGTGATTTAGAGGCAGACATTGAGGATGACACCAGTGGGGATGTGAGGAACCTGCTGATATCACTGCTGCAGGTAAAGATGTGTCGTTTTGTCTATTAATTCAAGACACTTGCAGCATTGCAGCAGTTCATAACAAGCCTTTCAACTACTGAGATATTTAGATGGAAGCCTCGACTCCGGATACAAGCCGTAAAGAGAAGAATAGGAGTTGTCGTCCTCTGAAAATGGCTGGCAGAATTGTTCCCCGAGCTGTGATTCGCCCACTGAGAAATTGTCTGGCATGCCTCAGCATCTACGCCTTCTCCAGCTTTTCCAGCGCTCCCACCCTTTTCTGCTTCCCCTCTCTTTTCCTCCCCAATAAAGAAACACATTGTGACTCACGTCCTACAGCACTGGGAATACAGGGAGCTCCAACGGCCTTCAAATGTTTCCCGTTAATGTTTGGCAGATGATTATTATCCCATTAAATGCCTGAGATTATTTTTGTCATCCATCTTTTTGACCTTTCCTCCACTCACTAAATCTTTTACCTCACTCTCACTGCATGGATGGCCTCCTTATCCTCCCTCTTAGACCTCTCGTCTCCCTTTCTACCCTTCCCGACTCCCTTCTATATCCGTCTGTTCCTACAGGCGAGCAGAGACGAGGGCTATGAAGTGGATGAGGATTTAGCCGAACAGGATGCCACGTCTTTGTTTGAGGTACGTTCTCAGGTGAAGTCTGTGCTGCTTACATCCTTCAAATTAGACGGCTTTTCCATAGTTTGCCCTTTAGGTATCATCAGTGTTTGTAAGGTAATGTGTCCCAGATTTAAATGATCTCACAAGGATATAACTTTATGAGATCAAAACTTGCTTTTTTTGTAACACTGTAATGTGACTTTTATTATTGTACAGGGTTTGGGGATGTATTTGGAAGTCACAAATACTAGTATTAATTAGTAATAGTTTTTTAAGTTAATTCAAGTTTATTAGGCTCCAAATTAATTGCCACTCTCCACTTTTCCACCTGATGCCCCCTGACTTTCCTTTCTCTGCCACACCCAACTACACACCTGTTCCTAATTCCCTCATCAGCCCTGCAGATATTTATCCTCAGTGTTTCCATTGAAGCTCTGCCACTTCATCCTAGTTGTTTTGTTGGGTGTTGCTTTTGTGCTTGTGTTTGAGTTTGTGTTACCCGTCTACCTGCGCGCTTGTTTGCCCATAATCCATCAATTTAATGAACACGTGACGTCATTCTGCTGCCTCCCTGGTTGCTCCTGGTTACCAAGCATTAACAGCCTTGTTACATACTTTATATTTATCACAACATTGTGCTCGCCATGGTCATAGATCTCAGTCACGATCTTGAGTACAACCCCATATTGTGGTGATGACCCAAAAGTATGACAATTAATTTAATAATAAGACAAATAAACTCATATGTCGACTTATTATTTGCTCTGTTTGTGCCTGTCAGGCAGGAGAAGGCAGATTTGGCACAGATGAGTCGACCTTTACCTACATCCTGACGCACAGGAACTATCTGCAGCTTCAGGCCACCTTCAAGGTCTATGAGTCGGTAAGGACCGTACCTGTTCCTGCTTTGCAAAATGATCTCTCTTCATTTTTATATAGTCTAATTTCTAATTTAAACTTATTGTCCTGCAGCTTTCAGGAGTTGACATTTTGGACACCATCGACTCAGAGGCAACAGGAACTCTGAAGGACTGCTACGTCACTCTGGGTAGGTTACACATGAACATGGTTGTTCACACGCTATGAAATATCACAGCAAATGTCAGCTCTTGTTGTAACACCTGCTGCCTTTGTGTGTTTAAAGTCAGGTGTGCTAAGAACCCGCAGCTGTATTTTGCCCGACGCCTTAATGCCTCCATGAAGGGAGCAGGCACTGATGAAGACACACTCATTCGCATCATTGTAGGACGCTCTGAGGCAAGTCTTGTGTTCAACGCACAGTGGGCCGCCAGATTCCTTTAACATATAGAAAGATGGACAGTAGGCCTCTATTTCCTACCACTGTACACAAAGGCTATGTCACATCACAAGCACCATTGTTCAATTCAGATTTTTGGCTCAGATCAGATCTTGACGCTTCCTATTTGTAATTAAAAGAGAACAGTATCTACCTCTAATGTGGACACATCTGTCCTCCAAAATGGCAGGCATGGGTACACGGATACGTTTTTGCATGAGTCATCAGCAATAGCAACAAATAAATTGTCCTATTTGTGAGACAACTCATGGTAATCAAACCAAAACGGATGCTGGTAGTGAATGAATGCATGCCATTTAGCTCTGGAGGACAGCAAACCCCTTTGTCAGCTGTTCACGATCTGCTCTTTCATGTGCTGTAGCAATTGAGCAGTGGAGCTGAGGGATCAAATTCCTGCCCATACACCCAGCCGACTCATCCCCTTTTTATATCGTCTAATAACTAATTAAAGCCAAACTAATGAGAAAAACTAGAATGGCACTCAATAGAACATGTACTGTACCTCTGCCAAGGTCCAGCGGTCTCCTTTAATTCAGTCAAGCCGAGCCTTGCAACCATAATTTAGGGCAGACTATGAAAATATATATGAATCTGGTCAAATCTGGATTTTTCTCATAGATACCATTCCCCTAATTTTGCCAGATCTTTTTCAAGATGTACACATCATTCCCCTGAAAAATTAAAGAAAATGTCGGGGGAAAATAACATATTAAAGAGAGGAAAACATTATTTTAGATCTGCCGATATTCTGTGGTGACAGCGATGTCATGTCGTTACCCCACAGATTGACCTGGAGACAGTGAAGGACATGTATCTGGAGAAATACGATGTTACCCTGAAAGAAGCTCTGGATTCAGATTGTGGCGGAGACTTCAAACGCCTCCTCTTGGAGGTCCTCCACTGAAATGTGTCACCGTCGTCCTACAGGCCTTATCTAACCAATGTCTCTCCTCCTACCCACTCGTCCTTCCTCCCTCCTATCACCCCTCTCATCTCGCTTCTTCTTCCTCTCTCTCATATCTTAGAGACAGTCCGTTCTCTTTGCAGCATGGACCAAAAATCAACTCATTATCATATGATTCAGTGTTTTATCGTATCAGCTTACACTCATACTCCTTAAATACACAGTTTTGCCAAGGATACTGTCCTCAGTAGAAACTGTCTAATTGTTTTAGCGCAATATAAAACAGAGGTGCTTTGAATATTTGTTAATGTTGTCCATTGGACAATATTGTGGTGGCATTGTGCAGCTTAGCATCATGCTAATGCTTTATTTGAATCAGTTATTCACAATTAGCAGCTTTTCTGTCTTTTTGCATTTCAGCTTCATTTCACCTGCACAAAATATAATTTCAGCATCAACATCACTGTACTTTGATTTAAATAACTCCAGTTTGATAGAATTTTTAAAATGGTTTTCTTATGAATAATGTCATAACACAATATACTATATTGCCGAAAAGGATAATATTGCAACGTCACTTTTTTTCCACTATCGTGCAGGCCTACTGTAAACATTAAGAAGGTGCTACTCCTCCATATAAATTATGTAGCCTTCTATATTTGTCACTTCATTCATTTCAACCCTCACCCATTATCTTCACAACTACTTCCCTCAAATATGCCTTTCAAGATGATGTAATTTCCTTTTTGCTGCAACACTCAACACTTAAGTGCCGAATTATCATGTTTGTTCTCAGATATCTAAATACAGTAGTAGATCAATTATAGATGTTGTTAGCCTGATATCAAAAGCATAATCTCTTCAAGTACTCACAGTTAGGTTTTTGTAGTCACATCCCTAAATGCTATTTGGGATTTTTAACTCTAGTCTAATTTTTAATGTCAGTTCACCAAATTTATTAGATAGTTGCTGTTTTACTGTTGTCACTCAGCCATTGCATTAATTTGTACTAAATATTTATCATCCTGCATAATATTGTGTAAAATGTTGTGTATTTATCATCATTAAATAATAATACAAGTACTGAAAATATCTACCACTGAAGTACAATCACTAATAATGTACTCACTGTCTGTATCTGTGTATCTTCACTAATTGTATTTATGATTCCAGTCATATAAATTACTATATGAGTGTATTGTCACATACTGGTAGCAAATGAATAGACTAAATAATATGGAAGAAATGTTTACATGTAATGTCATAAAAAGGTGTCATACATATGCAGTGATAATAAATGCTTAACTCCAAAAATGGTTTTATTCTCTTTATCTCCTATAGAGGGCAGCGTTGCCTCACTCTATACACTGCATTCACTGTGTGTCAGGAAGAAAATTACAATATTAATGAAATCAAAGTTAAATAGATGTTATAATACTCTGCATAATGAGATATTTTCTACTTCATATTGTGTAATGAACACTGCAATGTTGCATATAAAATTTCTTTTAAAAACATCCATTACTGAGTTGCTCACCATTGCATAATTTTTTTTATAAGTGGCCCAAAATCAGAAAAACATATATTTTTTTACAACATTTATCCCAAATATTTTGAGGAGCTACATAGCAGAGAAACTGTGGGACACCTCTGGGTGAGTCAAAGTGGATAGAGGAGAGGAAAAGTTCAAACCACGTGAGAACTGCTTCCAGATGCGCTGCCACTGGAGCTCCTTTTCATTCTCAGCTTTCTCATCTTTCTTCTCCTCTTTCTCCTACTCCATCTATATCTTTCATTCCCTCTCACACATTTGATATTATGGTTGTTTTAATATCAAGGACTAACTCTGGAGGATGCTCTCTGTGTGTCTGAAATCTGTGCACCATGTGTGGCCCAGTAGCCCCACCATCCACCTCCTGCTGCTCTCAGACTCTCACTGGCTGACAAGACTGTAAGCACCACACATGCCTGTTGATATAAGACGGAGGTGGCTAATGTAGACTGCATTCAGAGTACGGACACAGTTATGATGTGTCAGACTCACTTTTTAAGAATCGTTTAGAGGGAAATCCTCCTATTACAGGATTTATCTCATTCACTGCTTCATAAAAACAAATGAGGGATTGTAGGAAAGTAATCAGCAGGGGAGCTGGGTTTGATATTGATAGTTTGATTTGATAGTTGATACATCCTATTCTAGATTAAGCTGACATTGTCTATAACACATCAGACACGTATAGGTCATCATACAGCCTAACGCACACCAAGTACCCTTTTTTCCTCACTCCTATAATTTCTAAAGAAATTAGGCCGACGCCCAATTTATCACCTTTAAATTTAAGGCCCCCTCTGATTGGAACAACTTGCCCAGTTCACTATGATCCAATACTTCTTTTTAATTTATTTAAGTCATCTCTCTAATAATAATAATATTATTATCATTATTATATGTATTTGGAGACTATGAATCAGGCCAATTCTGAAAGCCAACATACATGCATATGACCAGACCCATTCACTGGTGTTTATGTTGCCTTTCCCTCCATCTGCTCTCTATTATATATTATCTAGTGCTAATGTGTTAGGGAAATAGTCCTGTGAGACAGAGCTCCACTCTCTATACTGTGGGCCTCTAACCTTGGTCCATAAATGTTTATCTTCCTCAGACCCCCATAACTCACCCGGACAGTCATCCATCAGCATGGAGGTGGATTTATTCCATCTCAGGCTATGCTTTCTTTCTGTTCTGTTGGTCAACTCAGGTGTACTTTAGTTTCTGATAAAGGCTGTGAGGCTTGCTTCATGGACCGTGCTTTATTCGCGGTAATAGTCTGGTTAAGCAGCCTTGACCCGGAGAGAATCGGAGGACTGATGTGGAAAATGGTCGAGTCGGTACTCTTGATCCCAGCGACTCCACACGAGCCCCTTCAAGACACAATGTTATGTATTAAAGGACTAATCCCCTAAAAGTCACGATTTATTGTATAATCTATAGCACACACTAACCTGGAGGTCATGGCTTCAAAGGTTGAAATAATAACATCAACTGGTGTACTGGATTTCATAGAACATATGCCCTGGATCGTAATGCTTTTTGATCTTTTTCCAAAGCAGAGCAGCACTCTGTGAACGATAGGGGTTGTTAGTGAACAAGTCTAGGAGGGCCATTAGGAGGTTAACTACCCCGCTAATATAATTTCAACTATTTAAATTCATGATAAAGGACCTCTGTTCTTTGATGTCTAATAGGAAACACCTGGCAGCTTCTGCTAAGTGCAGACATGTTCATTCAGTCTCCTTGTCTCTGACTGCAGCACAGAGGAAAGCCTCATAAGTCTCATACGTACTTTTCTTTGACTCGACTGCCACTAACAAAGCGTTGGTGTTTGGTGAGCCACCAATTTCACGACCTGTGAATGAGACGCAACAATCAACAAGAAGTGCTTATTGCACTTATAAAAACTAGAGGGGCCCTCAGTAGACCATATCGGCATGGAGAGGGCGCCAACAGTCCCTTTTAATTAGAGCCTAATCTAAATTTTAACCAGACATTTGCACCATAAAAATGGCTGCCCTCTGGATTCTCACAATGTTAAACAAAGTGAGAAAAATAAATCACAGTTATCCATAAAGTTAAAGCAAAAATCTTGTAATAGTTCTTATCCAATATGGTAAAGAATCCAGATGATGATCCAGATCACCACCAAAATCACCTTAAATAAACCATACCCTGATTCAAGCTAGCAAGACTTGCACAGAAGCATCAGCAAAAAAATCAAGAAAAACATTTTTATTTTTATTGTATTTAATATAAAGCATCAAATATACACTTTATTACATTTTTAAACAGTAACTGTATCTTTTGGTGTTGATATTTAAAATAGCATTCTGTCTCTACAGGACAGGGCCATAGTGAAACAGATGACTCTCTTTGAGTCCATAATAAGCAGAAAGTAGTCAATAAACAAAGCATGCACTACATAATGACATGAAAAATGATAGCTAACCTAAAACACATGCTTTTAAAAAAATAGACTCTTGAATGAAACCAGCAGCAGGAAATCGCTGTTGGCGACAACAGATAATGTGCGCTGCAGTCACAGGGGTAATGATCATAAATAAAAGACAAAGTAGGCCTACAGCACATGGAATGTTTGACTGCAAGGTAACACACAACTGAAGCGTGAGAAAAATAAGTGTCTATTTATTCTGACAGCTGAACACAGTTTTTGTGCATTTGTACTGCAGCAGAGATCATTACACAAAAGTAATAGTTAGACTAATACAGTGATAGATGCATAATACGACATTTATTTTTTAAATCCAAAAAAGTCCATATTTGAGCTATTAGAATATTTTTTACAAAGTCAATTTAGCTGCAGGCTAATCATTACAAAATCAGGCATCTTAAATTAATAGTTCCATATTTGGGAAATCTGCTTATAGATTAGCACCTCAAATCTGTTCACTAAATATAAAGCTGCAGCCAGGAGATGGTTAGCTTAGCTTAGCTTAGCACAAAGGCTGGGGGGCAAATGGATGTAGCTAGCCGACACAACTTTTTGCTTTTACACTACTTTTGTAGGAATTAAACAATACTGGCAAGAAAGTCTTTTTACCAAATGGTCTAACCTTTTAAAATCAAACCAATGATTCTAATCAATCATAAAAATGGCTTAGTCCATTGAATTGGAAACCATATAAAGCAACAACACATTAGATTTTTGTCTTTTTTATATTATGCTGCCACCCAGAGGATTGACACTCCACTTCCTGTTTGGTGGCTGATCTGGTTTACCCGTCCACGTACACAGTCCAGTGTGAAGGACACCACGGTACCATTATGAACCTGGATGGATGCCCGCAGGCTCACTCTGTCCCAGTGGCTGCCCTCTGGCATCTGACCACCCACCTGCTGGGCCAGCGGCACGGACCGCACTCCCTCCGCTTCCCTGCCACCTCTTGACCCCTCTAGATCACTTCGCCTTAGAAGGGTTACTTTGACCAAGTTACAGGAGTGAATGAGTTTGAGATCCAGAGCTACACTGGCTGTGCCACTCTCCCTGAAGACGAAATCGCGTCTCTGATCTATGGATCCCTTTCCTTGCAGCTCCATCTGGGACACCTGAGCGCTGGTCTGGCGGAAGAACAGAGGTTTGTTTCGAACTGCTCCCGAGGGAAGGCCGGTGTGAGCCACGGAGGCAGACAGGGAAGAAGATATAGCAGCGGGGACCCAAACCAAGCTGAGGGTACTGATGCCTGTCTCATCGCCAAAGAAACGTACGTTGCACTGAGCAGGAGAGAGGATCTCAAAACCCAGTGTGTCCCCAGGGCCAACTTTGGATGCTCCGGACAGAGATATTGATGTGTCTCGATAGTGAACACCTGGTTTGAAGGTACGGCACAGCTCCATGCCAGTTCCATTATGGTTGAGGTACGCCAGCACCTGGAAGCCGTCACTCACACACGCCTGGCCCATGGAGTACAATGCCTGCTGAAATACAAAACGCACTGTGCCACTTTCTGCAAAACGAATCCCCCGACCATCGTGAGTCAGCCCCACTACGTAAGGGTCAGAAGTGGAGGTGGTGCGGAATACCGGGCGATAGTTTGTATGGTAGTGTGCAGACACTACGGCCTGTGCTGTCATGGCAACAGCCCCAGTGTCATGGGATAGCCAGAGGAGACTGAATGGAGCTGCTGAAGAGTCGTACAGCTGCAGACCTTCACTGCTTTGGTTGCAGTGGTGGCTGGCGCTCCGGAGGAACAGGGAGATCATGTGACCGGGGGCGACCTCTGCTACCCCGCTGATGCTGACGCTCTGTAGCGACCTCCCTTCCTGCTGCTCGACCCTAATGCCGCTGAGGTCACGGCCCTCAGAGCCGTCCGTGTTGTTCATGCGCAGACACACCTGGATGAAACTCCGACAACCATGGCGCACTGAGAGATTCTCATCGAGCCAGACCAGACCATGCTGCCTGAGCATCAGGTGTCCATCTTCAGGGGACACCAGACCTGCATCGCCTCTTCCCTTGATGTGAAGTTGCACGCTATTGAAGGTGTGAGCCAGTGTGTGGCTTTTTGCACCAGGCAGTGTCGCATCTCCAGCCCAGGACAGAGACAGAGCACCGTCGCCAGCAGCAGGCCCAGAGCAGATGGTGTCTGTGGTGAAGGTACAAGGTGAAGTCATGGGCTCCCCATCACACTCGTTACAGGCTTGACACTCATCCATGTCTGAGTTGTAGAAATATCCGTGGCCACACATTCCTGAACTGGCTTCATGCTCTGTCATACCATGACACCTGAATCCACCTGGAGATATGATAACAGAAGTGAGTGTTAGTTAAAAACTTAGTTCAATGTCTGATGACATAATTATTCTCCAATATAACAATACCGCCAATACATAGCATCAATACATCTGCCAACAAAAGGTGGAGGAGGTTAAATGATCATATATGTTATCTCTAAAATCTGTGAATGGATTTTGATTAAATTTGGGGGAGGGGTAGATCTTGGGCCAAGGAAGAGTTGATTAAATCTGAGTACAGATGTGGATTCTGGATCATTTTCACTTTCTTCAACATTGCAAGATATGATGTTGTAACATTTTGCCAGTGTCATGGAAAATGCATAAATCTGTTTAAGTGTATTCAGGTTTTAGTGATAATGGCTTTGGCTGAGGTTTGTGCTCTCAGAGTTGTAATCAAATGCAGGCAATACAAAAATGTAAAGCACTCAGAGACCACAATACAGTACTTCTACCAATGTCATTGTCACTAAAACCTGGAACATATTACCCCCCCTCCAAATTCATGTTTTAATATCCCAGATTCAGATTCTATCCTGGTCCCTATTGCAATTTGAAGAACGGGAAAGTGTTCCAGAAACTACATCCATACCCCTGATACACCTCAAAACGTAATCAATTCTTCCACTCACAAAGTTTGACGACTTGACGACTTTTCAAGACATCCTATAAAGAAACAACAACAACAAAAAAACAAACAAACAAACAAACATGGGTTGTCACTTAACCTCCTCTTACTCTCGTTGGCTAACGTAACAAAGGTTACCTGGAGTATTGAGACACTTCTGTCGATCTCCACACAGATCAGCTATTTCAAGGCATTCATCTCTGTCCTGTAATGAATAAATTGACACTTGGATCAATTTAAAAAGTACATCAGCCAGAATTTATACTTGACTACTTGTAAGATATGACTAATGAAGCTGAGCGAAAATTCAGTCAGGAAGACTGTCTCCTTCTATATCACAAGCGCTTTCCGGCTATTCTAGGCTTTAATACCTCATTCTCCTCTTATCCAATCACAACCTGTCACGTTCTCCTGTCAGCCAATCATTTGCAAGCTGTCTAAATATGCTTTCTCTCTCTCTGCTGTCCTTCAGCTGTCATTTCAGTAAGGCAAAAATCTGCAACCCACTTCCACCCACTTCACGACCTCAACCCGGGACAACTGGCCTCCTCCAGCCGAATCCTCCCATCAGGAGTTCCTGTCTCTCGTGACAATCTTAATTGTAATTATTGGTGAAACAGTGGAGAGTAATTAGCATCTGCCATGACTATGAACATGTCATATTGTGTGCATCCTGTTAACGTACACAAATCAACTGTCATCCTATAAAAAATAGAGCTATAAGTGCTGACCTGGCAGATTCTGTCTGCATGCACTGAACACTGTGCGACCAGGAAGAAGCCAGCGGGACAGATGGTACATTTCTCACAGAGAGGATGACCCCCGCTGAAGCCGCAGTACTCATCAGAACCACAGTTCCCACAGGCCACCAGGGTGCGACCCACCTGAGGATGTCAAACATGTCATTTTGATGATCAGAGATAAGCTTCATACAGTGCAACGCTAAGAAAAGTAGCTAACTTGATGTCATACATCATGTTACCTTTTTACTTGTCTTGTCCATTTTATATAAAGTAAAGTTAAATAAAATTAGATTGAATTTTGATCAAATATGATAAACAAAGATACACATTAGGTCAGAAACCAATACACAAGATTCAAGCAAGAACTTTGGGAATGATTCCTCTGTAGTGTAGTGCATAGGTTTGCAGTATTTCTGCAGTGGTGGAAAAGTATAAAGGTCTTAATTAAAAGTAGGAATACTACAGCGTAGAAATACTCTGTTACAAGTAAAACCCTAATACTGCATTTACCTGAAGTAAAAGACTTTACTTCAAATACCAAAAGTAAAAGTACTTGTTATGCAATATGGTTCATTTTAGAATAATGTATATTATATAATTGGATGGTGCATTAATATGTCAGTCATGTTAATGTTGCAGCTGGTAAAATAGAGGCTTGTTTTAATTTTGGATACATGTAAATACATTTATATTTTTATTTATGAATTATTTTTGTATTATTAAGCCGAGCTATTTCCTGCTGATTTCTACCGGAATACTTCATATAGTTAAAAAAAACAAAAATGGGAACGCTTATGTAACTTTTCTTCACTGGATCTCTGTATGAAACAGTTTGCTCAAAATAAGATTTACACACATTCATGTATGATGATGCCTGGCATGATTTTGTATATCCCTTTAGTGACAAATAACGTTTATAACAGTGTCTATATTTTACGTATGAGTTAGCTCTCTGAAGATATACATGTCTAGTATCACACTGACTATTTGGTCTTGTCTTTAATATTCTGAGCAGACCTGTAAACCCTTGGTTCTTGATAGAAAGCTCACCTCCATCACACTGGCCTCCATGTCCACTTTGTGCAGAGAGAGAGCCTGCTGTGCTTGGTGGGCTCTAACCTGCTCACTCATGGTTTCCATGTGACTGCCGAGCTCCTCCCGGAGATTCTGGAGAGATGTTTGTTTGATGCTGTCCATCAATACGTTGTACTGGGCTTTAACCTGCAAGTAGAAACATGAAAATCCAGAGCTTCATACATTATTTTTGTTTCACCACAGCAATAATCATCATGACTTATGAAATGAATACACAAATTAACTGACACAATGTATGATTTTTCTATGCAGCTTCCATGTAGTCCTAATTTGAGCTCCTACAGAACATTCTCTTCCTCTGATGCCCACATGGAACAGACCCTCTAGACTGAGATCAGTGGTTTGTTTCATCCAACAAAATAAATCTTCTAGAAGTTAGGTGTTTTCAATGCTCATGCAAATAAATGTTTAACTCTTCTCTCAGTCACAGACCACTAATGCTTTATCAATCATCACCAGTCACAGCTGCCTTACTTGCTCCATCTGTTCATACATCCTCCTCTGCTGCTCCAGTATTTCTCTCTGCTGGTTGACCAGCGTTCCCTGCTGCTCGCTGAGGAGCCTCTGTAGCTGCTTGACCTCGTCCTGTTGGCCCTTGAGGGCCTCGACCAGCTTCTCCTGGCTCTTAGACAGCTGCAGCTGCAGCACAAGAGCGTCCTCTGCGGGGACCTCATTGGTCCCTGTGGCAAAGAAAGACAACTAATTATTTTCTCACCGAGAAAGCTGCAGATTATTTTATCTCTCATTCCGGTTGGTTGCTTATCAATACTGACCTGGTTTCATGTCACATGTCAACTGTATCCACGCACCACGTTCAGACCCAAAGTCTGGAAGCTCATCGAGAAATTGCGCAGCTCTGTCTGTCACATGAACCGGTGACGACTTTCCTCTCACTTCGTCTCCTCCGTGTGCACCGCAACCGTCTCCGACGCAAGGCTTAGGCTTTTGTCGCATCCGGGGGGGAAGTTTACATCCAATCCCTTTGCACTCCCGTGATGCACTGTCATCACTTGTTGGGTGATGAGAAACAGTGGTCGGACATGTCCCACCGGCACAGCCAGGGTGGAAAACCTCCGCCGTGATGGTTCTCGGATTTGTCCTCCTGCCATCCGTACCCCCTTGTTGCGTAAAAGCTCCCTGCTGAGGTTGGATGATAGTGTACGGTGCTAACGGCGCACTCTGGGCTTGGTGGTGACTGAAATGAGCATCCTGTTGGTAACTCGGGTAGACTTGTCCATGTCTAGATTGTGCAGAGTGGTGAAACTGTCGTCGGGACGCTACTGCCTCCGTGCGCCCCTGGCAGTGCGCTCCGACGCACGGTCTACTCCAGTCCTGGCCAGAGAAGCAGCGAGTCCCCCGGCACGACTCAGATGCGCTCCCCGTTCCACTGAGTATTGATGTTACACAAAGTAATAATATGGTAGACGTGCGTGCCATGTTGCAATGCTGAAAGGTGAAAATTGAAACAGGCCACGAACGGTTGGTGGTCCCTTTTGGGCATCAATTCTTCAGTCCTGTTTGAACATCTATTTAAGAATAAGAAACCCCTCAAATTATAAATCACTGTTCCCCCCGGTTAAACGTCAATTGATCTTAAACAAGTGATTGCGCCGATATTCAGCTCGTCTCCATTGCGCGCACCGTGTTTTCTGGCTTCTTGCCCCTTCTGGAGATAGCTACAGTACGTATGGCCCACATGTGGCGCTCACTGTTCCTAATTGGCAACAGGCGTTGCTCCTAGTCTTAAATTAACCCGTAGCTTTCCCGGACATACCTCTCTGCAGAGTCACTCCATTCCCGTTGAAGCTGTGCATGTGGTAAATATTTGGACTATTCTGGTGTTATTTCTATTCTCACACAGTGGTGTGTCACTCCTGACCAGTTTTGTTTGCATATTTCCCAGGACTTCATGGCAAGTTCAAAATGGTCCAGTGGAATTTCAGAGATTTAGTTTATCATATTTTGTATTATTCAAGGGACAAATGGCTCACTTGTTTTAACTTTCCCCCCTTTTGTCTCACCGTTTATTTTAATTTCCGGATCAGCCCGGTGGGGTTTTAATAAGAGCTGAAGTTTCTGCTTCACCAAAGCTTTGATCTCCTCTGTAGCACTAGATTAAGGTGTGGTGGTAAGACTTTTAAAACACAGCTCCTTATCTGTGATCTCTTGTAGCCAAAACTGCCTCTCCTGTAAAATCTTAACTTCATTGCAGTTTATTACCACTTTCATTTCCCCTCCACATGGCTTTGATTTAAGCTTTAACCCACATTAGAAACACCTAAATGTTTCCTCTCTTGGTCAACATGGAACACACACACACACACACACACACATTGTGTAAGCAAGTCACTACATAAATCCTCCACCTTTTGTCAGTAGTTTATTTTGGATAATTACATGCTTGTAGACACAGGATGGGAATATTAAGTTGAGAATTAGGGGCTTTCTAAAAAGACTTTTTTCAGTGAGGGATGAGACTCTGCACACATGCACACACACACACACACAGCAGATGATGACAAGGTCACACTTAGACACAGTTACTAATTTACACACTTAGGCTGAAGCCAGACGGCGTGTGATTCTGTGCTTAAAGAAACAAACTGTCTGCAGCGACTATAAGACAGTCAGAACTTGATGAGGCCGTTAATATCTGTTTGAACTGCTGTTTGCACACTATTGGACATCAAAAATACCTTTTACTGTCTTCACTTTTCCTCTACCGGTGCTAGTGGTCTTCTGCTGCCCCAACAATTATGTTATAGGAACATATCACCTAATTTTATATTAGAGTATTATTTTAATTTTATGCAAACAATATGCTCTATGCAGACTTTACTCATGTCTCAAATATGTCCCAATTTGACCTTTTTTCAAGTAATCATGCATTAATGTAGATAGATAGATAGAGATAGATGAGACATGGACTCACTGATCCACCGGACAAGACACTGACGACATTGGGATGTCATTCAGCCTGGAAAAGTGTGGCCGTATGATGGCAAAGAGAGAGAAGGTGATCAGGACTGAAGGGGTGGAACTACCAGCTACTGTACACGTACCTGGGTATCCTGCAGGTCGATGAGAACCAGAGGCAAAGCCAAAAACCACCAGAGGGTAGGATAGATGCTGAGAAGCCAGCTCAGTGGTAGAAATATAATCCAAGCCATCATGGATTCCCGGCACAATGTCTGTTTTTTTCCTCCATTCTCCCCGTCTCTTGGGCAGCCACATCCACTTTGGTTAGGACAAACGTACATAGTTCTTGACCACAAGAAAAGAGAAAACATGTTGGTGTGCCCTAAGCAGGCAAAAGGCTACCTTCTCATTCCATTCATGCATATAAGTGTCAATAAATCGCTTTTTGTTCTCAGGCTTCGGCTCGTCAGCCTGTCTGTCCCTTGGTGGTTCCTCATCCTGTTGATGTGCGAGACCACAGTGGGAGACGGCGGCAACAATCCGACATGCCTAATGAGACCATGGAATTTATAAACACAGGGTTTAATGCATGCTTTGATGAGCACATGCCTGGGACTGTAAATACAGTATCACTGAAAAGTAGCAGTAATTAATACTGAAAGTGGATGTGCTTGTGTTTATGTTGCCTTTTAATGAGGAATAAGTGAGGGAAACAGATTGACTGTAACATGTGCCAGGCAGAAGTTCACATTCTTCATCCATATATTTCACTTTCATATGGAAACAATACTTGGTTCACTTCCATCCTCGCTACTCTGCCTCCTCTACCTCATTATAGTTTAATGAATGCTCTGTTTACTGTTCAGCGTAAACACAGAATGAGAGTGAACAGCACAGGCAGGACTGTATACCCCATGTCTCTCTTTTTGTGTATATGCACATTGGGCTGCATGTGTGTGTATACAGTATATGTGTGTGTGTTTGAAGCACGAGTGGAACAGGGAGCAGTAAAGAGCCAGACGGAGGCTCTAAATTTATGAATGCCTCAAACACCACATTTGACGTGCCATACGTGTGCACTTTGACTACTCAAGCTGCAGCTTTAATGTATAAAATAGATCAGCGGGAGGTTAAACAAAGCCAAACAGACGTCTCCTGTGTTTGTCCAATATTTAGACTGCCCCCGATCTTCACCTCTGAGAATTTATTCACTCTTTCCCACATGATATATACTGCTCTATCACCACATGATCCAACTCTGGTTTAAAAAAGGTGCATAAAGAAAAGATGACAGCAGTCTGAGTTGGTGAATTGTCTTAGGGATCATAAAAAGGCTTTAAAATACATAATCAATATTTTTTGTTATCAATGAATCACATCATTACTCATATTTGAAAGGGATTGCTGATAATAATCCAAAGGTTCCTTCAGGTCTACAGAGTATTAGCCTGTCAGCAGCAGCATGCAGCTGTTTTCAGTGGAAAAGCTCTGATAAACTTTCTGTTCATCACCTTCTCAGTATCAGTATCAGAGTACAGACACATATATACTATAGATATGGAAATATATGCACTCAAAAATATTCATACATATATATTATGTATATTGTGTACAATCCCAATTCCCAAAAAGTTCAGACATTATTTATAATAGCAACAAAAACACAATTAAATGATTTGCTAATCCTTTTTAACTTGAACCTAAATGCAGTTGGACACAGTACAAAGACAAGATATTTTTTGTTCAAACTGATAAACTATATCATCTTTTATGAACATGTGCTCATTCCTGATGCCTGCAACATGTTTCAAAAAACGCTGCGACAGGGTCACGTTTACCGTTGTGTTAAACATTTCTTTGCAACAGTCGGAAACTAATTGTTAAAGTTTTGAAAGTGGATTTCTGTCCTATTCTTGCTTGATATACGATATCAGTAGCTCAACAGTCCAAGGTCTCCATTGTCGTATTTGGTGCTTCATAATGCGCCATACATTTTCAATGAGGGACAGGTCTGGACTGCGGACAGGCCAGTCTAGTCTAGTCTACCCGGACTCTTTTACTCTGAGGCCATACTGATGTAAGGCGGCAGAATGCGGCTTCATTGTCTTCCTGGAACAAACAGGGACGTCCCTGAGAAAGACATCGTCTGGATGGCAGCATGTGTTGTTCCTAAACCTGCATGTACCTTTCAGCGTTAATGGAGCCTTCACAGATGTGCAAGTTACCCATGCCATGGGCACTAACGCAACCCCATACCATCACAGATGCTTTTAAACTTTGTGCTGGTAACAATCTGGATGGTCCTTTTCCTCTTGAGCCTGGAGGACACAACTTCCATGATTTCAGGTATTTTACTTGGTAGGACTGCTCTATAACTTATGCATGCTACTCTATGTAAAGGGATACATCAACATGCAGACAAGAAGCAGATGAATCAGAAAAACTACTACTAAGACTGCCTCTACATCTGATCTTTCCTCTCTACATATGTACCATTTCATAGTTTCTATGCACACTGTGCTTTTACAACATATTTATATCTATTGTTAATGATAAATGCACACAGCAATGATCTCAAAGAGTTGGCAAGAAAGTAGTAAGTAATCTCCAGTTGGCCGTATAAGACTCTCCACATGTGAGATGTACTTTTGACCCTGAAACTGGCAAAGTTCCACCTCCATATGGACAAAACCAGACGTTGAGTTCCAGTTCTGATGGTAATCTTTGATCTCAATGAATTCTTTTCTAAGAAATGATTAGTTATTAATACACTGAATGTAATGTATTTTGTCTTGAGCAATGACCCATAATTCAGATTATTTCGTGAGATGAAGAGCAGAATGATTATTTGATTTTTAACAGAAAAAAAAACTAAAACTAAACTAAAAATGTTGATATTCTGCTGCTGCTAGAGAAAAAAATCAGGGGATCCACAAAATCCTTAAGATTCATCCTCTAAATATCTCGGCAACCAATCCAACAGTTGCTGAGATATTTTAGATTATAACAAGATGGTGAACCAAATGACTGCCATTGCCACCCTGTTGACGTAGCTAAAAATACACTGACCAACATTTTCCATTATGCATTAATCATTTTTATCTGGAATCGTGAAAAACAACAGCATGATATCAGATATCTTTGGTGCATTCTTTCTCAAAGTGTGACCAGATGAGCTGAGACTCGATGAACGTTCACATCGCTGCTTTTGAAGTTGGAGCAGGTTACAATAAGTGAATGAGACAAATGACTCGATGTCACAAATCTGGACATTACCTGATCACACATGGCAGATTTGTTTTGAAACCTGAGCATCTGACCGTGCAAGGCGACACTGGAATGATGAGGTCATCTCATCTGGTTTGCAACGTCCATGATCGCCGCAGATTCCCTTAAGCACACATAAGCTGCTCATCATATAGGTACAGCTCGCCAACAATGATACACTTTTAACTGATTCAACCTCAGCCTGAGGGCCAAGCCATTATTTTCCATTTAAAAATTCTTCATGTGAGCTAAATGAGTGCAGCCCTGAGAATGAAATCAATCTTAAAAATTGCGTCAGACGTAACAGAAAAAAAGCTCCATGTCATTTTGGCGTGGATCCTCATGGAAAGCCATCGCGGTGACAAACAGCACTCCACAGACTATTACGAGTTAGCAAGAAAAGTATTTAGATTAAAGTAATGATCCTCTCTTAGTCTGAGACACAAATGGATTTAAGGTCATTCTACTTACTGCCTTGATTGGATTCATTCCCTGCCTTGGAGCCATACGACAAAAAAAAGGAGAGTTTTAGCGTTTTAAATCATGACTAAAGGAGCTCGGAGGTGTCATTTAAGCAGCAGCTCCAGCATGACGACATGTGTTTTCAGACACAGTCATCAGGGCTGAGCTGCATGCTGGCAGGCATCAGGTTGGCAGTCTGCTCAGCCTGTTTACAGAAAATGATAGAGCCTCTGGAGACTTATGTTAGTGATTAAAGTACTGCAGTTTGGACATGTTTGGGATATTCACATTCTTTAGGGACACAGATTCACCTGGGTCTGGATGTATACAGCTTACTCCAACAAAGAAAAAAAAGAGAATTCACCATTACGGCTTTGACAAATCTGTTTTTCTTAATAATCTGATATTATTAATTGTCTTTGCATACAGTAAGCTGAATGTATTATGTTGTCTACTATGGTTACAGCTTGAAAAAAAGAAGATAAAGTCCCATAACAGGCTCCTGTAACAATAAGAAATCAGTCCGTAGCAGTTCAGGAATATTTAAGTTTAATCTGTCAGTCAAAGACATGGCTTCTGTGTAAAATGTGTAAAATCATATTTAATTTTTCACACTGTCATTCATGGGTGTGGACAAGACTTTTTCGTTATCACATTACTTTGTTTCAGCATTAAATGCCTGCAGCCGACACACCAGATGTGGATCCTGCCTCACAGAGAGAGAGAGAGAGACAGAGACAGAGAGAGAGAGAGAGAGAGAGAGAGAGAGAGAGAGAGCACCTTCTCCACTGGCTTCACAGACCTAAATGGGAAGTCCTCATTCAGATGATGATGCTATATCATCAAAAGCAAACTGTAGATAAAGCTTCGATTTCCAGATGTTCCAGCAACGTTACACAACCATAGGTCACACTGCCCTGAAACCAAGTGTGAGGTAGGAGGATGAAAGTGTGAGTCTATCATGAGATAAGACTTGTGTTGGTTGATGGGGAGTGACTGTTTCTTCTTGTGCCAGGATGTCATGCCAAACTCTAGAAAGCAGGTGGAGATACTCAGCCAAAAGCCAAAATCTCTGGCCTGCATAAAAAAAAATACAAGTTGTTTTGACTTGAAGACATCTGGAGGATATGGATATTTATTTGGATCTTCACCAAAGTCAAAAAGTCAAGTAAAAAAAAAGTCATATGTGGGCAAAGCAAAAACACAAAATCACTGTCATACATGGAGAATTCTTACAAAAACACAGAGGAGCTCAAAAGAAACACAAGGAAGAACGTTGAAGCGATTAGAGAATATCCACATAGACACGACGAGCTGACAACTAAAGACAGGAAAACACACAGACTACATACAGAGGGGTAACGAGGGGAGATGGAGAACAGGTGAGGCCTGGACACAGGTGAAATCAATAGACAATCTAAAGGGAGGGAAAACAGACAAAGACAGGAAGTAAAAAGCAGAAATAGGGAGATGGGAAATAAACTTTCAAAATAAAGTAGTCATGACAGTGAAAGTGGTAAATATTATAATTATATTAAAATTATAATTCTGGCCAGGTGTCATAATGTGAGGTGTTTCAACTTAAAACCTGAACTTAAACCCTAATAAAAAGTTGAAATCATTGGGAGGTAGTTGTTTTATCTAAGTATGCAAAAGGGTGGATAATTAAAACTTTTTATTTGGTTGTCTGATGTCATTCTTTAGTAATCTTTAAATAGTGTTTACAAGTTTCTAAACATAATTTGCATAATTGCTCAAAGCAGATCTACATTAAATGTTGTAATTAAACACATTTCAGTCGTACATATTCTATTCTCTGGTTAAAGCCATAGTTAGACATTTGGTAACTAGGCTTTGGTGTTTATAGACCAAGTATACGGGTTATGTTTAGGGCAGGTTAGTTAAGATTAGCCTATAGATTGGAAATAGTGGGAAAGGGCTAGAGTGGCATGTATAATCTGAGCATTCAGGCTTAGAGCTAGAAGAGATTAAGTTGGACAGCGTGAATTGTGGCCTTTTTCCGCTGTTAAAGAGAAACAAATTGTTCTGTCACTGACAAAGCAACACACAGGTCATGGGGGTGAACTCCGAAAGATCATTCAAGGGGGGTGAAAGGGAGGGTAAACTGTGTGAGGCAGATGTGCAAGTCGCAATCATTAGAAAGCTGCAGGAATCATCTGAAGCCAGAGAATGACGCAGAGGAAGCTCTGCAGAGGATCGTCCGACAGAAGCCTGAAAACTGACCTTTGTGTAGCTAAAGTAGAAGAAGACTGAGACAAAAAAGTTGCTATCAGATAGGAGGAAAGAAAAATGTGGCTGTGGAAGAATGAGGAGGACAAAAGGTGGAAGATGAGATGAAGAACAAAACCTGAGTGAGATGTGAGAGCAGCGCTTACAGGAAACTTCACTTTGTGGCTTCCAGTGAACAACAGCATAAATATGAAGATTTAAAATGTGATCCTGTTTTATGCTGTAAATTTATTGTCTGGTGTTCATTTCCTGGTTTAGTTTTATTGTCATCTGTATTCAATTCATTCCTTGTCTCCTCTTTTCCACCTTGTTTGCTGCTTGCCTGCCTGCTGTGTGATTGTCTGATTGTTTCCACCTGACTCCTATCATCTCCTCTCATCTCTCCTCTGTGTCACCTGCTCCCTATCTCCTCTCGTTATCCCTCTGTCTGTGTCTCCTGCTCCCTATCTCCCCTCTCGTTATCCCTCTGTCTGTGTCTCCTGCTCCTTATCTCCCCTCTCGTTATCCCTCTTTCTGTGTCTCCTGCTCCCTATCTCCTCTCACCTCTCCTCTGTGTCACCTGCTCCCTATCTCCCCTCTCGTTATCCCTGTCTGTGTCTCCTGCTCCCTATCTCCTCTCGTTGTCTGTGTCTCCTGCTCCCTATCTCCTCTCGTTATCCCTCTGTCTGTGTCTCCTGCTCCCTATCTCCCCTCTCGTTATCCCTGTCTGTGTCTCCTGCTCCCTATCTCCTCTCGTTATCCCTCTGTCTGTGTCTCCTGCTCCCTATCTGTGTCTCCTGCTCCCTATCTCCCCTCGTTATCCCTCTGTACGCAGTCTGTGTGTTTCCTTCCTTCGTTGCCAGTTTGTCTGTGATCTCCTGTATTAAATGCCTTAATTGCATTCTCTGCCTCCTGAGTTCTGGGTCTGTTTCTGGGTCCTGTTGTGTCCTGATAGATAGACAGACAGATAAAGGGATGAATTCTTGATTTTCTTGTCTGCTTTTTTAAATATTCCACGACATGGCTTTATTGGCTGTTTGTTTTTTTAACCATCTGTGTCAGTGGAGGAAGCGGTCTGGGTTTGACAAGAGAGGAAAGAAAGAAAATCAAGGCAGGCTGACGTCTGCAGAAGTCCAACACAACCAGAAAATGTTGTGTTTGTTGGCACTTGAAGGAATTACTGAAGCAACATTTTTGTTCGTGACAGTCTCTCCACAACATTCACAGATGTTCATGTGTGTGTTTAAATACAGCTGTTCTGAGCCTAACTATAGTGTTCCTAACCACATCTATTGTGAATTATTCATGGTCCTAAAGCAGTAACAGCTTGGTATGGGCTGCCCTCTGCTGGCTCTTGTGTGTACTACAAATCCACAAACAGAGAGCAGAGGTACAGCATTTGCATTTAAAGGTGGAGTCCACCAATTTATAAATCTAAGAAAATAACCCCAGTGATATCGTAGTGATGTCATCAGGGTTAGCTCAGCTTGAGTCCTGGAGATGACACATTTATAACTGAAAGCCTGACAGCCAAGGTCAGATTCAGTGCCATCTGTAACACAAATCCCTTTCATACTAGCAGGTAAATCAGACATGTAATTGCAAATTTAGCTTTTAAATATTGGAATTCCATGGACAGAAACTACAAATGCAAAGAGTTAAATTGGTGTGTGTCTCCTCGGAGTGCATTATGGGACTATATAAATCCTACAGGATGCACACACAAGTTGAACATACACAAGAACGTATTTTAAAGCTTTACTTTATTTTCAGATGTATAATGATATATATTTGTATTCTAGTTTGGACAAAATTTCTTTCTGCGCCCCTTCCGACAGCTTTACGACACACAAACACACACAGTTCATTGTTCCAATGAGCTGTTTATTACAAAAAGACTGTACATAAATTTCAATGAACACGTCCTATGTACAATCTGAGAGGAGACAAATATCGGATTCTGTTCCCATGAACGTTTAAGTTACAGACCCTCCCCACACATTTCATCGTTAAGAAAACACACATGAAACAAAGGCGTCTTAACCTGTGATGCCCTGAAATGCTGTACAGTGAGTGGTAAACATTACAAAGTTCTGCACGTCAGTGGTCGTCTCATGATTTCTCTATGGAGAAAAAAAAGCAGTATAAATTAACCCTTTACATACAAACTGTGAGCCCCTCTCAGCAGTCTCACGCAAAAACAAGCTGAATGCAAAGCTACAAATACGTTAGGTAGAAAATGTTTTCTCACAAAAGAAAATGACCTCATGATGGAAAAAATACAATCAACAATGGGAGGTACTGACAAATCATTTTTGCTCTTATGACATTTAGATGTTTTCTGGTGTGTGTGAAAACCTGAAAGCCTCTGGATCACATTCCCTTTATAACAGAAGGAGATCAGTCCATTTTCAAAATAAAAGTATATGTTCAATGCCCATTTTTCCCACAGTACATTTGATTATGTTTATGCAGCTTGTTAAAAGTGGATGCGGAGATAAACGTGAGCTTCGATGATATTTGTGTGTTTTGCTCGCATCAACAATCACTCTGTACAAAGAGGCATCTCTTTTTTGTGACGGCAGGAGGAATCAGAACAGAAGTCTTCACATCAGCGCTGATTTCAAGACCTTGTGACTCATTCCTTCCCTGGAACTAGCAGTCGTCATTCACATGTAGCGCAGATGTTTTATCTGTGGGTTTTTTTTATCTGAACGTGTGTGTAGATAACAAAAAACACACTGTAAGTAACAGACTGAATCCAGCTTCAGCAAATTACTGCCGAGTCTGCATCCAGAAAAAAAAATGCTGGAGCGACTGAAGACAATTTACAATCAAATCCGATGCACGTTCAGCCTCCGGAATGAATAATGAGACTAAAATGCCTTATTACACTTAACAGTATATAGAGCAGTCCGGTCTTGAGGTTGTTTGGGTTGGTGATAATGATTATTGAGCACCAATGTGAGGCATCGCACGAGCAACCACTGAGAGAACGAGAGGGAAGATAGAGGTTAGTCCTGGATAACACCTCTGCTGTAAAAGTCAAAGCAATGACGGCGATCATAAAGTCATCACAGTCGTTGACAACAAATCAGTGCACCTATTCCAACATAATGGAAAAACGACATGAGAAAATATGCATTAGTCCTTCCTCCGCTTCACATTTGGAAGCATCTCAGAGCTCTTGCTACAGTAGCTGGACAGCATCATCGAACCCAGTGGCAATGATTCAAAATGATTCAGTCCTGACTGACTTTAAAAAAAAAAAAAAAAAGAAGAAGAATGTTCACACATGGCCCCAGATCAAGTTCAAAATGACACCGTGAGTGATTCAAGTAAAAAATAAACACAATTTGAAGACAACATCCAATGTTGGCATCACCTCCACGAACGCCGATGGAAACACACTAACGGACAAATGTTCTGTACTGGCAGCTTCTCACGTTTACACTTTATATACAGGTTAGAGGACAGAAAAGAAACTCCACCAGAAAGAAGAAACTGTTCTTTTTTTTGTTGTTGTTGTTGTTGTTATAATGCATTCTATACATCCATTTCACCCTTTGTTAACAGCGTCTCCACCGACACAGAGCATAAATACATACACGACTCCGGGTTGCTTTTGTTCCCTCTTTGACGTCTAGTGATTTGGACATGGACAGCATCAAACATTCAGTCACGTCCTAATGCACTTGTTGCCGTTTGTCCTTTTTTTTCTGATAAGTATTGAAAGGGCTGGTCTGCTGGTCTACAGTACAGTGAAATAAAGGGGCTGGAGCTTCTGTGCAGCTGTTTTATCATCAGAATGCTACCCTCCCTCATATATTCATGAAACTGTAGTAGCACTTTACTGTCTAGATCTTAAAGCTATCACTTAATAGCTTCCTTAAAACTATTCTGACTGTAGGTCATTTCTCATGAGGCCAAAACACCGTTCAGAGTTTGGAAAGTGCTGCCGACAGCGGTAGCGTAAAGGTTTTTATCTCCTTCCTTTTGTCCACAGTGTAAACTAACAGACCCCTGGTCTTCCAAAGCTTCAGCACCTTCAATCTTTGTGCAACGCTTTTTTTATTTATTTTTTTATTTTCTTTCAGCACAACAAAACCGTGAAAGCATAAAAGAAAAGAAAAGAATATTTGGAAATTCACCATGGCACTTCATTCAAAATGAGAGCTGCAATCATTGGACTGCATACATCTGTACATGTTCACGGTTTTACCTCTGTTCAAAGCTGCAGAACTGTTATGGGTGTATTTCTATTTTCTTAGTCAGCATAGTGCATGATCGACTCCACGTAGTTTCCAGGGAAGAGTCCGGTGACGCCGTTACAGACACCTTCGAACCAGCCGTCGTCGTTTTTCTTGATTATGTAGATGATGGCTCCTTCCATGAACGAAAGCTCATCCTCTTTGTCCTTGGAATAGTCATAGATGGCCACAACTAGGAGGAATAACATCAATAAAGTTATTATACAAAATGCAGACGAGCACTTTAAAAATAGCTGACCGCCACACGGGTCACACTTCCTGTCACTGACCTTTCTCTAAGTAAACCTTGGGGGCCCAGTGGGGGTCACCGTCAGAGTAGGGATCGCTGTAATGAACCACCGCTGCATCCTCATCCTCGTAGTCTACAGGTGGGGGAGGAGGAGGGGGAGAGGGCTCCTCAAATACACCTATGTCCTCCGGGGGAGGCGGAGGAGGCGGGGCAGGGCTGTCTGTTACTGAAAGAAGACGGAAACGGAATCAGAAAATCAAATGAGGGGGGGGAAAAGCGAAGAGAGAACAGATAACGTGTTTGCTGTCCTGATCTGATCTGTCGCTGCAGACTGTGAAAACATATTCCATTTAAAAAGTCTATTGTCTTTCAACGCCTCTATTATGTTTATTATCTTTTGGCTGGATTTGGTCAGAGTCCTACATGGAAATTGCAATCTGCTACAATATTTGACTCTAGAACTATTTGGCAACAACAATCACTGTGCAGAAGGACAATTGGCCCATATTAGAATAAGAACTAACATACTTTATTTGACTTTAAACTAGCAGACATATTGTCAAATTTATTTTTCCATATTGACAACTAACATATATATAATGAACCAACAGAAACTTAATGAACCTCATTATGATTGAGACAATAAATGCTACAGTAGATGTGCAGTGATTTAAATGTTCACTAGAGGGCAGCGTAGGGTGCTTTTTAATCTCAGAAATGTAGTAACCCTGCAGCATCTACTACTACTACTACTACTACTACTACTACTACTTCTACTACTACTACTACCAGGAATCTGTTGAGATTTTTATCATATTCCTAATGCCCTAGATTATTAAAATTTATATATGTATATATATATATACAGTACCAGTCAATAGTTTGGACACAGTTTCCCATCCACTTGAATGGGAAACTGTGTCCAAATTTTTGACTGGTAGTGTATATATATATATATATATATATATATACGTGTATATATATATATATACATATATACGTATATATATATATATATATATATTGAATCTATAGCACTGGAATCAGTCTTTGTGTTGTAACTGAAGAATTCATCTGCCCAGGTTGCTAAACCCACCAACTTTCCAGACATCGATGGCAGCAGTATGGTACAGTCCTGTGAGTGTTGTCCATAAACCTACTGGTCATGTTATGCATTTTCGTTATATTGCCTCAAAGGGATGTTTAAGAACTTTTAAAGCTTCCTCTACTTCTACTGTGACCTCTTTTTACTGACCTTGTGTATTTGCATTTTAGTTTCCCCAGAGGTGCATTAAGCACACACTTATAAAAAACACCCTGAATGAACCATTGATTCAGTTTTGTGAGAAGAGATTTTGTGAGGTAAAATGGCGAGATTAGAGTGTGATATTAAAACGTTACTGCCGATCATAGCAATGCTAATCCCTATTTCTGCGACTCGAAATGAAAAAAGGTGTCACTTCCTGTGTGGCAGAGGGCCTCTGCTGAGAAACAACAGAAACTAGTTGTTTAAAAGGATAAAAGTAAAAGGTTTAAAGTTAAAGATGTTTTTTTTATTTGACTCGTATCCAGCAGTGTGCTTCAGTTCAGTGTGACGGCAGCCTGCAGTACATTTGGTCAGACAAATACAGACAGATTGCGAACCGGCTACATCTGTCCAGACAGGCACAGGACACCGGCTTTCAGTGATCCATCACCATGACAACAGACAGACATCCGTGGGGCATGGGCTCCCCCTCAACCTCAAATACAGTGCAGGAAAAGGTGTGTCCAGCCACAGGGGGGGAGTGTAAGTGTGTGGCCAATTTCGAAGCATTGAGATGCAGAGATGTGATGAAAAGACTTCAAATCTGATTAATAAACAGATTTGGTGACATTCTAGTTTTTGTGTGGATTTTCTACTTACTGCTCTCCTGCATTCTGGCCACAAAGCCAGTCAGAGGGATCTGTGGCGTGAGCTGGACCATTGGAGGAGGAGGCGGAGGAGCCACAGACACTGGAGCAGCAACACCCAGAGAGACAGGCAAAGCGGCAGAGAGCGATGGAGGTGGTGGACAGGGAGAAAGACGGTGACAAGAGAAGAAGATTTAACATTAGAGACAGAGAGGAAGAGAGAGAGAGAGAGAGAGAGAGAGAGAGAGAGAGAGAGAGAAAACACTGTGAGTGAGCTAAACGCTGCAGGAAGCATTGCTGAGCAACTCATTTACACATTTTCAATCAGCGTTCTCTTGTGCTGTGTTTTTCAAGCTGGGCTAAAGAGGCATTCATCTCATTTCAGTCTGAGAATCTACCTCATCAGCATTCTGTTTTAAGTCAAAAGCAAAGGCTGAAGCTCGCAACCGGATTCTGCTACATTGAAAAAGCTGCACAGCACCACACAGACACAAAAACACGACAGTAGCAAGGTGACATCTCAGTGCTGTGTGTGTGTGTGTGTGTAGTAGTAGTAGTGTGGTAAGAATACAGCAGAGGTGTGTGTGTGTTCTCAAAAAAACATTTACAGGTACAGCTGCAGGACTCGTAACTTAATCGAATCCCAAATGAAGCTGACATGTCTGGATCAGCTGCAACATTAAGTTCAATCACACTCTTTTTCATCTTCATCTTCATCTTTCTCTCCCTGAAACGAGGCTCTCTGATGCATCGTCTTAATGCATGCATGACAAGACAAAGAGAAACACAGCTGTCCTCGCTCAAAGACATGATGTCACACACACACTCAGGCCAGGCCTGACTCATAAATCTCAAGTAACGCCGGGGGCGTCTAATCTCACAGAGCCGTGATATCGTATTATTCCATCATGCTCTCACCGCGAAGCCACATCCACCCACAACTGCACCCTGAGAGACCATGGTATCATCACACATCGCCTCTCTGCACTGTCAGACTTTCTCTTACGTTGAACTCCAAACATATATTTCATCTTCTCAGTTTAAGTCTCTGGCTGATGCAGCTCTGCATCAGTCTCTCTTCTACCAGACAAGACAGGCAGCCTCCTCCGTCTGTGCAGAGAAAGATGCTTGTTTGAGAAAGAAGCCATTAAGAGACAACGGCTCAGAGCGATGCCTGCCAAAATAGATTCCGCTCCTCTGACAGATCATTTTCTTGTGTCTGGTTTTCCCCTTGACATGCAGCTGTTTGCGTTTTCTTCCCTGAAATGCGTCCTTCTCTGCCGGCTTGTCTCTCCTGAACATGAAGACCTTCTCCGGCTGACCAAAGTGATTATGCCATAACTCAATTAGAAATGGTAATGAAACACTCCACACTCAGCAGTGCTGAGGTGGTAAGATTTCAACAACCCTGACTTGAATAATTATGTCTCATCGTTCATTTTCATTAGCCTCTGAAAGAGCTTGCCAATGCATATCTTTTAGAACCTTTTTAGCAGGTTAACATAAGCATGGTGAACAAATGCACTGTGCCATATCACAAGATTCCTGTCTGCTTTATACATATCTAAAAGTGGCCAAAATGTACATGCATGCTTCATCTGATTAGATAAGAATATTTCTACACACTGACCAGTTGAAAATGTAAAATGGATTAAACCTGAGTTCTGTTGGTAGGTAGGGCCTCCATTAATGTGGGGCTGCTGGGAGGAGACTGAGGGCGCACGGCGGTAGGTGCCAGTGGCCGACACCATGGAGGCCGAGGAGGTGGTGGAAGAGTTGTGGCGGGAGATCTGGCGGGAGATGGTGCCGAACTGGGACATGGGTATGGGTCCCAAGCCAGGGCCCTGGGGTACTGAGGCCGAGGAGGTCGCCACTGCAAGAGAGAAGAGACATGAGCACATTAAATCATCAGCTTACCTGTTCACTGTTAAGTACTGACTTACTTAAAACATTAGGGGTAGCTTTTGTCGTTGTACGCATTCATTCTTAATATGTTCCCATGTGGACTGAGGGTAAAAACAAGAAAAAAAACTGTTGGCTTAATGTTTTTTCATAGGTTAATAGGCAATCTGAGACCCTAAAATAAGGCCTGAATGAAGCAAACACTGACAATTCGCCCAGGATTTACACACACACAAATGCCTTCAATATTAAGTGAACTTTTATGAATGTAACTTTATGTTTAACGTCAGTTTGAATGAATAAGGTTGATGCGCAGGACAAAACGGGCCAATGAGAGAACACGTGACACACAGGGAGGTACAGTGAGGAGCCTGCAAATTACACTAATGTGTAATTAGTGAGTACATATTGTGGACACCTGTGATGAGCAGTAAGGTCACAGCTGCTGAGACTCACCTTGCCCCATACTGGGAGGAGAGGGGGTGGGAACAGCTAGAGGGATACCAACTCCACTGCTTCCACTGTTCTCCCTGCCGCCACTTCCACCACTGCTGCCACTACAGAGAGAGAGAGAGAGAGAGAGAGAGAGGCAGAGCGAGACATGGTGATCATTAGAGGATGTGTGAGATGCTTAATTACATACATGACAGCATTTGACATCCTATCATTACTCTATCAAATTGTCACTCTGACATAACAATATTCTCGTCACTGTGGCAACAGCTTCACCGTGAATATGCTGTGTCACTGTCTGGCACATGCACATACGTATGAACGCTGTCCTTGCGGACACACGGTTACATTTGCAGTGTAACGAAAACAATATGATGGCTGGGGCTTGTTTTGGGATAGAAAAGGAAGAGAACCAAATTTTTAAAAAAAAGCTCTGACAAAGGCCTTTAGATGCTGAATTGTAAATGCGAGCATGAATAAAGCATTGCTTTATTTGCAATAACGGTGTTGTCATCAGCTAGCTTTAATTACAACAAGATCCTTTTTGCAAAAAATATGCTATTTTAAAGGAAAATAGGGTTTTTATTATAGGGAAAGCTAGCACTAGCACACTGGTACACTGACATTGTTTTTTGTTGTTGTTGGAATGTCAAAATAAATTCCTCTCTTCATTCAGATGTCCTGGGTTTGCAGTTGAGCTCTATCGGTGTATAGAGGTGTCCTAACACACTATGCATGTTAATGTCACCTACCTGTGTGTCCTGGGTCTCTGATTGAGCGAGGCTGTGCGTGCAGGGCTCTGCTGGCTGCCCAGACGGGCCGGGCTCGTCATGTAGTCATTGGGCACCACAGGAGGCTTCACTGGCTCCAGAGTCTTGTACGGAGTATTACGCCTAGATACAGATAACCACAGGCAAAAAGAAGACATGTAATTCCCAATGCTTTTCACGATGTGAGAGAAAGTACTTCGGGCTTTGACAGTGGCTGTAGAGTTAAAGCTACTCTATATAAAGCTACAGTGTAATGGTACAGAGCCACAGTCTGCAGAAAAAGAAAGACTTTCTCTGTCTGTGCAAGAACAAGAACAAATAAAGTGTTTTTAAAAACTCCAACTACAACTGTATGTTCTTACCCCAGGGTGCCACGACAAGCCATGGGAGGGCTTGGAGGTTTCTGAGTGGGTGGGTTGGTTCTGGAAAGCGTTCCTCCTCGTCCTGCTGCATTGTTCCCATGTTGCTAAAGAAGCAAAGACAAATAATAATCTGATTCTCTTACACCACTGTTTCCCCTGCTAATGAATATTAACGCTGACGAACTTTGTATCCCGTTACATATTGGTGCCACCTATACTGTAACATGCATATCGAGATGTACACACATTACACTCATGGTAGGAGTTTCACACCAGGTTTGTTCTCCAAATTCTTTCGTTGCAGAAGTTGGAAAACAACTGGTGACTTTGAGTATTAAAGTTACTGCTTTGTTCCACAGCAATAAAAAATCTGTCTTTTCATGGAATCATATTCGCTCAAAGAAAACTTGATTCAATGTCATCAACATTTTCCATTCAGAACATTCAGATGAATGAAGCTTTAATGGGTGTATGGAGATCCAGACTGGTGGGAGTTTTATCAATGCATGACAAGACAAATAGAGAGAGAGAGAGAGAGAGACAAGCATTTCTTACCTTGGCCTTAAGCCACTGAGTGCAAGCAGGCAAAAAAGGAAGACAGAAAACAAGATATGCTCATTGGTTAATGGTTTAAAAGGTGAGTTAAGTTTGTTAAGCATTATGAAAGCAACCTCCATCTGGTCTTCATTCATACATTCTTAGACACAGAACATTATGTTGAAAGAGCATCATGAAGGAGTAAAGAAAAGGAGGAGAACGACAAGGAGGCGACGACAAAGAAACATGTTGGTGTAAAATTCTCTGAGCCAATCATAACCAACCAGACTCGAGACGTTTAAAATGAGCAGCGAGCCAAGTGACCAAAACATTAAAAGACAGGAGGAAATGAAAGTGTGTCGGATTAGAAAGCACATTCCCTGAATTACAACTATTGGTAATCAATATTCTAAACTGTTACGTTTTCTTTTGATGTGTTAATAATGCTGAAAAATAAATAATATTGACTGTCTATATGTTAATATAATCAACCTTAGATTAAAATTGTAATTTTCTTATTGACGTTATATTTATTTCACAAAACATTAGCAGGTTGTCTCACATTTAAGGCAGAAGCTAGCAATAATCTTAATGGTTTAATCTGTTTAGTTTATTAAACGTTGTAAAATTAAAAGCCCCAAGGTGGCAAATACACAGTATATAATTCCTTGTTTAGCCACCACCACCCACTGCAAATTAGAATGATATAAAAGCAGTTAAAAATATGGCAACTATTTATTTTTGGCATTTTTGCTGAACACTTAATTAACTGATTAGCAAAACTGTTGGTAATTAATTTTAAACTAATTAAGTGAAGCCCTAATCATATTCTCTACTCATCTCCAGCTGCATTTTAATCAACATTTATTCCAATTTCTGGCTCCGACACCTGCTACCCAGAAAAAGAAAAAAAAAACCCTAGACCAAACAACCTCATTTAGATTTTACACAAGAAGAGGAAGAAATATTGTTCTACTTTCTAATCAAAAGTTTGAAAATAGAGTAGCGTGCTCTAGATCATGTTTGTGTGTTTGTGTGTATACTCAGTGGATGGACTTGTGTTAGAGACTGTAATCAGAATGAGAATCACTTAACTAGAAATAATGAGCAGTGCCTGAGCTTGATGCAACGGTAGTGACATTTTAGCCATTGCGCAAAGAAAAACAGGGCAATAAAGCACAACAAGGTCATAAATTAGAGCGGCGAGGTGTTCAGACCCTCTGAGTGGCTGTAATGTGCCTGAAACTATTTCACCCTGGTAACTGCCAGCAATGCCAATAAAGGCTATTACAGCGGAGGGGTGACACGGCCATCCGTGAATGTGTGAGTATTCCACGGGTGAATTCCCCTGGTTATGTGGATGAAAGGCAGCGGGGTGATGATCACGCCCTGAACACTCGAGGGAATCAGCCGGGACCTATAAGCTGGAAGGATGGAGGTTCAATAAGCTGCCATTTCTCACACAGCATGAACACAAATAATGAAGATGCATATGTACACAAAGGCAAATACACACGCCAACACATATGCATTAATCTACTTCTCAGAATTCTGGACATGCCTGTATAGGGTCTGTGGCATGAAATGATATCAATCCTTGTGAATTATTCAAAGACGTGTGTGAGAGAGAAAGTGGTCCGGAGTGAGATATGCATTTCTGTCTGCAGTGAGCTACACAAATGCACTAAAATGCAGCTGCACACACACACACACACACACACACACACACACACACACACACACACACACACACACACACACACACACACACACACACACACACACACACACACACACACACACACACACACACACACACACACACACACACACACACACACACACACATACACACACACACACACACAAGTCTTCAATGCCCGGAGGTTTTCTTCCTTTAATTAAATAACGATCAAAACATTATTAAACTAAATCAACGCTGCTCCCCAAATGTAGACTCCCCACCATTAGTCATGTTACAGATGTGTGAGTCATTCTTTATCACGTGCTAGCAGAATCAAATGCTGCTTTCCTATGCAGGTATTTTGAGAAGGAAAAAAAAAAGAGGTTGCACCTTTTCTAACATCTACACCGATCTGCACTGATTTCTGCAGAGATCCATCATTTGCAGCAACCATGAATGATGCTTCATTTGCATATTGGGCCATGCCAAATCTGTCTCAGAGTGAGCCAGCTCTCAGAGGGCGAAACACTAGCTTCTGAATTTGAATCAGTCGATGTTTGAAAGTCAGCACACAGCCACTATCTCAACAGAGACAGACAGGGATGAAGAAACCCGACTCGAACTCTGCGGAAATGACGGCAGCAAATAAAACGCGTAACTGTGCGTAGCCAATCACACACAAGCACAAACCCACAGAATGTTCTGTAAAAGAGAAAGAGGAGAGGAGGGGACAGGAGATGGAGGACGGATCATGTGGAGAGAGAACAAAACAAATTCAAGAATGAGCCAGAGAAGGGGTTGAAAAGAATAATTCCCATGATCCAACAGGGGATGTTTGGTTCTGAGGAACATGTTGTTGCTTACATAATCACAGTTTGGATGCTACACAGACACACAAACGCACACTTTTCCATTGACTTCCAGTTCAACTGTGACTTAGCATCTTATTCTTGGACAAGTTTTTGTTATATTCTGTGTCTCTGTGCTTAATTAACTAAAAGGCCAGTGTATTGATCGGCTTGTGGTGTGAGTGCATGTGTGTGAGTGAATAATGGAGGTAGACGGCCACTTTGTCAAGTTCGCACCTGGCGTCATCATGTGAACAAAGTGCATGTTTTCCTGTTTAGTACAGCTGATTAACACTGGTGTCAAGAACATCTATCAAAGAAATGACTGAGATTTAGCACCAACAGTCTGGCTGTGCTGAGGCTACAATAGTGTGGAAGTGCTTTTTGAACACCAGTAGCTAAAAAGTGAACAGAAACAAGGGGGCTCTTGATATGAGTAAATAAATGCATTGATAATTAGGTATGTTTGCCTTCACTGAAGTCAGTTTTGACACTGAAACAAACTATCAGGGATGCATAATGACATATTGAGCAAAGCCCCTCTTACTTTGACGCCATGGCCCACATCATCCAGCAGTGTGTAGTCGATGGGCTTTCGTATGTAGCGCACTGGCCGCTCCATGTTGCCCGGGGCAATGATCTTGTGGGTGCGAGAGGTGTTCTTATTTGTGGTCAGGATGCCAATCTCTCGACGTGCCACCTTCTCCTTATGAATATCCACTGTCTGCAAGAGGGAGAAATGAAGGAGGCATGAGTGTTTGAGCACAACAGACTTTTATGGTTTACTTCTCATACTGTAAAGACTCACAACTGTTCAAATGTATTCCCTTCACTCAAAACTGACCTTCATTTTAGACAGATTATTAACAGAGACATCCATGATTTCTAAGTTCTTGTGTAACTTTGATTATATTTCATTTCAAGGCCTCTCTGGTGCCTTTTAGAGTAATTTGTTTTTAATGTAAACCCAACACTGGGTTTATATTTAAAATAAAAATACATCTGTTTCATGTTGAAAGTCTCCCAGGAGCTAAGGGAGCATAACCACCTCGCTTCCCTTCCCTTCAGAGACTTCATTATAAAATACCTTCAAGAAATGTTGAATTTCATAACAGCAGCTAAACACTTTAAGGGAAGAGCAAATTTTTATTTGTAACTTTTCGAAAACCTTTAAGTGTTGGAAGTGAAGGAACAATATTTCTGCTTTGTGGGGTTCCTCAGGGCTCTGTTTGAGGCATCATCCCTTCTTCATTATTTCATGTTCCCACTCTTCTTATTCCAGCTTTATTCTTATTATATTTACTTATTATTTAAACACTTTACTGTTAAAAGTACTAATAATTAAAATGTATGTATTATCATATTTTCAATTTTATTATTTAAGAATTTGTCTTGTTATTTAAGACCCAGTGATTGAGAGTTTGCAGAAACAATTGCTGTTCATAGGCAAAATTTTGTTTTGCCTCTGTATTAAATACCTGCTACAATCCACAATTACAGTCAAGCATTTCATCTCATTTAATTTCATCTTGACCTTTTGAGCCCATGTTGACTGACATCGATTAACAACAGAAAACAGCAAAAAGAACATGTATCACCTTTTTTTTTTAAAGTTCAGAGTTGATTCCTCTGTGGTTTTCACTCCCCAGGCTTCCCACCATTTGGACACATGCTCTGGGTCCAGCCTCTGAACTCCTACTGACCCACTATTCTGCGCTACTGGCCCACACCCTGGGGGCACATTTGACGAAGCTCCCCCTTTAAGCTCTCACACCAGGAGTAATTGGAAATGCCAGTGACCTCCATCTCTTCTGGGACTGCAGTCACAGCAATCATTCACAGCAGGCAACTTACAGGCTGGCCTTCAGCTTATGAAAGATAGATGAAACTGGAAGAAGGGAGGCGTGAAGGGAGGGAGGGAAAGCTGAATGGAACATGGGGAAGAATGAGGAAGGACGGATGACTTCATCTCTGGATGATGCGATCACGCTAGAAAAGTGCTGATGATTGTGTTATTAAAGCTAAGACTGCACCTCTTCCTACATTAGAGCACACTAGCCTGTAAAAGGGATGAATGTGAATTTGTGAATGCATGTGCATGTCTGTAAATGAATGTGTGCCGACATGTGTATGTGTGAGACCCACGCAGCAACGAGGTCACTCATCAATCACCATCTCATCCAGACGACCGAGAGGTCCACTGCTGAGGCCGTCTTTCTCCGGGTGCTGGAGGTGAACTGAGGGATTGAAAGTCTGATAGTCGCTGGAGTTGACCCAAGATAGACCCACCTGCTCCCTACTGCTGTGCAAACCTTCTGCCTGTGTTGTGAACTCGGTGTGCTGCATGTGAGAGATGTGTATATTTAGAGCATGCTGGGCTCTTTTTTTAGGAGAGGAAACTGAAGCGGCGACACACCCGGCTTCAGATAGGAAGGAAGAGAACAGACCTGCCCATTTCCTGCAAATGATAGGCGAGAGGAGTTGGAGTGCAGAACAGACAGAAAAGCATGGACAGTTAGGGACACAGACTGCCCGATGGCTGCGTCGATGAACTGCTGCACCTACCTGTGTCCACAGAGACATCATTGCAGCTACAACCAGCCCTGTCTTTCTACACTGAGTTTGCCTTTGATAATGATCAATCTGTAGAGAAGCACTTGCATGATATCGATGGTCATCAACAGATCATTTTCACTGTCTATTTTTGCTGAGAAATGCACGTTTAACACGGGAAAAAAATAGCCGAGACCCTGAGTCTTTAGATGAAGCGCCACCCGGGTCACACTGCTCAATGGGCAGCGTGGCTGCTGTAACCTTGTAACCTGGGTGTTACAAGGTTCTGCCAAACACACACACACACACACACACACACACTGCTCAAAAGGAAAGTTACCTAATCACTGACGACAGACCTCTCTCTGCCCTTCCTGCTCTCTCCCTTGTGATCTCTTTAATAAACGCGCTCAACCTCTGCAGAATGAGAGCAGATGGTACAGCTGGGATTTTCACTGCTGGATCCATACAGTAGTTTAAGCCTAATAAATCTGAATTTTACCAAATGATTAGTCTCTGCAGTGCATGTGGTACATTTACTTGTTGAAGTGTTACTGGCTAGAGAAAAATACGATCTAGTCCGTATTGAGTTGAGTTAGGCGAGACAGCAGATGTGTGCTTTACTAAAATGATGATCTCATGTATGGCTTGGTAACAAGTGAAATCTCACAGGTGTCGTATACGTGTCGTAATTGTTTTTTTTAACTTATATTCCAATGCAACGCACCGAGATGTTTGACCAAGTTAAAATGAGAACACACTGAGGCGATGACGACTAATGGGAATAAAGGAAGAGGAGAATCAGAGAGCAAACAGTCGGAACTCAAGGAAATGGAAAATAGCAGTAAGGAGAATCTTAGGAAGGTCGTTTATGTGTTGGATCGTAAAGGAATTTATAGTTTGGGTTAAGATACCAGAAGTGAATGCACACACATATTTAGACAGTCGTTCAGTTTCACCGAGGAAAAACAACAGGTCTGCTTCGATACAGACAACACTGTGTTTTACCTAAAGTAATACCATGTCTTGTATAACTTGGTCTCTGCTATGGGCTTTTAAATCCGACAGAGACGGGAGCAGATGCAAGTTCCCCCCTTGATAGATAGTTCGCAAGAAAAATACATAGATTAAAGTGATTACACTGACTTAACGGTGTCTGCGTTTGCTGTCAACTGTTCACATCACTGAATAGAGCTATTCTATCTGCAGAAATATCAAAAAGGGGAGAACGCAAAGCACCACCGCCAATTTCTAAAGGATCAATTATAGACTTGGGTTGTTCGTCATTTGACTGCACCCACTTTAAATGCACTCCATCCTGCAGCCTGTGGAGCACAAGAGGAGCTGAAAAAAAAGAAGCTAACCAGGCGAAAGAGCTGGTGTCAGGATTTCACTTCATCCCTGACAGACTTAATGAAGCCCACAGGGAGGGGACAGGGGACATTCACTGGCTGACGGGCAGGGTGATCACATGAAGCGCACACAGAGTTAGAGACAGGACTGCTGATGAAGCAAAATGGCTGTGGAAGGTTTGGCAGCTCCAGCATGAACCATGCCCCTGCAATATCTCGACCTTTATAATGTTCGAATATGTCATTGGGCATTGAGGTGTTATGACAGAGAATAATATCAGCAGGTTTGTACTTGAAAGTATTTAAGTAGGTTTAATCTTCACATCCTGAAAAGCACACCTTGGTACATGAATATCCCTCTTCAGGATGTCGATGACAGCAACAGTTTTGAAACGTGAATGTTGACTCATGGTGAACATGAGTTTATAATCTGAAATATTTTTTGCAGGAAATGTTGAGTTTTGCTGACAGCAAACTCAGCAGTGATCGAAACAATGGCAAAGTGGAAGTGAGTGAAAATAATTACTGGAACAAAATGAATCTAAAACAAATGAATTATAAATACATCTGTGTCTAATAATGTCCTGTTTCAAATAAAGGCTTTGCTCTCTCTAAAGATGAAGTAAGAAAAGGCCCATAAGCCGTTACGAATGTACATGAATGCAATTTACTGATGCATACGTTGTGTATCTTCCAGGGTTGTGGTATTTACCTGGGAGATGTGGTTGATGGAGGACTCCATGCGTCGTAGTTGGGAGGCCTGGATGTCCAGCAGCTGCAGCACATTGTTAGCTAAGGCATTGATCTGGTAGGCCACGCTGGCCAGAGACTGGGTGGTGTAGGCCTTGGTCTCTTCCAAGGCTTTCTTCTTGTCTTGAGCCTAGCAGAAAGAGTACACAACGACAGAGAGCAAGAGAAACAAGTCAGAAAAATCACTAGATGAATGTGTGGGTGGGACAAATGGAGAAGCTAGAAGAGGGAAGCAAGACGTAAGCTTGTAATGCTAATGCCTCGCTGTCATTGCTGCTCTCCCATCAGTTGTGTGAGCAGGAGTGAGAGGGCAGCTTTCTGCAGGGAGCTGCATTTGAGGGGACCATTCCTTCTCCATTGTTTCTTTGAGAGTAAGGCCCTCTCAAGATCTGAAAGGAGGTGAACAAGAGTTTAGGATTCTCTGAGGGGATGACTGGATGTAAAGCAGCCTGGAAACGGACAGAATAACTTCAGAATAACTCATAGGACACGTGCACGGTGGGAGTTGAGCCCAGTGAGCAGGAATGCCAAGACATTTCATGGGATACCAAACCTCCACCAGGCTGCGCAAACCATCTGTTTCTGGATGTCTTTAAATAGCAAAGAGGCATATTTTTAGTTTGGAAACAAAACGGGGAATGCAGTCACAAACACAACCAATCCAATAGTGGACTGCCACTCTTCTGCAGAGAAGTGGAAGCAGCATTACATCAAGCAAATAAATACACTTTTATGAATCATTTTAAATTGAAAATCCCCATTTGTATAAAATGTGTATGAATAAAGTATATAAGACCACCTGCAACACCAATAACTGCTGCACTAGTTTGTAAGCCATATACTCAGAAGAGGAAACACTGCTGGTTTAGTCACAAAGAGACTGGAACTGGTCCACATACCAGAGCTTGGAAAACACTGACTTATCTTTTCAAGGACATGCACAGTACAGAGTACTAAATCTACCTTGCCGAGTCACATTTTGCCATTCTCACGTCAACTGCACACAGTTATAGAAAGATTTAAAATAAAAAACACATTGACAATAATATTATATATTACTGTCTTTAACATAGTGTAATGCATTAATGAGGGGAAGATGAAACACAACACTGTGTGAGCTGGGATTCAAGGAAAGAAGAAAACATCCAACAGCATCAAACTAGTTTCGAAAGGTCAGAAAATATCATGCATGGAAAAAAAGCATATTAATAGCCTACATCTCTGAATCCGCATTCTTCATTATAGATCTTTAACTCTCTTACTCACTTTCTCATGTTTCGAGATATGTTTAGGTCTCCATTTGGACTTCTTTTCTTTTTATTAAGCACTAGACTCAACCTTAACAATGTCGTAAAATAGAGCAATTTCTGAGAGCCACATCATACCAAACATTAGAGGCTGTATTCACAAACATTATGAGAAAACTCTCAGAGGATTCCTAACTTTGCTCCTCAGTGATAATGAGCATAGTATGGTCGATGAAATTTATATGCCTAATCACCATATTTAGTCTCTATTAAGACATTATGCATACTATTTATGTAACTATGAATTCTATTTCATGTAATGAACATCATACATTAAATGAGCCCTACAGATGCTTGAGGGCCTCATGGTGACAGCTTTTAATTAAAACAACATATCTTCTATTATACACCAGACACTTACATTTATTTACCATGCTGAAAATTTCAATACTTAATCCACTGGATATTAACGAGCATAAAACCTTTTTTATGAGGAAACTTTGGCCTGGCAGGCGTGAGGGAATATCCATCCATCCATTTCCTGTAACCGCTTATCCTGTGCAGGGTCGCCAGGGGGGCTGGAGCCTGGGGGAATATGGTGAAGCAGATACGCCTCATTCCCTCTGGTTGTGTCAAGTGTGAAAGGCGGTAGTATGAATTACAGTCAACAGTGAGAGGGGAGAAGTACTGTGAATGCGCTGTAATTATTTGAGTGATCATTCTGCAGACGGATGGTTGCGACGGACCCAAGTCAGCACTGCTGCAATGTTGCATTTTTCCAGTAGCCAAAATAATTTTAGTGTTATGACCACTTATTCTGCCATTTTAGCATTATGGTGTGGTGGGGAATGTGAGTGCATCTCTCATGAGATTGACCACAAACATTATCCCTGCACACTCCAATCTGTGTGCCGCCTCATTAACTCACTGTCATTCAGCGTCTGGAGAATATTTTTCCTACCTCATTGTCTTTCTGCCATTTTTTCCCTCTGCTTAAGAAACTCTGAAGCCTCTTAAAAGTCCTCATCCAACTCCCAACAGTTTTTCACCTTTCACTTCTTAAAGGCTACAATGCTTTGTGAACCACCTTTTATATTTACCAGTGTCTATAGCAGAATTTCATCAATCAGAGCAACTCTTTGTTGTAGGAAGCTTCATGAATACGGCCCCAGGTCTGACACTTGAATCTCATTAACCTCATGAGTCATGAGTGAAACAGCCATGAGTCAGAGGGGTATCAAATGAGCTGATGGGGGGATTTTGGTGGGGATAACATGAAGGAAATATTAAGTGAGTCATGGGCTTCTATCTAACACCCCTTTCTCCACACAAGTTCTTTAAGAGAGGAAAACTATATCTCTTTAACTTTAAAAAATGTACTCATACCAAATGGCCCATTCTAAGTGCCACTCAATCATATTGATTTGCACTTTGTGGTTTGGACACACAATATCACATACTAGAACAAAATGAAGACATTATTTTAAATATCTCATCTAAGAATAAAGATCTTTTTCTTCAGCATTATGAAGTTAATGAAAAATGTCAGCAATTTAATCTTCCAGTTGCTAAGATGAATACAAAACAGATGTTTGTGGATTATGCAGATCTACGTTACATCAAGACAACCAGGTATTATTGCTCCTCTATAACTATAGTATGTGACAACAGAGATTTTTTTTAAAAATTGCTACTGCTAACAATGACCTATATTAAGATCTGTATTCAGAATACAGACAGATGTTACTGCAAGAAATATAAGCACAGGCACCTTATTGTTAATTCTCTGGTGTGTGTTTATATGCATGCAGAATTCCAGCTAACATTTTTTATGTCCCTGAAGAAATCATTACGCAAGAGGAAGAGCATGCATGTATCTTTATATTTCATGAGGCAATATTCTTGAGAGAAACTAAATTACATGGAAGTGAAGAGGATCAAAAGCATCATGGATTCACGTCTCATAATTGCATTTGTAAAAAAAAATGATATGTGATGCAGTCAACTGCATCATTTAATTTTCTCTGAGCTAAAAACAGCTCTATGCATGCTTCTAATTATATATTTTTATGACACTTACTGAGAAATAGTCTGTGTCTTGAATGGCCCATCAGATGTCTTGTCCATTGTCATCACTGTCTTTGTCTCATTCATCAACACACAGATCCAGTAACAATGAAGGTAATAAAACTTGATTGATATTACTCATTATTTCCATTTTCCTTGCATTCAGGGAATTAGTCATATCATGTGACTAACACAAAAAAAATCAATGAGGTAATATGATGCAAACATGTTGTGGTGAAGAGAATGGACAGATGTTGCTTTAAGAAGCTGATTAAAAGCCATTCAGCAGCAATGTTTCCTTAACTATACACCTGCTTTGTCTGTTCTTGCTCATTTCCCACTCATCTTCATGCAGTATTGCATAACAAAATGTCTATAACATGTCACAGACTTCCCATGTCCTTTAGCTGTGACTGATATTAATTTCACTGCATCAATTTTTAAAGCAAATTCCATACTATTGATTCATGAGCATCATCAATCAACAAAAACATTAACAAAGCAGGAGGCACAATTTTCATGATCCTTGCTTGGTTTTATCCACAAGTTGATGAATGAAACATAGATACAGTATGTCTGCCTAGTAGAGACATATATGTGCCAAGCTATAATCTTGGTGTTCCCAACAAGTTGTGGTCTGCCAAAGTTGAACATTTAATGTCCACACAACAACACAAATTAATGACATTTAAAACATCCCCAATAAAATAATTCTCAGAACGCTGAGCACACACTCCAAGACATAGAGCTGTGCATGCTTGTCAGTATCTAAGCATGCATTCACGCCTTGCAACCTACATTTCTGTGACAAGCAGGGCAAAGTGATCTGACATGTTATTACAGTATAAATGAGGGCTTTCTCAGCACCACAGTCATGAGATTACCACACTGGAACACAGTGGGGTTTCTGGTGTGTGCTAGTCTGTCAGCAGACACTGCAGTTTACACCAGACCATCCAATGTCTACTCACCCACACTTACTTGGTACACTCTCACCATGGCAAAGCAACAGAGCTATGAGGTTTATTGTGCATAACTCATCCGGCTAGAAATCCCCATCTGTTTTAAGATTTTTTTTTTTACACGATACCTGCATCATAGTTTGACGACACATCTAAAGTCTTACATGACTCATGATGGGGCGTCGCTAGACACATTTTACTGGGGGACGTGTCCCAGTAATGATGTATTGTGCCCCTGTAGAATCTCATATTTGAGTTTTAACAATCTCTTACTTGGAAGTGGATTCATTCAGATGGATAATAATGGGGGAAAAATACAGTTTTTAATCTAGTATATCAAAACAATGTGTCAAAGCAGTTTTGACTTGGTGTTGGACATGGGAGGTACTCTCAAACTGCTGGGGAATATTTTACTTTTACATTGAAATTATAGATTTACTTTATTTGAAATTTTTGATTCAAGTCATGCAATGATTACTTGCTAGAAATGTTCTTTGCTCTTAAATATTTTTTATTAATTATTATAATTATAATTATTGTGGAGTGCACAATAATACATATTTGCAATAGTTTGAGGACCTGCGTTGGATTTGCCATTATATGCATATGCATGGTGTGACTTTTATGGCATAAAAAATATTTAAAATGTTCATAATATCCGTTGAAATAAATATTTTCATAAAGATTAATACCTCGTCAGTTTCAGCTGCAAAAAAAAAGTGCATGGCAAGGCAGTGGCTATAAAAGTGGGCTGAGCAAGGGTAGTTCATATAGCACATTTCACCATTCAAGAGAAAAATGAGATTTGATTAATGGGGGCCTGTGCACCAGTACAGCTCTACATCTTGCAACACCCCTGCTTGTGAGACTCTAGGTCTTACAGGACTTGGCCTTAAGGATATCCAGTAATAACTTTACAGACAAGACAAGAGATGCTTGGAGCCTTAGTGGAAATGCTAAATATCTAATGAAATTCGTTATAACAGCCCAAGTGAGTATAGGGTGTTTTCATAAATATGCTGTATTTATAATGAGTTGATAATGACTGAGCGTTTAATGGCATTTTTACTAGCAGAATTCTTTTGGCGATGGAATATCTACAATACATTCTGGATCACGTACAGTTTTGCTAGCTTTTAAATTTTTGCTCTTTATTGATTTCATCCGCGATATTTTCCCTTTCTAACATGTGGCCTAAACGCATGGCGCCTGTCTAAATAATTCCTGTGAAAAAGTATCATGTTAAAACGTATAAAAATGGGTGCCGAGTTCATATTCTGTCACAGGCACCTATCAGAGAATGCAGTCAGTGACAAACCACTCGGTCCAAACGACACACCCTCTAAAACACCACAGGAGCTTTCTACACATTGAGAATAGCGTTTATATGTGAACATGGCTCCCGGTAAACCGGGCCGACGAGCAAAAATAAGAAAATACACGGCAAAAAGCCGCGACTGAATCTGGGAATTATGCCGGGAGAAAAGGCTACTCGGTGTAGCTAGCGGTTTGAGTATCTCTTTCATTGCAACCAGCATTTCCTGTCCCTGTGGTTTTACTCACTTCCACAACAGTACAACAGACACGACGGAGATGACTGAGAAACACCACATTAAACGGTCGCTAGCATCTCTTACCTGGACATAATTGTTCTCACAGTATTCCGCAACTCGGGAAAGATTCTGGTAGCTTTCTACGAGAGCTCTTTTGCCGGCAGGGATTTCCTCCTCTAATAGCATTTGTAGCTCTGCCATCTTACATCCCTTCGCATTTCTCTCCTCTCCGTCCTTTTTACCGAGGCGAGGCGGTGATGCTGTGGTGTGCTGCTGTGAGAGGGGCTCCCCCGCCTGGCATTGTGGGGCCGGTGGCATCCGATTCACAACGTCCCGGACAAATGGCAGCTACGTATGACAAAGTGACCAGTGATTGGCTGAAAGGCGGGGGGAGAAGAGCAGTAGACCAATGAGATTTTACTGTGATGACGTTTAAGTCAATAATGTAGGCCTAAACTAAAATTATCATTTAAATAATATTATCTATAAAACAAACTATAGATAGAAAATGGCTTTTAAATTGCAGTGTATATATATATGACATTTAATTTTGGTAATATGATGGAATTTAGTTTAACATATAACATATTTATAACATATAAAACAGATTTGTGTATTTTTGTAAGAGTCATATTATTATAGGCTACTATGTGTATCCTATTTCTTCCTCCTTTTAGATTTATTTTCATATGCACAAAAATACACACAAAAAAGAACATTTGTCAATTGAAATATCATCAATATCAAGTTAGATCAGATTATGAAAAGGCAGAAAACACAAGAAGGTAATGACACATTTTATAGTTACAGTACAATAAGTAGCATCAACTTTATCATCATGGTTTGTCACCTCGAAGAAATCGGTATCACTAAACATAAATGGAAACTGTAACCTAACAACATAATGGAATAGCAGATATTTCAAAATATCTTAGCCTATTTATTGAAACACTGTATTGTCTAAATGAATCATCAGGACAATAGATGTAGAAGCTTTGATAATGATAGTAGCAAAATATAATAACTTACATAAATACTTTAAAAAGGAACCTCACTAATACACTACATTTCCCATACATCCCAGCGGTTTAAATGTCCACCTAGGAGGATTTGTGGGATATGAAGGAGTAAGCGTTGTCATTTACCGCAGTTTTGTCCAACAAAAACTACATTTCCCAAGTATGTTTAATTACTTGACAACCGTTGACTGGCATATCCTTGACCGAAGTGGAGATTTGCTTTCTGCCGCATATTGCACTCAGACACCGGGTAAATATGGCTAATATGAACTCTATGGTGAGTTCCTGACAAATAAGGAAACATTTCTCATAAATAAAATAGCCTGAAAATTCAAAACTGACCAATTCTATCCAGAAATCTCCTTAAGAGGAAACGGCTTGCATCCTTAGATAAGTAGTTGGCAACTAGCTAAATAAATGTGACCCTCACTGAATGCTTTGATATACACCTCCGTTTTTCCGTCATCCTAATTGTTTTGGTATATCTTGTTGAAGATGTGAGGATTCCTTCAGATCATCCTTGTTAGGACTCAGCATGGCGCAGGAGGAGAACAAACACAGCCTGGAGGCGAAATTTGCTGCTGCAGTTAAAGTGATCCAGAGTTTGCCTGCAGAAGGTGAATTCTTGTTCTATGTCTATTCCACCATGGTCTATTTATGAACGTGATTGGTACCTGTTCATTCATTTGCATCAGAGCACGAGGTCTGTGCTTGCTGGTGTGTTGACACTCCAGGTGATTGACCTACATTTAGAGTATTAAAGAGATGTCATTCTTGTCCAGACCTCTACTGTAAAGCTCCTGTAAAGATAAGAGCTAATAAATGGAATCACTCATTAAATCTAACAAAAGCTCCCGTGACTTACATCATAACATTTCAAGCTTTGATTGCATTTTCAAGTTTTCCTGCGCATGTGTGTTTTACTCTTTGCAATTATTATTATTTCTTTATTTCTCAGGTCCTTTCCAGCCATCTGATAACATGATGCTGATGTTCTACAGTTACAACAAGCAGGCCACCCTGGGGCCCTGCAACATCCCCAGACCAACCAGCTTCTGGGACACACATGGCAAAACTAAATGGTAAGTAGATATAATATGTTGTCTTCATGCAGATGTAATTGTTGTATTACACAACTAAAAAAAAAGTTATGGCTAATAGCATGACAGGAGGCAGAAGACAATATATATTTTAATTTTTTTTCTCAATATTCTTTTATATTTCTAAGTTAATATGAAACATGCAAATGCACATTTCACATTAACTTAAAAGAAAAATTAATATTCTGACTATATAGTCACCCTCTGTCCATTCAGAGTCATGGACAAAGGCTCAGTCACTTTGCATGCTTGCTATGCCATTGTTCCAAATCCATGACTTATTTTAATAACACTCAAATATCACTGCATGATTCTGCTGGTAAATCCAGTGGATAGTCTTACTTGCAGTAATACAGAATACTTTGGGGAGATTTCTGCTTCATTTGATACCATTGTAACTGTGCACTTATTCATTGTTCACTTTCCTCTCAGTGCTTGAGTGTTGACCTTAGACTTTGTGTTGCCAGGGATGCATGGAGCTCTTTGGGAAATATGTCAAAGGAAGAAGCCATGAAGAATTATGTTGAGGACATCCAGCTGGTAGGTCCTTTCAAGGAAAACTAAAGCTGAATAGAAGCAACATATCTAATAATAAACCGTCTATAAATATGGAGCATGCATCTCTCTTCGGTAATGCATGTGTGGCTATACTAAATACAGTAAATACATGTATATCTTTAAGTCAAGTCAAGTCAATTTATTTATGTAGCACATTTAAAATACAACACAGCGTCGCCCAAAGTGCTGAGCAAATATGGCAAAAGCCGGGAGAACAAGATAAAACAAATTAAAAATTCTAAGACATTACTTATTTATTGCTAACAAAAATTCTCTAATACTCTAGTGATGTTTGAGTGGTGCACTTTTAAATCCCTCGAGTGCATTAATATATCTGATTAGCTTGTTTTCCAGTGACTTGTTGACGGTCTTACCACCGCTATTTCTATTAAAAAGCGTGTTTGTGTTCTGACAATTTCAAATTAAAAAACACATTCTCCCAATACCTGTTAACATGAACACTTTTTTTATTTATGTGTCAGATTTTGGAGACCATCCCAATTTCAGAGGAGGTGTCTGACCTGGTACAGAAGCTGGGCAACTTTTACACACATATAGACGGAGAAGGAGAGGATGATGAGGAAAATGAGGTGGACAGGAGACCCTTCACCAGGCCTTTTGCACAATATGCAGGTAATTTACATGCTCATCGGTGCCGTAGTAACTCCACACTGGAGGGCTTATCAAAAGAAAAGAGAATACAACTCAGGCAGGGGTCTGCTGCTCAAGTGGGATGTTGTACTGCTGTTAATTCTTCATTAGTCACAGGGATGGATTTTTTTTACTTAACACTGAGTCTGTCTTACATGTGTTTTATCACTAGATGACCTGATCAAACCATTTCAGAAACCAGCAATGGAAGGCAAGTCTTTGGTGTCTGGAGTAGCTGTAGAGTTGATAGATTGGTCCAACAGTGTTTGAGCTTATTTAACCTAATTAAGTTGCTTTCTTTACCATTTCATTGTGTTACAAAGACAGAGAAGTGTACACTGTCCTCGGTTTATAGTGCAGGAACTGTGAGAAATTAGATTGTCAAGTGAGTCTTGTGTATTCTGACATGTATGTGTTGTAGTTAGTCAGTGTGTTGTTTGCCGTCTCCATGTCATCATTTGCACTTTTTTAGCACAAACGTAGCATGTAGAAGCTTGCGAACCACGAAATGCTCTGTCAGCCCACGTTGTGTACGTCTTTGCCTTATGTGGATTCATGCTGTGCGACTTATGCTTTGATGAAGTGTTAATCAAGAGTGTTTCCTTCACTGCTCAGGCTATGGGGATCTGTGGGAGGATATACAAAACCTCCAAGAGAGTGACAAAAACAGCAGTGTTCATGGCATAAGTGTCAGTGGCGAGGAGGCAGAGGGAAGTGAGGAAGATAATGAAATTGTAAGAAAAGAGGAATGTAGTGATTGGAAAAGTGAGGAGGAGAATGAGGATGAAGAAGACTGTGAAGATGAGGAGGAGGATGAAAAAGGTACCATCTGTAGTTGTAGTTTTGGGCTGTTTTTGTGCTGTGTTTGCTGTGTTGTAGAAGTCACACATTAAGCCTTCACTACATAGTTTAAAGGGTAAGACTGGTGATATACTATATTTTTTCAATGACACCAAATATCCTGAAAAAACATGCATGCATTATTATAATTTATTTTTTATTTTTTTATTATAAATATTTTTTTCCTCCCTATTCCTAGTCTAAATAGGCATGAGAGCAACGGTTTATGTATTTGTGCTGTTTTCTTTAGTTGGGCATTTACACCATATTAGACACGTTACTAAATACCAGCCAGCACATTTTTTCTTTAAATATAAAATTTTCATTATAGTGTGACACCTTTGAGTTCATTTGAATGGTGAAAAACATACATAGCTCTCATTTATAGTAATTGAATGAGATGAGTTGCCCCTCTGAATATATTCATATATATTTTTTATAATGCTTGGTCATTCTTTTTCACTCTCTCTCTCTCTCTCTCTCTCTCTCTCTCTCTCTCTCTCTCTCTCTCTTGCATTGCCTCAGACTTGAATTGTGACCCGAGGCTGAACAAGAGTTGGAGGTCTAACACCAGGGGTTCCAGCAGCAGCATGGAGCCCAGCATGTCCTCCTTTACCATCAGCTCCCTCACTAGCGAGATGGAGGAGTTGGAGTTGGCCTGTTTCATAGAGCCCAGTATGTATTTATGTGGTGCTGGGAAGGTAGTGAGATGTTTGTTTTAAGATAGGAGAAAATGATGGTATTAGAGTGGTGAGACTTAACCAGAACAGTGAAAGTGCAGATAGGAAAACCAAAACAATGATCTGAAAGACACTAAAAGATGGTGTACTTTCTATCCACACATCATAAATATTAATTGTACCCATTTTGAATATGGATAATTAAATTCTGGTATGCTGTGTGTACAAATGCAAAGGCTTATAAACATTGAAATATCAAGCTGTTGTTAAAAATATATCAATCCAGATGTTTATTGTATAGATGCACATTGAATAATGATATATTTTTCCATATTTCCATCCATGTTTATTGTTGCTGGTGTGCTGTGTTTTGCACTTTTCAGATCCTAGTGATGTTGCTCCTGATAAGAACCATAGATCCACAGACTCAGACACTGATGAATTCTGTGACTCAATGGAGCATCTGGCCATGGAAGAGGTATGCTGTCCTGCATTTAAGGACAACTTGAGATACTTTAGGAAATGTGCTTATTTGCTCTCTTTCTGATACCGAGATGAGGAATCGCACTCTCATGTCTGTGCATTAAATATGTATCCAGAGCCAGGGAACAGTTAGCTTAGCTTAGAATGAAGATTGGAGACATGGGAAATGAGTTGACCAATGCCCACCAGCACCTCCAAAACTCACTATAAGACAATTCTTTGCACCCTCCCAAAAAGTAGTCCGGCACATAAACCTGATAAAAACCACAAAGATTAGGTTATATATAGGTGCTGGAAGATCTACTTTTGAACTTTGTACAAAGCCAAGCAAGCTTGTTCCCCTGCTCCCAGCCTTTATGCTACGTTAAGCTAAGCCTCTCCTGGCTGTAGCCTCATATTTAATGGACAGATATAAGATTGATTAAACAACTCAAAATTGTAAAAGAAATGATTAGAGAGTTACAAAAATACAACATAAATTAAATGTAGTCTGGCTTGATGTTGGCTATCTGTTGTTGATTTTCTTCTATTCCTTCCAAGGGACTGTCTAGATCGAAAAGTGTGTCACCTGAATCAGGAGCTGCCTCAGTGAGGCCAAAGGCTCTTTGTTTTAAGAGCAACGCTGCCCTGAATGGAGGAGGGAAAGGTGAGACTCGAGCAGTCTGCTACCTCTAATTTACCTTTCTCATAAGCTGCACGCTGACTGTATCCTCCTATGCATTTAAAGGCGTCAGATACCCAAAACGCAGCACAGTTTTCCACAAAAGGTCAAATGTTGTAGCATATGTTGTAGTCATTCTGACTCCTTCCTTCAGGTCCTCAGTCACTGAAGGTAACTTGCAGCTCTCAGCAGTGTGCCAGTCGAGAAGCTACCAGCTCTCGTGTTTCACAGAGCAGCCGTCCTGTCAGCGCTGCCAGAGGAAATGTCAATGAGCAAATAGCTACAGCTCTGCTGAGACTGCAGCATGACATGGGCACTGTGTTGCACAGGCTGCACACTCTAGAGGCTCTTACGTTGTCACAGGTGAAAGACAGCAGGTGTTATCCACGTTATGTAGCCAGCATTGACAGTCAGCATGAAAATCTATCATACATTTATTGATAGCTTTCTATATTTTCTTATGAAATTTTTCAGTCGAGATCATCTTCGCCAAGGCAGGAAGACTCACTACTCCTAGCAAAAAAGGTCCTTATATGTTTACTAGATTTTTATTTAAAATTGAAAATGGTTTTTATTTTTATTTTGCAGTTTTATAAACAAGTAGAATCCATTTAGGAAATGCGTGTTTCTGTTTCTATAGTTCATGAGTCCTTCCTGGTGGCCTTTTGACCTCTGTCCTCTCTCAGTGGTGTTGACTGCACTCTGGCCTCTGATTGCTCACTGGCTTGTCCACGTTTATTTACAATGGAAGAGAAGGTGAGCATTAATCTTTTCTTTTTTTTTTCCAACTTTAAAGTCCTACTATAGACTACTACAATTCTATTTCACCTTTTTTCCTGACAGGAAAAATCCCTGAATCGTCTGACAAATGTCTGCATCAATCAAAGAACATCGACCCGGGATGAAATGGTTCTTGTTTTGTGGGGTCTTCAAGCCACCACCACAGCCAGAGTGTAATCTGACACCAGAAGATGTTGAAATATAAATGAATTGTCAGAAAATTGTGTAAAGGCAGATGCTGCAATATAGTGCAGAATTTTGACTCAATGGATGCTTTTAGGTGTTGAAGAGGGGCAATATTTCTTGTTACAGGTAGTTTAGCATTAGCTGGTGATCTTATTTATGACACACCTCACAAACTCTACAGATAAGTCACATTACTTAGTCAACTATTAATTCTATGCTAAGGATTTGAAGCGATGAGTTGTCCCCATTTTAACTGGCAGTTATTTTATTAATTGTACATTTCGTTGTTTATGTTGATTTGTTTTCATGTTTTGTGATTTTTTTGATACTCAAGGACATTAGCCTTTTATATTTATTGTATGAAATATAGAAATATTTTAGGAGCATTTCTTTATTGACCAACGTTGAAAACGTGACATATATGGTTGATTATTTGTAAAAATGTATATGTATTGTATGGGTTCAGTGCATTAGTATCAAAGATTGCACTTTTGAAAAGGTTAGATACAAACTAAGGACAATCCATATATTCATTCTTGTGTCTAGTCAGCAGTGAAAATGAAGAATACTTTTGTTAAAGCAAAAGTGTCATGCTTTCAAATAGTTGTAAAATATAAGTATATGAAGCAGATTTTGACATGCAATAAACACATTAATGGGATAATAACACTGTAGTGAATATTTTGTACTGTGCTGATTTTCAAAGTGGAGATTAATTGGAAAACTCACTGCTTGTGAAAAGTGGATGTTTACTGTCTGCTGTCTTTGGTATTCCTGGTAATCTGTGTGGAAAACCATTAGCTGTAAAATATAAACATCTAGAGACGTAACCACATTTATCATATTTTAGATTACTGTGAGTAGAAAAATCTTAAATTTCTTTTACATTAACAAAAGCGACATAAACGGAACTTATTCTCGGACAGAAAAGGAGAACATGTTTCGACACGGATACAAAAAAAATGCCACAACATGGTAGAGGTCATATCCGGTTTATCCTGAGCTTAGCTTAAGGCTGAAGATAACAGGTTGACCTGCTATGTCTGCTACATAGAGGGAAAGTGAAAGATATAAGAACCTTAAACTGACAGAGGCAGTACTGGAACTATCTCAACATCTGTTTAATTTAGTGGAAATTAAAAATGTTTTCTCTTACTGTCCAACCCCAGGTAAGAAAGCGTTATCCCAAGCTAACATTAGCATTGTTGTTGTTTTGGTTGTAGCACCCTTCAGTTGAAGCAAAAATAACCTTAGCGTGTTCTCCTATAAGGTAGATGCCTTTTGGTTATAATTCGATGGTTTGGAATCAATATTACATTGAGGTTACAAGGACATTGTGTCATTATTGTTTCTCTGAGGACACCTAATGAAACTGACAGGAAGACTATGCTGGCCTTTGAGAAGTTTTAGTTAGCTGCCGGGTTCAGCTTTATGTGTTAGCTGCCAGATTTAAAAGTGCGACACTGATCAGCACTTTAAATAATTTCTCTGCCGACAAGATTTACTGATCAATATGCGGATACTTTTCATGTGGAACTGTTTATATTATAAATTAGATTTAGATTATGCTTACGTTGTATAACTAGCCATGTCGAATAGTCACATTGCAGGACACGCAATGTCAAGAACGGGGAAAATAACTCTAACTTTTTTTGCTGCGTGATACATAAAGGAAGCTCACAGAATTTTTCATGACATGTTTTTCCTCCACCATATTAGTTTAAGCATATATTTTGATATCGTCAGAAATTGTTAACTGTATGTAAATACCGCAGCGGCGACATACATGTCTGTGTGTAAAGTTTAGGAACAAACGTTGTTTTTCCCCCCAACACCTCTCCACCTGTTCTGTCCATGATGGTGTCAGAACTGAAAGTGGTGGGTTGTCAGAGGTCTGGGCCAACTGGTAAAAGTAGAAGGGGGATTTTGTTTTGTTTTTTTAGAAGAGGATACTCTTTAATTACCCCAAATTATGAAAATTATGATTAACTGTGTATCTGTACATGTATAATACACAGCATTTATCTGGTTCAATTTCTTGTATTTTTAGATATTGCAGAAAATATATTGCGTTGTCAATTTTTTTCTAAAATTGTGGAGCCCTAGCTGCCTTTCATGTTATGATAATTGTAACATGTATGATATTGGTAATTCTTTCATGTTCAAAACATGCCATCCTCTCACGGTATGTTTGATTGTATGTGACCACAGGTGACCGTAACTCTTAGCCACTTCATCAATGTCCTCCACTCCATGAAGAGCTCAGCGGGAAGCAGCAGCAGTGCCACCTGCTCATCGAGAAAAAACAAGGAGCATGCATCGGACTCAGAACTACACTGCATGGAGGTATGTTTAAGTAAATCACCATCCATAGTAGCTTTGTGAGGAGTATGAATACAATCTATTGTCAGATCTACAAAATTGTACAATGAATTTGTCCACAGTCCATGTGGAACTTGCGTGAGCTTGGTTTGTCAGACCTGGGAGCACAGCCGCTGGATGAGTTGGTGAACTCGATTTTACCACGCTTAAGTCCACAGGAGGTGCCACTTCCACTGGGTAGACAGACAGCCTGGAGGACCTCACATATTTCGACACACTCATTTCTCTACAATAAACATGGTGAGAAAGTGCATCTTTCTTATGACCATGGCTCCCATACATGTGGGACTTTTGGATTCATGTTAATGACTCCACACAGTTGTGCCTTCTGATGTCTTTTATATAAATGCAAGATTTTTGGAACCTCAGAGCCCCCTGAACTACTCACCGTCACTCATGAACAAACACTGTCGCTTCACAATCTGCAAGGAATTTTAAAGATGGTGTTTCACCTGACTCCATTGAATTTCATCACCACATTCTGATACATCTCAGCTTTCAGATCAGCTTAGCTACTATGTGACGGTCTTAACAAGCAAATACGGCCTTTGCTACTGCTTTTTTACTCAAGATATCTCAGAGTTAACAGCTACATGTTGTCTTCTGTTCCCAGGCTTCTCGTGCGGTGCAATGCCCATGTCGACTCCGTTTTTTTCCAGACATCACCCTTCACCTCTTCAGAGTGTCAGCACAGAGCTGCAACACTGGCCAGGTATCTATGGATTAGAGGCATTTTAAGCGGTGTCAAAGTTCATTACTGATCCAAAGTATGATACACAGATCCACTATTCCATGCAAAGGGCTACAGCCCTTTAGTGGCCAATTCATCTGGGCTCTTCGTTCTAAGTCTGCCCCCATCCCCTGAGACCTACTATTTGCTCTGGGAGACCCTATCAGGGTCTATGGCCCCTGACAACACAGCTCCCAGGATCAGAGGGACCACCGTGTTAATGTGGCAATTCTTTTAGGGGAACAATGTTCATGCTAATGTAATATGCTGGTGACATATGTGTAGTATTTTAATCTGGTTCAACATGCTTACTGTATATTTCAAGTGTGGGTCCAGACCAGAGGCTTTAAAACTTTACGGACCAAATCCAGACGACAGCAGTCAGCCTTGGAGCGCCCCGTGGAATCTGAAGGGTTCACACCATCTTTCATCAAAGTACGTGCTCAGAGGTGTTAAGCAAACATTTAAGAATTTTATGGATATGCTTAATGTATGCCTATTACATTAGGCATATCCTTCATATGCCTAATGTAATAAGCGTATTAAAGATATAGTTTTAAACTTGGCCTGTAAGTAGCCTTACCAATAACAACACTTGTTGAATTTTACTGAGGAAAATCAGGAAATGCAAGGCCTGCTAAGATTTCAAAATATTCAAAAAAGAAGAATATTCACAACATTACTGCAGGTTTTTTTTTCTATTTTATAAAAGCTGAGATAGTCCTGTCTATTCCATTGGATCTTCTGTACTCAAGAAAAATGGAGGAAAAGATGGCAATTGTTGCTCTGCCTAGGAACTGTCTCCAGCAGTCCTATAGGTTCATGACTAAAATAGTTTGTATTTTCTGATTTAGAAATCGAAGGTTATCAATTGTGCAACTAAATCTGCTTAGTAATTGACAGCAGCTGTCTTTGTGGTTGACTGATAACACAGAAGAGGCCTCCAGCTACTCTTCCCTCTGTAGGAATCTAAAAATACAGATAAGGCAGGCCCACCTTAACTTTCCAGGCCTACAAAGTGTGTCCAGCTTCGTCGCCTTCAATGTAAAGGTGCGACTATAGTACGAAATTGTACGCTGACTTTGTGAGTACTGCTGACCAATCTTACCTTGTACTGCAGGGTTTCCTGACACGTGACAAGGGCATTGACGTTGAAAGTTTAGACAGCCTGTTGAAGAAAAAAAACATACCTGATGGACAGCAGGAAGCTTTTAAAAGGGGCTTCGCTGAGGGTTTCCTGAAAGCTCAAGCTTTGACACAACGCACACAAGGCAAGTTTCTAATACAAACACACTCAACTGGAATCCATTATTAAGCATTAAACAGTACTGATGTATAGCTTTTCTGCTACAACTGTCCAGATTCTCTCAGGAGGACTCGCCTCATACTGCTGGTACTGCTTCTTCTTGGACTCTATGGTATCTCCAAGACCCCCTTCATATCGGGTAAAGGCTCTTTTTCTTCTCTATAGCTGCTTCTTAATTTCATGGCATACCTGACATCACCAACAATATGTCAACATTCTAATCCACTAAAATATTAATGTTCTTGTACACTGAACATGTGTTAATATAATGAACTATATCTGCAACAACTAATTTGATCCTGCTTTATCGAATCACTAACATATGCAACGTTTGTGTGTGTGCATGTGTGCTTGTTTGTGTGAGAGAGAGAGAGTTCATTAACCATGCCATGCAGTGTGATTTCGAACTTTAATCTAACCATTTTGGATAGTGCGGTTCCGAACCACATCAGGCTTGGATTCGGCAGTGGACCCCGTCCAAATGAAAAACGTGACATTTGAGCACGTCAAAGGTGTAGAAGAAGCTAAGAATGAGCTGCAGGAAGTGGTGGAGTTCCTCAAAAAACCACAGAAGTTCACAGCCTTGGGAGGAAAGCTGCCAAAAGGTAGGGCTATCTGTCGCAGTGTATTTAGATTTTTTGATGTGTTGATTGCACCTAACCATTCAGGGCTCTGTTTATGACTCTCGCTCTTCCTTCTCCTTGCCTCTCTTTCTTTAGGTGTTCTTCTGGTTGGCCCTCCAGGAACTGGAAAGACTCTTCTGGCCAGAGCGGTGGCTGGAGAGGCAGATGTGCCCTTCTACTACGCCTCCGGGTCAGAGTTTGACGAGATGTTTGTTGGAGTGGGAGCCAGCCGCATCAGGAACCTTTTCAGTGGGATTTTTAAAAGCATTATTAAAATATCAATATTGAAATTGACCTTTTTGTTTCCCTTGTGTGTAAATCTGACTCCCCTTCCCAAAGAATGCATGATTAGGAAAAACAGTAATTTAAATTTTTTTTTACTGCATACACTGTTTATTTATTCATTAATGTGTCTTAATGCTTTTTCTAGGGGAGGCTAAAGCCAATGCTCCCTGTGTCATCTTCATTGATGAGCTGGACAGTGTGGGCGGGAAGAGGATTGAGTCTCCCATGCACCCCTACTCCAGACAGACTATCAATCAACTCCTTGCTGAGATGGATGGGTAACCTCTAACAGGATCTTTTGCATTTTACATTTCTCAGAATGACGGAGGAGTTGTTTTAATTCAGAATAAAGCTAGGTCATGTCCTCCTGGCAAAATCACAAATGTATGCACTAGGAGTGGATGATATGGATAAAATCTTCTCTCATCATATGCTATATTTTTTTAGTAGTAAATTTAAAAAAAAATCAAAACATAAAACCATCTAGAAACCTTCCATCTGACAATACAGAACAAAAATATGAATTAGCCTCAAAATTTGAGGTGGACTGCTGAAGACTGAGTGGTGAGAAAATAGGAAATAAGAGTCATTGCATTGTGTCAGCTGACTTGTATGTACCCTGTGATATTATTTTGCAGATTTAAACCAAATGAAGGTGTGATCATCATTGGAGCAACCAACTTCCCAGAGGCTTTGGATCAGTATGTTGACCTCAGTGTTTCTTGCTATAAGTCCTTTTTTTTTTGTTGCCTGTTTTTGATGCAGAATTGCAGTCGTGGTATTTTACTTACTGACTGATGTTCTCTTTCAGTGCCCTGATCCGCCCAGGACGTTTTGACATGCAGGTGACTGTCCCCAAACCAGACGTGAAAGGACGCACAGAGATCCTCAACTGGTATTTAAAGAAGATCAAAGTGGATCCAGGTGTGGTATTACTATCTGTTAATACTGAATTTGGCCACAATATTTTTTCTCAAATGTCTTATTGTGCTATAGGACATTCTAACGACTGCAAGACAGAACATGCAGTCGTTTGTATTTCTTAGTGTGATGGTACTAACTCACTGCATAGTAGGGGGATTTTTTGAGCTGACATCATAGCCTAATGTTTTCTTTTTGCTTTGCTTAAATAGTAGTACAGTCTGAGGCCCAGACTGACTGTTGATGTTGCGTGTGATCTCTGCAGCTATTGAGGCCAATCTTATCGCCAGGGGCACGGTGGGCTTCTCTGGTGCCGACCTGGAAAATCTGGTCAACCAGGCAGCCCTGAAGGCAGCAGTTGATGGCAAATGCATGGTCACCATGAAGGAGCTGGAGTTTGCTAAAGACAAAATCCTCATGGGTGAGTAATGAGAATTTTCTAATATGCTTAATCATTACACCAAAACTCATCTTTCTTGCATGTTTCCATCTAGCATGGCAAAAGATTACTCATTGACACTGAGATCACTCTTATCATCTTCTTTATTCTTTCTATCTAATTTTAATCCTCCTCTATCTTACTGAAATCTTTTAATTCATCCCATTTTCTCATTTCCTCAAGGCCCTGAGAGAAGGAGCGCGGAAATAGACATGAAGAACAAGCTCATCACAGCCTACCACGAATCGGGCCATGCCATTGTAGCTTACTACACCAAAGATGCCATGCCGATCAACAAGGCTACTATCATGCCCAGGGGCCCCAGTCTGGGACATGTAAGGAAACCTTGTCCTTGTAAACCAAGCTCATTATTTTAGCCTCTGTGCATCCTTCATCCTTTTCAACATCTGTTCTCAGGTGTCCATGCTTCCAGAGAACGATCGCTGGAGTGAGACTCGCTCTCAGCTACTGGCTCAGATGGACGTCAGTATGGGCGGCCGTGTAGCAGAGGAGATCATTTTTGGCCATGAGTACATCACTACTGGTAAGAAAGAGTTCATAAAAGAGCCATCAAGTCATACAATGTAGAAACATCTTGATTCCTTTATATGAGGCTATAGTTTTATAAAGACAACATACAAACTTGACGTTTCTTCTTTTTTTTAGGTGCATCAAGCGACTTTGACAGTGCCACAAAGATTGCTAAGATGATGGTGACCAGATTTGGAATGTGTGAAAAGGTAGGCTAACACAAGCTTTGTCATATTTCTACTACACATGCATCACAGTGTACAGGTTTTCTATAATTTTAGGTAGATTTATGTATTTGATTCCCCTTTCTGTCTCCTAGTTGGGTGTGATGACCTATACTGACATGACAAGGCAGAGCCCAGAGACACAAGCAGCTGTGGAGCAAGAAATCAGGGTGTTACTGAAGGTCTGTGCGATCTTTCCTACAACAGCTGAACAGCAAAACAAACAAAAAAAACTCATGTGAAACGTTTCTTATTCCATCTTTTCTTTTTCTGTCTCCAGGAGTCTTATGAGCGTGCCAAAGCCCTGCTGAAGTCTCACACCAAAGAGCACAAAAATCTGGCAGATGCTCTGCTCATGTATGAGACGCTTGATGCCAAAGAGATCCGGCTGGTCCTGGAGGGCAAGACCCTGGAGACCAGATGAAACCAGCAAAGACGGCAGCAATCAGGGAGTAGCAACATGGGAAGGGGTCTGATTTTAAGAGCTCAGGGGACATGGTAGAAGGGATGGACTCGGTTCCCTAGCAGTGAATCAGTGGAGTAAGAAATCATAATCTGCAGTGATCATGTGTGACTATGTCACATCTTCATGCTGTCACCTTCGTGTAATTTCATCAATATTCCCAGATAAGCAATTCTGTTATAATATGACGCTTAAACATGACTTTCCGGAGTTCAGAGGTCGATTGAATGTGACAAAGGTTAAAGCGTTGCCTAATCCCTAATTTTAAGGATATTGCTCAGGTCACTTTATTAGTTGGTGGGAGGAAATAATATGTGAATATAATTATGCACTTCAAACATGAAAAGAGCATCTGGGTAGGATTATTTTTTTAAATGTAAAAAAACGAATAAATTCAAATTCAGTCAAATTATGTTCAGCTGGGTCTATAGATTCCTACTCCGAATATCATGTATCTGTAACCCAAAGAGCTACTGAGGAATTCATGGCTGTTGAACTCAACTTGACCTCCAGTGTCTGTGTTCTTATTTGTTATAGTATTAGAATAGCCTCGAGGTCAGGCTGTTACTCTACTTGTTTCTCAATTTGGCTGCTTCAACTTTCATGATGGGGTTGCTGATTCTTCATATGATTCTACATATGTACCTGTTACTTATCCTTAAAGGTGGCCTTTTGGGAAATGTAGAAGTGTGAATTTTTCCTTTGCGGTAGGACGTGTATAAAGATAAACTATAGCGTGTCAGCACTTTGGGTTATTGTACAAACTGAAAATGTGCACTCTGTAATTTATTGCATTTATATTGCCTGTACAGATGGATCAGAAACTGCTGGTTAGCTTCAAAAAGCATGTGACAAATCCAAGCTGTGTCTTTAGCGATGGTGGATTGGAATCTTTAGGATTTTAAAGTTGCAATGTTGGCCTTATTTATTACACGATGGTAAATCCGGCCTCTGAAAAGGCTCTCAGCAAAATATCAATTTTCTTTTATTCAGACAAACAATTAGGTCAGTTCTGCCAGCAGAGAGATGAGATCACATCTTATGATATAGAAGTTCAGTGCTTCAAGGGAGTTAAGTCTAATCATAAAGGGACATCATTGATTCTTCACTTCGCTTATCGCTCTATTAAAATCTTGAATGTCTTAATTTTCAAGTGAATCGTTCCAGAAGCAACAGTAATCCACATTTTAGCATTGTGGAACATTGATTTCATTGAAGGTGTAGCCCTCGTCAAGATTACCACCACCATACGTTATACTTCACAGCATTACCATTGCAGTTTCTTTGCTTCAGTATGACACAATGTCTTCTGTTTAATAGTCTTTTTATCAGTGTTCAGCTGTATATATGCAGGGCATGGGATCATTGTGTATGTATAGTCATGCTTTTATGCTTTGAACACACTGAGTGGCTTTATGCTGTTGTAAAAGTCTCTCAACAGTGTGATGACAATGGTTAATGAATGTTTGTGCAGCTGAAATAAATAAAAAGATGCCCAAATAAAAATCTAATTTTTTGTGTGTGATGTTGGGGATCACCCCTCTGCTTTTGGGGTCAGGTCTTAGGGTGGATTATGGTTAAAGCATGCAAAGATAACTGGTTGAGGTCAGTGACAAAGTTAGATTCAGGGTAAGGTGAGGTAAGACAGGCTGAAAACTGACATTTAAATTTAATTTTAGGTGAGGCTATGCAGACAAAAATCAGTTTGATGCATAAAAAAATGAACGTCCATACTTTAACACTTCCCATAGGCCCCAAACAGTGTCAGAAACACAGGAATAAACACCAAACCATGGAGCAGCCCAAATGCAATCACAAGAAACACAATCTTAAAGAACGTCCTAAAGATGTAACTCCCAGATATGCACAGCACCACCACTCCTAAAAAAGTGGACAGTGCTCCCTGCAGTACTGGATAACCTAAGCGGGCTAAGGCATCCATAGCTTTCTCGTTGGCGTCACTCTTGGGGCTGGAGACAAAAGAATAAGAAACATGCGCAGAGAAATCTACAGAAAAACCAACGCACATGACCAGATTGATCATGGATATGGAGTCCAGGTTTACGCCCCATAGCGCCATGAAGCCTGTCACTCCAACGATGACTGAACAAACTGCAAAGGCCACCCATATGGAGCAGAGAGGATTGGGTATCAGGATGAGTGAGACCACTAGCATCGCAATCACAGCCACCAGGACGGTTTGAACTGTGTTGTCCATAATGACAGTATACTGGTCAAAGTAGATGAAAGCAGGGTGGTACACCAGGAGCTGCACTGGACAATCCTGTGCGGTTTTCCTGATCCCAGTCATCACGTCCTTCATTGAGGTTTTGTTGAGTGTCTGAATGAAAAAGCGAGAGGCTTGAATCTCATTGTCTGCAGTCAAGTTGATGTCTTGTTTGAACATGAAGTTGACTTCTAAGAAATGGGGCAGATGTGTTTGGAAAGCCTCTTGAGAACTTATATTGAGATTCGTCACTCTTGCATACTGTTGAAAGGAAGTAAACCAAGCAGAAGTGCCATTGACGAAGCTCAAACGTTCAAAATTTGAAATGCATGACTGCAGATGCTTCTGTTCATCCTCATCCCAGTGAAGCATGGACTGATTCACTGCTACCATCACATTCCAGCTGTATTCAGAGAAGTGCCGTCTCTGTTTGTTGTAGTAACTGATGATGTAGGAATCATCCAATGCCAGATTCTTGACATCGAGTCCATCTTTTAAGATAAAACACCCATAGATACTGACAGCCAGATAACCTGCATAAAAGACAAATGCACATGCTTTCATTACTTTGTGGGTGAGAAATGGGCCATAGTATCGCTCAAAAAAGCGACTCATGAGCTCACTTTCCTCCTTCTCAGTGAATAGATCGTATCTCCCTCCGACGCAGCAGATACTGAAGGCTTTGGAGCTCCTGGATGGTGAGTCGTCTGGGATTTTGGCACAGGTGAACCAGTGCTTGTTCTCTGCTTCCCTCTGTCCATTTAAAGCCATGCATGCGCCCAGGAATGTGATGGCGTACAGGTAGCAGAAGCAAATAGAAACGGCAGCGTACAAGCAGAAGGACTGGACGGAGCCAAAGGGCGAGTTGTAGCCCAGGAAGAGAGCCAGAGCATCGGTCAGGGTGGTGATGGAGATGGAGACGGCAGCATCCTTGTAGGTGTCGGCCAGCCGGTCGGGGACGCTGTCCAGAACACGCGTCCTCTGCCAGCAAGAGATCATGATGAAGACGTCGTCCAGTCCAACACCTTCAGATTAAACATAAGTGAAAGAGATTTAAAAAATCTATTATCTATCTATCTATCTATAATCTATCTATCTATTCATTTCAACTATGTTAAGGAATTGAATGAAGCTGTGTTTGAAAATCTTAGCCATTTAACTTCAAATTACATATATACTGTATACTATTTTGCACTTTCAAGTGTTTTCTGTGTATATTTTTACTTCTCTTACATGCAGACATTTGTTTCCATTCATCTCTGCACCATTTACTAAGACCAATTAGCAGACACTTGAACTTTAGCTGTTTAATGCTTCACTGTGCACATTATGTCTGCGTTCCTTCTGGTCTTTAGGGCCCCATTTTCTATAAGAGCTTATTCTTTGCTGGGTTATGGTGGGCCTGGAGCCTATCCCAGCTGACACTGGCCCAGAGGCGGGGGAACACCCTGGTTGCCAGTTAATTCCAGGGCTGACACATAGAGACAAACAACCATTCACCTTCACAGTCACACTTACAAGCAATTTAGAGTCACCAATTCACCTACATTGCATGTCTTTGGAATGCACACAGACACATGCAGACTCCACACAGGTCTGGATTCGAAGCCAGAATCTTCTTAGTATGGGGTCACAGTATTAGAGTATAAGCACTGCATTACAGTGCAGCTCCCATTGGTACCCTAATTGTTTCTTTTGGCAAAGTGACATGAGAGGAGAGGTCTAATGTTCAGAGACCATCAGAGACAATTACCTCTTGTCTAAAAAAACGCTAAAACTAAAAAATATATGTATCATATATAACAATGCATTTTGTGTGGGATAGGAACTTATTGGTGTTGAAAATGTACAAAAATGGAATTTTTAAAAATCAGATCTGTGTAATTAATTCCATATCAGCAAGTCTCACTTTCATGATTGTTTCAACACATGGATGTTCAGCAGCACCTACCTAGTATGAGGAACGGACAGGAGGCAACCGTCATGACAAAAGGTTGATTGAGCAACAACAGCGCACCAAAACCGCTCAGGACTGCTAGCCCTGTGGAGAGCACCCCACAGGAGGCCACCCACACCTTTGTCCTCACATTATCCCACCTAAGGAAAAAGGAAAAATCAGAGATCATTAAGAGACACACAACCTAAATCTGTTCCATAACATGCTCAGCAAATCTTTAACCAACCTCCAGCACGATATGATTGAAAATGTGATGGCAATGGCATAAGCCATGGAGAATAAATAGATGACGGACGCTGAGGATTTTTCAAATTCCCACTGCATCGACATGGAGGTGGAGTAAGACACCTGGAGAGGTTATATTTCAGTTTATAGGATGAATGAAAAGCTGCTCATTGAAAACATTGGGCATGAGGTTGTGCTTACCTGAATGGATGTTGATGATACATTTGAGACCAAATGAATGAAGCTTTGCAACCAAAGGTCAGTTTTTGTTTTGTTGTCCTCATGTAGATAATAATGGAGCTGTATGGCTTGAGCACTTTCAACAGCTGAGCTCTCATTGGATAATCTCACACTACCCAGACTTAAATATAACGGAAATCTGCTAAAATCAGAGTAATACCATGGAAATGTCAAATTCAGTGTGCCTATGTTTTTAGCATTGTATTCAATAATATCTAGAATGTCATTAGAGGTGCAGGATCCTGCCACCTCAGCACAAACATCCACATATTCAATTGTCTGTTTACCAAATTGCACCACCATACTCCTCACTTTAAAGTCCAAGTCAAGGATCTCCTGAAGCGCCTCCACAGTCAGAATATTCCTGTCACTTGTAGCTATAATGGTTGCATAATTTCCATCTGTGCTCAGTCTTAAGCGTGAAAACATGGAATCATTTCCTGGAAATGTTTCTTGGATGTATTTCCTCTCCGTCTTGGCTTGCCCATCAACAGGTGTGAACTGCTCCTCGATATTGTTTGACATTCTGTCCCCGAGAAGATAAAATCCAGACCCCAGGATTGTCGAGAGAATAAGCGGGGCAATCAAGAACCACCAGGGATGAAATCCAACGAAACGACCCATCATTGAAAAACAGATGCGCAGGTGTCTCTCTATGTAATCTGTGTGAAATCTGGCCATTTTGGCAGGCTTTTACTAAAAAAAAAATGTTTTGGGGGATATAACAGCGCTACTCCTTCACTCAGAAATGTCAGACTTGCATTAGAGCAAACTTTGGGTGTTTATTGTTCTGCAGACTTTTATTTCCTTCATGAGATGACATTTGCATAATAACAGGGTCGCCCCTCTTTGTAATGAGCAGAAACAGATTTTTCAAACAGGGGTTTGAGGAAGGGCTCATTCAAAAAGCCCCATTGAAGAACAGTAGGTGTAGTATGGCTCACTGACCCCATTTCAATACTACCTGTCACCGATTTAATTGGTTAACCCTTAGGCGATTCCTTCTCATGGTTGAGGTAACCTTAAAAATTTGGGGTCCAGAACAAAGACAAATTATCATGTGGCTCTGTAGACCATTGAGGAAGGCCCCTCAGAGCCTTTGGTATTATATAGAAGCTCTGAACCGTCTATTCCCATCTATTCAGTATAGCTTTTATATAGTGTTTTAATGTTATGGTTGCAGTATTTAAACTTATTTATGTAGCACAGCATTTTGCTGGCAGTAATGATGTATTCTATTTTCTAAATTTGATATTCTTCTGCTTCTTCTTCTTATTGTAATTATTATTACTATCATTATTATTATTATTATTATTATTATTATTATTATTATTATATAATCTATTATTGTCGTTGTTTAGCCACTAAGTGGTGTGCATTGGTCTCTAAATCGATTTTAACTCGTTACTTGTAAAGCACTTGCACCTGCAAAAAAAAAAGAAGCAAATTGTTTGAAATCGATTAAGATTGATTGAAGTTTGACTGAATGAACATAAAGTCCAATCTCAGATAAAACAATATAATATAATATGTGGTGACCCTGCGTGACGTCACACGGAAGTTACGGGAACAGCAGGCTGTCATCAGAACTGCTAGCCGGCTGCTTCTCTAAAAACAAGTCTAATTCATCGTTTAAAGCGTCTCCAGGTGGAAGTGAGTCCAACTCCCACAGGAATATGGACGAAGACGTGCTGACGACTCTGAAGCTGTTGATAATTGGCGAAAGCGGAGTCGGGAAGTCCAGGTTTGTGTGCGTTTGTAGCGAGCTCGTTAGCTAGCATGTTGGCAGTGTTGATGTTCTTCTGGTTATGTAAGATAATTTACCCACTGCTCAACAGCTGTTGCTACAGCTAGCTGCTAGTGTTGTTTCAATGCCCTTTTCTACCAGATTAGGCCAAATACTCACTGTAAACAAGTTGACAGCGAGGTGACGAATAACGTTGACGTCACACGGGCAGCTGCGAAACTTTTTACCCGACTCTGTTTGCTGATTAGAGATGATTTTTCGCTTCCTAGCCACATGTAAACATTAAAACTGATTAGGGCAGTTGTTGAGATCTTCCTGTGACTGCTAAAGAAAGAGGCTAATAGATGTGTAGCTTATTTTACTGTGTTGCCCTGCCAATTTACATATTATCTTTCCTTTCCCTCACAGTCTCCTCCTGAGGTTCACAGACGATACTTTTGATCCCGAGCAGACAGCAACAATAGGTCTTATACACAGACACACACACACACACACACACACAGATGTACCAGTGTAAACAGACATGTGGAAACCACTGTGGCCTATTTAAATAGATAATTTAAAGCCCTCTATCCCCCACCCCTTTCTCTCTCTCATGACTGATCAGGTGTGGATTTCAAAGTAAAGACACTTGCAATAGATGGGAACAGAGCCAAGCTCGCCATATGGGTAAGACTGGAGTAATTAGGCCTTTGTCTATTGTTTATTTGTTGTCTGGAAAAACATAATGTTTTACAGGATTTGTCCACAAGATGGCGACATTGCACAGCCAGGAAACTAAACTAAAGATCTGATTCTACCTCCTTTCATGATGCATAAAGTAGCCCAGTCCCTAAGTCTAATTGATACACAGTGAGGTCATAACCTGAGCCCTGAATGCTCAACTCCTGTAGACTTTGTTATCTGTCTTCTCAACAAGAAAGTGTCTGCTCCTCATCCTGGGGCTCAAATACTTTATGAAGATGAGTACAGCGTGTTTGTCTAGTCATCCAACAAGAGCTCAGGCAGGAATGAGAGAAAATCTTACAATGTCACCTTCAGTGTTCTTTTTCTCTGGTTATTTTTTAGCGATTTCCCTGTTCACTATTTGTTTTTAACATTATAGCAATATTATAATTTATATAAAATGCCAAAAGTTGCTTAGATTTCCTTAAGCATTGCCAGTTTTACAGTAGGACAATCATGAGGCCTTACAGACTGCAGACCTGCCTGGAGCACATGTCAAAGGGACAGAGTATAATTGCGGAACTTAGCCAGTGTACTTGTTGGTGTGAAAAGTTCGGTATCATGGAGTCTTTTGCTGCCATTCATCTTAAGTATCTTTACTTTTGCAGGATACAGCTGGACAGGAAAGGTTTCGCACCCTGACACCCAGCTACTACAGGGGTGCACAGGGAGTCATACTTGGTAAACCGTGATCCTTATAAAACACATTCAGGCCCAAACTTAGACATGATCCCTCCAGGGTCACAGCCATACTGTTTGTCACTTCTTGCTAATTATTTGCTTGTAATTTTACAAACAAGGCATTGAAATGAAATAACAAGTCGTACTATGGATCAACAGCATCAGATATTTGCAGTGTTTGAATTCATTTCCATGGAAGGAAGATGTATATGTCGATCAAATGTTCCCTTTAACGGCATTTTTTTCTGTTTGTATGGTTTTGCCAGTATACGATGTCACAAAGCGTGACACTTTTACGAAGCTGGAAAACTGGCTGAATGAACTGGAAACCTACACAACACGCAATGAAATTGTGAAAATGCTCGTTGGGAACAAAATCGATAAGGTGAGTCTGCACCTTCTTGGATTTTTGGTAATTTATATGGTGGATACTCAGTATAAGATGGCCTTAATGTGAACCTTGGCTTTATATTTACCTCTCATAGTATTAATATAAAAAAAAAATGAAAATCACACAACACCAGAAATACTCACAAATGTTTAATAAACGTGGATGTTGTGACACTTTAGTGCATGATGTACACTTCATCCTTTATGTTCCACATGCAGAAAATTCCATAGGATGTGTGCTTTTGTTTTCAGGATGACCGTGAAGTAGACAGAAATGAAGGGCTGAAATTTGCTCGGAAACATTCTATGCTCTTTATTGGTGAGTATCATTGTCAGAATAGAATCACATGTGGTCAGACATGGTCATTTAAACTAACAGAGCCATAAAATGTAAGTTGCTGTCATTATAACGGACCATCTCAAAAGTCAGAGCTGTAATTGCATAGTTGGAGCAAGTCAAGACGTCACTGTCTTGCATTTAGTCTGGGTTTGTTGTGTTGTTTTTACTGCGGCAGTATTTTTGAGCGTTTTTAAGATGCAGCCCCTCCAGAAGAAGTGCATTATGATTAGAATCTAGCAGGCTTTCATTTATCAGATCCCTGCCTACACGTGTTCCTGATTCTCATGTCTAATCTGCCCCTTTCTGGGAAATTAGGTTAACATTTCTGTGGAGTTTCCATTTTAAGATGGCTAAATGAAGGGGTTTTGAAAAGAGTTGGACAAGAAGATTTTGTGGATTTAATTCACTGCCAGGATGTCTTCCTTCCACTAGATGCCATCTGCTTCTTAAATTAAGTCATTTCATACTTTATATGTCATGTTTGTCAACTCTTGGAGTTTTTAAAATCTCCATAATTAGTTTTACTACATTACAAAAAGAAAGATGTTTTGCTCTTCTCTTTTTTAAATTTAAAAGCTGACATGTTGGTTTGTTGTAACATTTTGTGAATGCTTTGTTGTTTTTATTTTTTTCCCCACTAATAAAAAAAAAAAAAAAAATCTTTATACAGAGGCCAGTGCAAAGACCAAAGATGGTGTCCAGTGTGCTTTTGAGGAGCTTGTGGAGAAGATCCTCCAGACTCCGGGACTGTGGGAGAGTGAAAACCAGGTTCAGAAGCTCCATCTGGGGGACCAGCAGCACGGCGGTGGCAGATGTGGAGGATACTGTTCCATACCCTGAAACCGGACAGAACCAAAGAGCACCAACCTGATGGGAATGACTTCGGACCAGAAAAACAGAGGAGAAGAGAGAAAGTGGGGGAGGAGGAGTGGTGGAACTGAAAGAGTACTTAAGAAAAAAAAAGTAGGTTGAAGTAGTTCTGTCAATCGAAAGAACTTTGCTGTTTGCACACTTCCTTTTCAACCATCATCTGTCACATGTCACTGTTTAAAATATCACTGACAGGATCGTGTAAGAATATCATCTTGTCTAATGATGTATTTTAAATTGAAATAACCCCTGCCATGTGTACATCTTACACGTACATGTCTGGTTTGAATTAACATCATTTGCAGCAGCGATTCTGTTGTATGTTACGGCATCTGGGTAATAGCATAGAGCCTATAACGTGAACCAGTCTGTAGGTCACAGCAAATAGCTTGTGAAATTTTATTCCAAATGATAAATTATAATCAGCACAGACGTCTCCTCAGCTCTTTGATTCAGGAAAGGAGTCCTTCACTGATGTCCTTCTAAATTTTGACCTCCGCGTTGCTTCAAAATACAAAATGTTCCACAACACGTATATTTAGAACCTTTATTTCTCGTCACGTTTCCAGAAATGATGGTAGTGGTCGGCAGAAGACAATTGTTACCTGGAGTCTCCATCTAACATCTGCCGTCATGCCTCAGAACACTGTGAATACCAAATGGACCCTAGTTACTGACATCAGTTTACTTTTGCTGTTATTCCACTTATTTCTCATTTGATGGTGATTTCCATCTAAATCTATGGATGTGTTGATGCTTTCAAATGAACTGATTTCCTGGGTTTTTTTCCCTTTCCATGCAAAGTCCAAGACGAGTAATTGTCTTTGACTTTTGGATTTTGTCATCTTTTTGTTAGCATATCTGATCAGGACCATAAGTTCCACAGCTAGAAGTCACAGGTTTACAGTTTTAGAGCCCTTCTAATGAAATATGCTTTACTTCAGGTTATCTCTTTGCTTGTCTGCTCTGGTAAAATGCCGTTTAGTCCCAGCTTGACCATATAAACTTGTTTTCTCCATATTCATTTTGCAGTTTCTGTGTCATGTAATGATCTTTGTAATATTCTCTTGACTTATTGAAGGCATTTCTCACATGATACTATGAGGGCTTTCCTGAGGCCTTTGTTTGTTGTGTTGTTTCATTTCATTTGCTTTTCTTATTCTTCTTTAGAATCATGTTGACCCCTCCCTTTATCCCTGTCCTATTTTTCTCATTGTTTTCGATGTGCCCCTATTTGAATCATATCCAGCAACATGTTAAATTGATCAATCTGCCTTAACATCGAATGACATTTGCTAGAGTTATGGTCCAGTAGCATTAACAGAAATAAATGACAACCTCAAGATGCCGTCACTCAAGACTAATTATTGTTTAATTGCCATTCGAGAACTTCCATTCAGTTTCCATGTTGAGTAGAAGCCCACCTAATCAAAAGCAGGTTCACAGTGGAAATGAGAGTGAGGTGCTCTTTCCATAATACTTGGTTGATGACTAGCCTGATGTACATGCCAGACTGAAAATATTCTTCGAAAAATGTCAAAAAAAAAGGCCAAAACTGGGACACGAGTGGAAAAATCCAGTGAATCACATTCAGTTAAATGGTCTCAGAAGACAGAGTGTGATTACAAGCTTATGTTTGGTGTCAGGATGCCCCCAGATGGAACAGGACCCTCCCCTCAAGTCCCTCCTCAGAGCCAAGGGTACCAGACATCCTCCTGAGGTGTTCTCTGTTTTTTTCCACTAACATTTGCTTTTGGCAGCTGACCCCATATTGAGGTCAGGAGATTCCTGAGATTTCATTTGACATTTGTATTATGGTTTCACATCAGAAACAGGTGACGCTTGTGTATCTCGCTTATTCTAAAGATGTTCGATGCTCAAGAAAATACAACAACAAAAAAAAGAAGAAGCAAGATCGTGCTCCTCAGACAGACGTCAGTGTATTTCATCACAACATATTTACAGTTTCATCATTCGGTCCTCCAGAAAGTTTCACTAACTGAATTATAAGCCACTCAAGGGCAGCAGAAACCAGCTGTAAACACAAGTGACATCACTTGTTATGTTGATATAGGAACTTTTTTCTACAAGCATCCCATGTACACACAGCTGAGTTGGAGCAACACTAGCATTTATTTGAAGTCATATTCACGGAGACCTAACAAGTTAAAGCACATTATTTACTCTCCTTTAGCTGTTTGGGAAAACTGGCTGTCAGACTAGCTTTGAGATGCTGGATAGTTGCAAACTGTTAGCTGTTGTTTGTTTGTTGGTGCTGATTGATTAGGCCCTAATGTTAGAGTTAAAACATTAAAGCTGCTTGTTGTGATTATTAACCACACTATGAGAATGAAACCAAACAGGACATTTGTGGGAAGGGAAATCAAAACGAGTTAAGAAAAGAAGCAGAATCAATGACCCCTTTCACATACAGTACATCTATTGTCATACCAATATTGATTATAGATGCTTTATCTTTCTGTCAGGAAACTGCAGCATGTTCCTGATGACTTGTCAGCCTTGTGCCTCATATTTCATGGATTTTTTTCTGATTTACAGACGTGTCACAACAAAATATTCACTTTTTTTTGTTTTGTTTGAATCCTTTGGCTTGATTGATGCCCTTTAGGAGAATTTTAGCCGCAGTACTCTGCTTGAAGATCTGCCCTGTTCAAATCAGGATGCTATCCTTCCTCCCACATTAGCCTACAACCTTTGAAAAAGCTATTTAAATATAATGAAACTTCAAGACCCACAATTGCATGCAGGAAAGCTGTCACTAAGTGCATTTCAGTTAAACATAACTACGCATCTTCAGCTAGTGTAAAGCAGTGATTTAAAGCATACGACTGGTCAAAAGATTTCACACTGGGTTTATTCAAATAGCGGCTGTCAAACTTCACCATTGGATGATAATCCGGTCTCGTGAAAGTTAATATAACTTACTGCAAAAAGACAGCAATAGGAAGACATAACAAACATGGGAAAGCAGTAGAAAACATTCGACTGCCACAGGTCAGTTTTTCCATTTTACAATGTAAAAAAAAAAGATTGAAAATGTCAAAGTTTATCAGCATTACAAAAATAACAGAGGCTACACATACTGTACTGTATATTGTAAGGCACTTAAACATCTGGTATTCCTATATGGAACAATGTGCTGAGACCAGATGCTCATTGTAAATGCCTACACGCTGCTTGCCAGGGCGACATTTACAGTCTGGACCTCAGAGATATGAGAGGACTTCTGGATTATGCGACTGGTGAGAGTGGGCCCTGCGGAGCAGCTGTGTCCTGTGACACACATCCTGTCCACGATAGTGGTCCTCGTAACCGAGAGGGGCTCTCGGGTGCAGCTCTGCGCTGTACCAATGCCGGGCGCAGCTATGCTGCTCTGGTCCACCGTGCAGCTCTGTCCCTGGGCCAAGTTAGTCAGAGCCATGGCGGCGTGGATCTCCCTCCAGCCCTGGTTGACTTGTCTCTGCAGACCTCGACTCTGCTGCTGGTCCCTGTGAATCCATTAAAAAAACCCAAATATGTACATGAGGTGGATTATTAAACATCAGTTCCTTTCCTAATTGAACCTGGAAGAAACAACTTTTTTAAAAGATTTCTCCTGTTGATATAAAGCCAGAATAATGATGGGAGCGAGTTACAGGTGGCGGTTCAATTTCAGGAACAACTTCCAAGATGGATCATAAACAGTATCACTTTTCGAGTTGCTGAAAGTTGAAAAGTGCAAGCAGCTGATTTGAATACAGATTGAACAATGAATGATAACACTTACCTGTCACATTTAGTTGAAGTATAATCCATCGTATCTGCAGGAGAGAAGAAAAGACTCATCTAAACATGCCATGAATCAGTTTACTTGATAGCAGTGAAATTGCAAACAAAGAATATCCAAAAGACGATCGATGTTAGATTGTGCTTTATGACCATATGTTGGTGATGCACAATATTAATCCACGTTTTTATAAAAAATTTCAGCAAGCATGTGAGTATTTAATTTATGTGTGTATTAATGGGCATTTGTGCATATGCATGCAGGGTTCAGTGTGTGTTTGTGAAGGTGCTTCTAAATGCAAGTGTGTGCATATCTGAATATCGGTGTATACAGTTACTGCTTGTCTAGAATGTCTCAATGAAAGTGTTTTACAGTTCCACAAAAGTTCGACTCTGTGACTCAGTCTGCCTTTGCTCAGCTGCTGCGGCCAAAATAAACGCGATGCAGAGTTTCTCTTGAGCTTTCAAACTTGGAAAAAATCTGATATCGACATTTGTCTGAGCAGCTGTAGAGTTTGTCCACCGTGTCATTCATTTTTTATTTTTTTATTTTTATTTTTTTTACAAAAGCTGCTGTTTGATTAGTTAATCACATTTTACCAATGAGCAGGGGATTGTCTCCTGAGTAAATAAGAACGACAGTATCTGTGGACGGGGGAAGGACCGGCCTTTATTTCAGAATGCCCTGGAATGAATGTAGATGACATTATCTGTGGCTGTTTCAGAAGCAGCTCAGCAGGATAAATAAGACTTTGGAGAAATGTTTTATTGCTTACAGTTGTATTGCATGATATGCAGAACACATTTTCCATTGAAGTTTTGGAGTATTGCCTTTTTCGTTGGAGTAGATAGAAGCTGGTGGAGATTTTTCTTTAGGGAGTAATAGACTGGAAAATTAGAGGCCCACTGTGAAACAAAGTTTTTCATCCCTGTCTCTGATTTCTTTAGCCGGGCTGGAGCCAAGAGCAACTGCTTATTGATAGTAAATCATTTAGCCTTTTTACGCCTTTTTGCTATTGAATGCCCCTGAATGTTTCTCTCTTTAGCCATAACAGGCTTTGCCAAAAAAATACTTCGGTGCCTCTGTTGTATCTATTTATTACTTAAAATATTGATTCACCTCTGGTGAGTCTGAAATGTACAGCAACAATCAATTACCAAAGCATTTTATGAGGGTAAAAAAGCTGCTGGCTGCTTTTTTGATATTGCATTGTGCTTGGTGCAATATAATTATAATATCATGTTAGAGCTCACATCTAAATAGGCTACTTGTTTAGGTATAAGGAATGGATATTTTAGGAAAATACAAGCACCTCTAAAGCTCTTCATGTCCCATTTTCTCTGTGCTAAGCTAAGCTAACCATCTCCTGCCTTCAGTTTTATATGAAGGTCCAGTGTGTGGGATTTAGTGGAATCTAGCGGTGAGCTTGCAGATTGTTACAAATCAAATATTTCTCATCATCATTTGAAAATATATGAAAATTGGAGAATTTTCTTTAATCATGGTATTAAGCTTCTATTGCCGCCATGAATCCTGTCTCATGTAACCCTCTCACTATGAAACCAGACAGCACTCAGGGGCTACGTTCACGCTGCTTATGGAGATGTTATTGTGTAATATTTGTATTTTAGGCATTATCCAGGAAGTTAGAAGCAAAACCTGTAATCGCCCCTATCCTGCAATGGTAAAGAATCCTTAGAAAAAAAATCTGGATCCAGATGATGATCTGGATCGTCACCAAAATCTAATTATACCCTACCTCTCCTAAAAATGTCATCATAATCCTTTCATGACTGTTTGAATAATCCTGCTAACAGACAACCAAACGAATGAATGAAGGGAGGTAATAATGTTTGCATGAGTTGATTCAAGTCTTGGATGCTCTCCTACAATATCAGTCTTAATCTCCTCATGGTCCGTCATCTCACAGGTGTGTCATTACGATCCTTGCTGGAAAACTGTGTGCTGCTAAATTATTTTAACACCTTATTTCCTCAATGCGGATATATATATTTACGAACAAGAGACTCCCCTCTCGGCATTTGTGGTTTTATTTGAGACATAATGGGTGGAAAAAACAGCAAGGGGTTTGTTAAGATATGTTTTTTGCCGCTCCGTGTCCATTAAAGCATGATGCAGGTCAAATTTATGACTCTCCAGCCTTTCTAAAGGAAATATAGAAGCTGATGCGAGACCCATATTAAATGATGTAACCATCCTCACATTTCTGCACAGTAAATAGTAATATCACTAACATATACTGTTCCATTAGACTTTCACTTCACGTGGGTGTCCTTGTAAGACACAAAGTAGCATCAATTATTACTCCATCACCTGAGGATCACTGACTGTTTTAGTCGTCTCCTGGGCTGAGTATAGACATGTTAATGGTGTTAGTGTCTGTCATGAATCTGGCAGCTTGAAAGTCTGCTTTACCTCCACAGAGGAGCCCAGCAGGGATAAATTTAAAGTTAGCACCAGTATTTCAATAGTACGGAAGCGTATTGCATTCACTTGAGAAAAAAAAAAATCTTCTGTTTTTCTGAATTAATGAGAAAAACAGAGCAGAATTGTATTTTTTCATGAAAGCTTTCCCTAGAATTTTGAGATGATTATCTCGTTAATTCAGCAGTGCTGGTAGGAAGATTCTGTTACCTTTGGACAAAGCCAAGCAAGCTGTTTCCACTTGTAGCAGTCTGAATGTAAGGAGTTAGCCGTCTGCTAGCTGTAGCTTCATATTTAGCGTACAAGCATGAGAGCGATATCCGGCCTTTTGTCTCATTCTTAAGAAAATATCCAAAATGTCAAACTATTCCCTAACATTCATGAGTTAAGTAATTATACTTGTATCAAAATTGTTTAATTTAAATAAACACAAATTTAAAAATTTGTAACATTGTACCCTGGTTTGTTTCAAAGCAAGACAGGAGGCTATATGATATTTCAGTGATTCACAATTTGTTCTAATGTAAAGTACAATCCTATTAAATCTATAAGCTATCTTATTGTCTCTGCCCTGGCGGCTCTGTTTTTGCTGACATTTGTTTGTTTGTTTGTTTGCTAACAGGATTACTCAAAAGTTCTGAATGGATTTTGATGAAATCTTTTGTATTGGTGGGGTATGGCCTGAGTAATAATAATAATAATAATCCATTTGATTTTGGTTCGGTATCAAATTTGACCTGTTGAGCTAGAGAAAAGAAGAAAACCACCCAAAGTGAAATATTATTTTTCTTGAATATTTATCAAACTAATAATGACACCGATGTTATTCCAAATTCTAGCGGTAGGGTTTCATGGTAAAGGAGTCATATTATGTCTGTCAAACTATCATCGGACTGTTGCTTTTAGGTGCAATGACATAATGGGGAAACTGAGCTGCCTTGGCTCTCTGTGTACTATCTTGTTAATATTAAACTAACAGTCTGTAGGCCAACTTGAGGTTAAGCTGAGTCTCCCAGATACATTAAGCCTTGTCACAAACAATAAAACTATCAACAAAATAACTTAAGACTGGGACCAGGATTTAATGTTTGCCAGGAAAGTGGTTGTAAAACAATATAAAAGGATCTTAAAACAAGCCTTGTTTGAGTTTAGAGAGAAACTTGAGATGTGAGATCAGGGGCTTCACTAGACCCAATTCACTGAGGCACGTGCCCCAGTAATGATCTGCTGGGCCCCAGTAAAATCTAATATTGTAGTTTTAACCAACTTCTGTGCTCTGCAGTGGATTCATTTTGATTGATCATAAAGTGAAATTGTTTTTCTTCTTTTGTAGTCCACAATGTCAAAGTAGTTTAAGGTTCAGATAATGAACCAACTCAGTTTGAACATTTAGTTTACTTTGAATATTTTGTTTACTTTTAAACAATATTTTTTTCTTTACCAGTAGCTGTTGTCACCACCAGCAGCACTACTGTATGACCTTAGTAAATATGGTATAACATGGCAGAAATAGTGGCAAAGCAATGGTTTCAAGAAAAGAAATTGTGACTGGAGTGATGGGGGCCTGTGCCCCAGTAGAGCTTTATGTCTAGCAACGCCCCTGCATGTATTATGCTGCAAAGCAGAATTGTTTATGACATTCTTGTCACATCTCTTAAGATATGTGTAAAATTACAATTGATTTTGAGAGATGAACAATGAGTCGAGGAAGCAAAGCTGCACCCTTAACACTTACCCAAAAATCACTGGGTCTCCCCCTGCCCACCCTCCAGTTCTTGCACTCCTCAAGAACCGGGAGGTGGACAGGGAAAATCATTAATGATTCCACACACCCTGAACGCAACCTGTTTCAACTCCTCCCCTCCGACGGCCGCTACAGAACCATGAACGCCATGACAACCAGAGACAGGAGCATCCTCTCTATCTCACCATCACCCTCATAAACAGCTGAACAGAATCCTTCATGTGTTGGTCATTACATCCTGCTCCACACCCACTTATACTTTAATGCACAAATACTTGTATCACATTTTTATTCCCATACATGATGCAAGTTATTGTTTATAGTTTGCACTACCACGTTGCACCTTATGTATATTGTATTGTTTTTACATAATCTGTATATTGCTTGTATACATTGTTTGTAAATAATAAGAGTTGTTTGTAAATCTTGCCTGTAAATAATGTGTACATTGTGTAAACGCTATTTCTGGTGCTAGAGGGACGCCAACAGCCGGAAACAAATCCTTCGTGTGTGTCAGGCCCATAAATCTGATTTTGATTCTGATGGGAAAAGTCGAATAGATATTTGTGGTCTCGCTCTACATCGTCTCACAGCTGAGTGTCAGCTCTGACAGTCGCACTTACGAGACGTCTTCAGTGCTTCACTGATCACTACGTTTCTTACATTTGGCCGAGATCTCAGCTTGTCACCCTGGGAGGAATAAAGTCTCAGACATTCTGTAATTGTCCTTGAGACAGGACTGGACATTTCCATCATGGCAAGAAGCTGAGGCGGAACAAATGGCACATTCTACTATATGGAAATGATATTTGCGGTGTACAGCAGCAGCCAGCACGAGCACCATCCAATTTTAAAATGAGGGATTTCAGCGTTCTGCATGAGTCTTTATTAGTAATGTTTGTCAAGGCTTTGGCTCCTGTACCTTAGTATAGATTTGAGGTTTGTCAGTGCGTTGCGCTCCCTGCAAGATCTGAAAGGGCACCCAGGTGTTAAACTCCCTCCAATTTCACTCTTACTGTATAATTGATTCTCACAGAACTTCTGACAGTTTCAGTGGAGAGCCAGAGATTTATTCCTGTCAAATAGCACTGAGGAGCCAAGTGGAAGTTTCTGTTCAGTCTGCACACTTTGCTGCATTAAAAATGAACTGAGGGGAAGCAGGCTAGTTAAAGTGTCATTTTACCTCACATTCAACATAAATCTAAAATATCAGCGCAGATGCTTTAACGATTTCTGCAGAAAGAGGGTGCTACCATCTCTTCTCCTCCCTATCGACTCTGAATGTTGTTATTGATTGCATCATTTTTGTGGACAGTATCAGTGCATGCATTTTCACATGCATTCCCTGACCCTGTTTTGCACACAAAGCACAAATTTCAGCACTAATTAAACGTGCATGTGACACGGTGACAAAAACAGACATCTCTCACCCATTTGGTACACAATGTTGGCCTCGGTCTCGAAGGATGACGCCGGGGAGACGACATCTTGATCATATTCGTTGGAGCTGAACGACTCAAAGTGGCTCCTCCTCTTGCGGGCCGAGGTGACGCCATCAGCCTCCGCCGCGATCATGTGCCGCAGAGTGTCGTTCAGATAGCGATTCAGTAAGCTGCTCTTGTACTTGGGTGGGGGCGAGGTGCTGTCGTCACTGTTGGCAGAGTCTGCCATGGCGAGGACGCTGCTCTGCTTCTGGAGCCCGTTTTTGTGAGATGACTTTCCAAAGTCTGACTGACTGATGGGCGTTTGTAAGGGGCACTCATCATCTGCAGCAAGGGAAACAAAGCTGTGACTTATTTTGTTTTCTGATTCAAATGAGCCATAAAATGTTATCTGGTATTTTTCGACATTTCCACCTCTAAAAAGAGTAATAAATGAAAACACTCGTACCATCTGAGTCAGTGTCATCACTACACACACTCAGCCGCTCAGCGTTCCCCTGGATGTATTGATTGTACAGCTTGATCCTCAGTGCCCAGCTCAGGTCCGGCTGCCTCACGGTGTTCTTCAGCCTCCGCCGGGCATTCGCAAACCAGTTTGAAACCTTCACAGATGAACCTCATTAGAGGACAGCTCTTGCTTAATATAGCTCACGAAGTTCTACATTAACACATCTCTGCCTTCGTCACCTTGCACGAGCTCGTCTCTCTCACCTGCACCAGTGTCATGTGTGAACCCAGAGCCAGCAGGACCTTCTCGGTCTTGGTTGGGTAAGGGTTGTCTCTGTGTTTGTACAGCCAATGTTTAAGTGGCCGGGCCATGTCCTGCAGCACCTGCCTCTTGTGGCGAACTTTGACCCCACCCAGACGAGACCTGGATGAATGAGAAGGTTGGCGAATAGATTCACAAAGACCACATGCAACCCCCCTCCATGACATTCATACATGACACACAATGCCTAATTATTTCTGTCTGTAAATTCCACGTGGAAAGAACTGGAAGTAAATCTTCAAATATGCATAATGACAACGTCCGATTAGATAATAACATGCATAAATGCACAATAATACAAAATGCAACCATCTTTTTAAATGTTCATCATGCCAGAAAAACAATATTTACTACTCAGACAATAATGACATACCCATATCTTCTGTATTTAATAGCAGAGCCGTTTTCAGTGGCTTCCTGGCATCGCAGCAGGTCTGTGTTCTCCCCGTTTGTTAAACTGCTCTGAGGTAAGTCTACACAGTCCAATCTGCTCCTCTCCTCCGCTCTCCTGTTGTCCTCCAAACGAAGCAGCGTGTCAGACTTCATCATAGCTATTTTATTCATTGTTAAACAGTTTTCTTCAACAGGTGCATCACAAGGCTTCCAGACGTAAATAGAAGCAGCCACTTCCCATCCTGGATGATGTAAAGGTGATTAAGAAAAAAAAAAAGGGTTAAAAGTGTTCCTTCCTCCTCTTTCTGTGCTCACAGTGACTAAACAGACTTAATAATGACAGACTAATAATGTTTGAAAAGTCAGAGGATGTTGTCTGGTTTAGTCGAGCTGTGTGAGGAGAGTTCAAATAACCTCCTGCTCCTCCTCCGCCTATTGGCTCTCCCGTCGTCCAATCGCTTCTCCGGAGAGGAGGAAAAGCTTGCAGAGCAGCAGCCCCAGTAGCGCCCCAGAATATGAAAAGTGTTGCACATGTAAGAATATCAGTGAAGGCGGTCATTAGATTTATTGGGGAGATTATTTTCTTTCTGTAGCTCTTACTGAGCCATTCGACACGCTTTCATATTTTCTACATGAGGCAAATGGATCCAACCAAAAATCATGTCAGCAAATAATAATAATGTTTTGGGTACTCTGGAAATTTATGGGTGTAATTACATGGTTGCTAATAACCAGCTAAACCACCAAACTGTGCCTGTGTAAGGCAGTGAATCCTGCAAAATGGCAATCTGACAATTGGCAAATGAAAACTGAAATTGATCCTGGCTTAAATAATCCTCAGACGGTGTTGCACATGTCGTTGACAGATTTCTTTAGTCAGAATGTGTAATAGCATGCACAATCTCGTCTCAGAAAATATCATGTACACTGTCTGCAGTCTATGTTAGTCTTCATTCTGGAGCAAGATGCACTGTGAACAATTATAAAAATGGAGTCTGAAGCTGAGCGTCCTCATTAGTGTAACTATATGGCAACATGTGGGCACTGGGCCCAGTATTTGAAGACTGCGGTTCAGCTTTGGTTGTCCACCACGTATGTTTTTCCTCTTGACATCCAGACAGTCTTATGTAAGTCTGTTTGGATCTACAGTAATGTCATTGCCATGCACAATCCTAACTTAATAATCTTTAAGCAAACATAAAATGTTTATTTTTAATGTGTTTTCCTGCAAACTGATGAAACTTTTGAAGGTTGTGGCTACAATCCGAGCAGCGCTTGTTCAACCGTTAAACATATTAAAGGGCTCCATAACTTTCATCCCCCTTTCCCTAATGCAGCCGTATCAGTGGGGAGGTTGAGTTCCAGTGGTTTCAAAGCTGAAAAACACATGGAGCAGAAGCATCTCCGTTAGGTGCAGTAAATTCCTCGCTCACATTCCTCAGCAGTGGTCGGCGAATGCTACATGCTATCACACACCATTTACTCCTGTCCCTCTGTGATATGTTCACCGCTCAACTGTTGATATTAGCTGGGAACACGCCTACATTCAGCAGCCAGGAGACCTGTAAAACCACAGTGAAAGGACGTATATCTCTGCTTGTTTGGATAGTTTGGCACTTGTGTGTGTGTGTGTGTGTGTGTGTGTGTGTGTGGAGGCTCAAACAACAACTAGCAAAATGTGTGTTGGACAAATTGATTGTATCCTAAAATTATATTTTAAAAAAAGAAAAAAAATATTAATAATGGATTAAATTACTTTATAATGTCATGTTTCTTGTAGTGACAAATCCAGATAATTATCACAAAGCTCGGCTCTATAAGGCATTTGAATGTCTTTCAGCTCATTATTTTGGTTTTACTGCCTCTAACTGTACTATTTAGGTTCACTCACCAAGGCTAAAAAGAAATACTGAGATTACATGATAGTCGTGTCTTTAATAATTCCCTCATATTTATGATTTTATTAATTTTATATATTTTATTTTACATATTCATTATTCGTCATTTTTCTCAGGATTACACACACTCCATACTTCATTTTTGTTCAAGCATTTCAGGCATTATCTATGAAGTTGGAAGCAAAAATACTATAATACATATATATATATATAATGTAACCAAAGTATTGTACGTATTGCACAATACCCAGTTGAATTCTAGTTCAACCCCATTATTGCAAACATACAGTATTGCACAGACCCTTGGTAAAATACTAATTCAACCACATTATTGTACATCTACAATAAAATGCTAGCCTAATGAGAATATTGCACATATTGGAGTATGTGCTATAACCTTGCCTTAAGAATAATACGCTTTTCCACTCTGCTACATTTGCATAAGAGTGAAATATTGAATGTATTTTCTGTAAATAGTTGTACTATACAGTATATGGATATTTTTAAATGGCTTTATTTTCTACTTTCTTTCCATCCCTCTGATTGTGCAAAAACTAACTCATTTCTTCAAACCTTTAAAGAGAGGTGGAGCCTTGGTCAGGCAAGGACCAATTACATTTTAGAAAGGCAGGGCAAGAAGTTTTTTTTCCAAATCATTTTCCTCTTTCAGATTTCTTAGAATCAGCTGCTCAATTGTTCTTTTTTGATGGAAAATATCTGTAATTTAACAGATATATATAGTTTAGAATATAAAACAATAGGTTACATTGTCTGAATATCCGCCATTTGTGATGAATAAAACATTCATGTTATCAGAACACTTCTCTTTTTCTTTAGTTGTTCTATTACAGGAGCTAGACAGACATAGGATTGTTTTGCCTTGCTGGAAGCCTGCCCCTCTACTGAGAGCCGTTCTAGCTGCTTATGGATCCGACAGTGCAGTAAACTAAAAAACATTTCCCCTTCCTGCTTCAGGTTTTGCCTTACTGTGTTTATTGTTCAAAAGAACCTCCCACACAAAGATGAAGATATTGTTTAACATCCGCCATATTTACATTTACATGATTGACCCAAATTATCCGAGACCAATTGACATCATACATCTGTGTAATGTTTGAAGTGGGCGCTGCAGCGAGCATAAAATGGAGGCTTCTAATTGGATCACTCCGGTGTCTTAAATGGCCTCGTTATGATCTCAGAGGGTGCCTGCAGATTCTCAGTCGTGTGATGAAATTATACTGCCATGCTTTGGCTGAGCTCGGCCTTCAGACCTGGACGAAGGGCAAACGTTGCCCTGGCAGTCTGGTTTGTATGTTTTGGTGATCAGGAGACATGGAGACACACTAATGAGAGCATCGCCACTTATCCACTTATGTCTTCTTTGTGCGTGACACAAATAATTAGCCTGCAAGAGTCCTTTCATACCTGAGGCAAAGTGTCTTTCTCTTTACCCCTGCCTAACGCAGTATGTAGAGCCTCACTGTGCTTTTACAGTAAACTTTTATGTGCGGTTGTAACTTTCTCTCTGCACGTCTGCACCGGCCCAAGTCCCTTGAAAGCCATTACGGTCAACCCACATCATGCAGCTCCCTCTTCCTCCCAAAGACGACATGATAGACACATTAACACTCCTTCACACTCAATTGAGCACAGCATCCAAAAAGAGGAAGGAAACACCATGAATGGAGAGGAATGCAGCCGCTTAAAAGAATGCAATTTTGCAGGTTGTGTAAAGGAGGGAGTTGCTTTTAATTGTCTCTATGTTTTGTTATAAAAGAGAGACATTCATAAGTTCATAATTGAGTTTATTCTGAGCTTACGGTGCTTACAAATAAACAATTTCAAGCCTTAAAAATAGTCAAAAACCATGTTTCTCAAGTTACAATAATAGTGACACACACACACAGGGTAAAGCATCCATACTCCATCTAAAATATGTACAGTAACCTTACAGTCGTAAATCATTTTTTCTTCTCCTTCACGTATAGGCTAATTGACTGTTATCTTTTTTGTGTCCCTATTTTGTTCAGCATGCTGTTGGCTAAAAGTCTCGCTGACTGCTACTAATAATATTACTCTGGTGTACATTACAGTCAATTGAAGTGCAGCAGCTGTCAGAATAATTACATGCTGATGTTTGTGACTTGGCAGGGAAGGATTACACTCAGCCACAAGCTCTGGAGAGTTTCCCTTTTTTTTTTCTCCCTTCTCCGTCTTGCGAGCCGACGTTATTTCAGCCAAATGCCAACAGAAGAGCTGGCTATGAGGCAGAGAGAGAGAGAGAGAGAGAGAGAGAGAGAGAGATGGACTCTGTTGGTTTGATTAGATACACACTAAGGGACAGTGTGGAAAACTGAGGTAATCACTTGTTTACAAATGGAAAAATATTTTAAATATGACAACAATTCTAACTAGATTTTCTTCTTTGTTGGTATGTGAGTTTGAGGCTCAAATCCAGCCGCTCAAGTGACCACAGCTTCTCCGAGCTTTTGCTGGTGAGGAGCAAATCCACTCTGCAGGAATCCACTGGATTTCTGCTCTTTCAACCCTCTCAAGGTCCGCCTTCAGCTCTCTGAACGCCACGGCGACGTCTCCATTGACGATCACCTTGTCGAACAAGTGGCCGCACTGGCTCTCCATGGTTTCAGCCGAGTCAATCATGTCCTGAAAGTCCTCTTCCTGTAACAAATGTAGCGACAGGCATGATATGTTTGATCTCCAACAGCTCTATTCAGCTCTTTTCATTGTTTAATTACTGTGTCGGATTAACCATCATCATCGTCATCATCATCATACTATAATAAGTGGAATCTCTGTGTATGTCTGTCTGTAATTTGCCTTTTCGTGAAAACCGTTCATCTGATCTACTTCAAACTTGGCATGTGAGTTGCTGGGCGCCTAGGCAAGTGATTTTCCCAACTTATGTGACACGCTCAATACAAATACATTTAAATTAAGAGGTGAACAGCGTGTGCAGCAGCGGGGCTCTGCTGAAACAGAGCAATACCACCGGAAATGGTGAGGGCAGTGTAGCTACAATTTCAAGCAAGGCACGACAAACTTGTACGGAAACAACGAAGTAGAAAAAAGTGAAGCAAAATGAAAAAGAGAATAAAACCAGAGATATTCTAATAGTAGTGGACTGACGGACCACGCCATAGGATGACGCAAAAAAAAAAAAAACATCCTCCAAGAAACTGCTTTACAATAATCTGCACATACTGTAACATAACAGGACATGGAACGGATCCCGTTTCACTATACAGACCAAAAGGTAAAACATCCGTTACATGCTAAGAGTAAAGCATAACAGGCCTTTTCACTCCAGCTGTAGCACAAGCTAAATGCACAGCCCTGTAAGATATGCCTAAGGGCTTTGGTGCTTGGCACCGGGCAAACTTCAGCTGGATGCAACACAGGTGTGTGACCCTGTGAGTTTAATAAGGGCAACATGTGCAGCCAGGGTCAAACGGTGATTGAGAAGCCAGATGGGTATTATGAAAGTGACCTTGCATCTTTTTGTCCCGTCTAAAACACGTCTACCGTCAAACATGCATGCTTTTATTTTGAAAAGTGAACATAAACCCATCAGAATAAATAAAATACGAATCCCTCTGTCAGTGAGCCATTCTTTCAGTTGCTCACATATTACATGAGCAAACCCTTCCTCCTCTGTACAAAATGTACTCACCTGTATGTTAGTTATGGAACAAGAAGCCACCCACCAAGCAGCCTTGCAACCCCCTCTGTCTCTTAAATGTCTCTTAAATGCAAACCACAGGGGCAGCCATATGTAAGGCAAGGTGCATGCATGAGTAAGGGAGTGTAGGGGTCTGCATGCCTGTGAGGTTGGCTTAAAGCCAGGATGTTTGACCCTGTATGTTACAAGACATGGAACAAGCGCCTGATGTCACACATGTAACTGATGTGTTTAACGTTGGAGTTTCTCTTACTGAAAAGATCCTGACTGACTTCTTGTCCTCCTCATTGCAGATGAACTTGGCTCTCCGTCTGGTGAGGCGTAGCTCCTCTATACGTGGCGGCTTCACAAACACCACGTATGGTTTGAATTGGAATGTGTGCACATGCTTTATCTTCTGTGGTGACAGCGACAGAGGAGAGATCGCTTAGATGAAGCCGGGTGAGAGTACAAAAAGTTGTCTGAACAATGGTGACAAACGTTAAAAGAAATACGAGGATCTAACACTGATGCATTAAATAGCATTCTTGAATAATGGGGGATTACTTTCTCATTCACTTTACTGTATTTACGATGGACAGGATCTAATTCTATTATTTTTTCTTTTCCAAATTTCATACTCTTCTCATTTATGCAACACTTGTAAACTGCTAATTCCCACTAGTGAGAATGAAGACAAGGCTCTACTTATTAAGAAGGTCCTTAATCGACTTTACACATGTGGAAGTTCATGCTAAAGGCCCATTGATGCTCTACATTAAAGACGTAAAGATACGGACAGGGATGGAACCTTCTGTACGTCTTCTGTGTTCATTCTGTATGTAATCGGACACGTTTTCGGAGAGCTTACGGATATGGATGACACGGATGAAACGGAGCAAAACCACTGGAAATGGTTGAGGGCAGTGTAGCTACAATTCAAGCAAGGCTCGACAAATATGTACGGAAACAACAAAGAAGAAAAAAGGGAAGCGATAAAGTGTAAAAACTCTCTGTCTCGATGCATTTAATAACCTCACAGACCACCGGCGAGGACATCGTTACCTTCGCTTTTACCGCTTTGTATTTTCAACTTTATCACAACCTCCTACGACTGTCGCCATATTTGTTGTTTTTGAAACTTTTGAAACATCACTGCCCCACTGCAGTTGTATCGATGTTGACGTAAAGGATGCATGTGATCCCTCACTGGCTTCCCAACATGCAAACACTGCCAAATACAATTCGACAGAGGGCCTGGCCAAACGGGAAGCACCGCCGCCAATTACTCAATTTACCGCCAGTAAAAGAATTTCCCAATTTAAAGAATTTCCCAATTTGGGATCAATAAAGTATATCTGAGTCTAAGTCTAAGTCTGCAGCGGTGACACACAGACCCATGGAGACTTTAAACATCAACAAGTTGTATGATGGAAAAGTTTTTATGACTAAAACGGTGCTTGTGGACATATTTTGTGTTAATATGGAGCACCAGAATGAACCAGGGGAATGCCAATAATTTTGGCTCAAAATCTTTAGCTTTGACGGCATAACACTTACACTAGGGTGCATATCCAAGAGGCACACCTTTCCCTCTGCCATCACTCTGTGCACAGAGTCTAGACATGTTCCATAGTACTGTCCATTGTATCTCCCATAGTCTATAAACCTAGAGGGACGGACACAGACAGAGAAGAGGGTATAAAATAACAACCAAGACAGCTGTACATCATTGCTCTCTTAAAGGAAGCCTCAACAGTGGCATCTGTGTATACTGTACCTATGACTGAGAATGCCCTCCTCAAACATGTGAATGGATACGAAGTGATAATCCACCCCTTCGTTCTCTTGCCTTCTCTTCTCACGCGTCGTGTCTGAAAGAGTGCAGGACACGACAGCTTGAAAAAGACGGGAACTCGTTGTGTGTGCAGCAGGTGAACGTGGAACTTTGACATGCGTGTCTTACACGGTACGGTGACGCCATAGCGGTCGGGGTCGGATATCAAGAGCCTCTTCTTCAGCTCATTAACGCCAACGCCGTCGGGCCCTCGAGACAAGGATCAAAACACTGTGTTCTGTATACTGGTATTCATTCCCAATATCACTCAATACTAATGTTTTCCTCTGACAAGTCCAACATGAAATAGGCTTAGTGATCTGGTGACACATCTGTCTTTATCATCAGAGAATTAAAAAAAAAGGGAGTGAGAGAGTCAGACAGACAGAGCTTTGATTTCATACCGATTTCAATCTGAAAATGACTCTACAAGCAGCCTCGCTCTATTTCTCTCTATCAAACTTGAAATGCTCCCGAGCCCTCTGGAAAATCCATACCGTAGCATCACATCTAAATATGACATCTGCAAAGTCACACAGTATCAGTGTCACTTAAGTGTAGGATGCACAGGATGAGGCACACACGCATGCACACACTGTAACATCTGTGATTTCCCTTCTGAAGCACGTTTCTGCAGTCCCACGATTGCATCAGACTCTAATGGAGCGTTGTCTCAAAGTAGGATTCCTGACATACCTGCCTTTTCCATCACAGCGGTGCATGAGCTTGATACATTACAAAATATCAAGTTTATAGACTCTCCGCTTTTACACTGCTGATGTCTTTCACAGCTGCACCGCAGAACTGCAGAGGAGCGTCATCAGGCTCTGCGGATACTTCCTCGTGACCTTTTCTTTCAAGAGTCACACGATCTGTAGGGCTTAGGGTCACTTCCAGCAACTTTTCGGGGACATAATGGTCGATTGTTTTGTTCGAAGTGCGAATGCAAAACAAGAAGAGATGCATTTCCAACCTGGTCAGCCATAATCCGGCGGGTCCTGTTTTAGCAATCCAGGTTTTGGTTTTCCTGTCTATAACTCTCTTTGCCAATGAGCTATATATTCTTAATGATGACCTCAAGTCAACGAAGAGCCTTCACAGCAGACAGTAAAACGTAATCCGGAGTCAGGGTACGATCCAATTGAAGAGGTCTAAATCTAAATCCAAGCTGTCTTAACTGTTCTAGTTTAATGATGGAGCACTTGGCTGACATTATGAGGGATTTTCTTCACTATCCACTCATCCCTTTCTCTCCATTCATCCTTTATCTCCTCTTACTTGGTCCCTCATTGTGTTTTTCCTTTCACTTTCAATTGTCTTTCTCCCATCTTCCATCTCTCCTCGACCCTTCCATCTTTGATTTCACTCAGTCACAGATGACCTGCAGTTGCATTGTAATACGACATTAAAAAGACCGTCATCGGGGTTCATTGTAAAAATCCCCGGGGACAGATACAGCTCAGAAATACACAGAGCAGGCCTGCAGGATTGGCAGGGAAGTGAATCTGTGGTGGGCCACTAGGTAACTTAAGAGAACACAATATATTCTGACCTGGAGGTTTCTGACAGTGTTTACGTGGTTCTGATGGGAAAGGATTGTTCTTGCACTCAACAGTGGGAACATAAATCTTCATCAATGCATTACTTCTCCTTTTGATCATGAGCAGCTTCAATAATGTTCTTCTTTTAGTGAAAGGGATCACGGTATTTTGCATTTTTATATATATACAGAGAAAAAAGACAGCGGGATAATATAAAACAGAACACAACTGGCTGCACTGCACACATAACCATAGTAACTATGTTATAATCTTTGCGTAGAGCAATGTTAGATATTGTTTAACACTATGGTCGCTCATTAACAAATTCACCACGCAGAAACCGAAGCTTTTGGCATTGTGCTCTAAAACAACTAACTTAAGCTCATACTGACCAACCAGAACGACCAGACGCCGCCTTTCCTTGGGGTCTCTGTGGTAGGGGATCACCTCTCTGTAGGTAGGGGGACAGATCGAGCCATGCACCCCCGCGCTCCACCTCCTGGACCGGGCCGCTTCTCTGGCCAAACTGCTCTTCCTCCCGAGTCGGAAACTCCTTCTTAAACCAGCTGAATAAGTGAAAGAGGGACCTTCAATGTAAACCTGGCAAGAGGATATCCTCATTATGACAGCCCCGAACCTGCATTCATTCATTTTTTTGCTCATTTAACGTTAATATAAGGTTAATAAGGTGAACATGAAATAATCCAGTATCAGTTTACTCATCCATCGGATGCAGATAAACAAAAACATTGACTCAGAGTCACATTTCTGGCGACCTGACCATGGTACATCTATTATTCACTCTCTTCTTAGCTCTGTCTCAGTCTTCACCTTTTCTTCAAACATCAGGCTCTTCAGCTGCTAAATTAGCTGCATGATCCTAACATTGTTCATGCCATCTAACCATAGGCTGGTAGGATACAGCCCATAAACCCATACTGAAAACAGCTGACCACTGAGGTTTATACACTGCAAATTGTTCCATCCTTGCCAAGATTTAAAATCTTAGATCTGGAAACACGAGGTTAATAATCTTGTTTTAAAAGTTATTTACTGTATTTTTTTATCGAGCCTATTTTTTTTCTACACTGAATCAACTTATTTTAAGATTTCTTGACAAGTAAAATTATTTTTGCAGCATGGACAGATAATCTAAGCCATTTTCTCCTCAAATTCAGTTTTTATCTCTCACATTGTAGCTACTCTTCTTTGCTGTGTGAATAGTGAGAGTGAAGCAATACAGCAAAGTTGAAGGCCGTGCAAACAAAACTGCAGGGTCAGGTGATGATTCACTGTGGCTGGATCAGTCATAACTTGATCCATTCCTAATATAAGGATATTAATCAGCGCAGCTTTAAGAACACATAACAATCCAGACATACAGAAGAATAACATTGTTGTTTTTTTTTGGTCTTATGATAAAACCAGGCCATATTTCCCTCTATTTGATCCATTTTCAAACTTCATATACTTGATACATGATTCACTGCCCTGTAAATATTGCTACCACCTGGACATCACTTGAAACATATGTAGGTATGAGAGGCAGAACATACGAGTACAACACCATTCAGGAAACTATCAGCACCGCCACCCAGACCCTGGTGTGAACAGCACGAGTCTCAGTCAACAGACGACGTCTCAGTCTGTCACGCGTAGCTTGTGGCCGTCTGACAGCCAGCGCCTGCCGTACGCCTGCGGTCTGGCCCGGCTTGGAAGGCTCCCTCTCTTTCATAATGTTAACTGCTGCTGAGCGACGCTGCCAGGCTTTCTTTGACGTCAGCTGTAATTTCACTTTGTAAGCATATCCGTCCATTTCCTCCCGTGGCTTCATTCTAAGAAACATGGCACTTTGAGTAGAGATTTCAAACGTTTGTTTACATGGGATTCAAACTGATGACTTCACTTAGAAATGCGAACGGGTGATACACGCTGCATTTTTACATAGAACAAGAGCAGCCTTATTCGCTGCGATGAAATAAGGGCTAGCAGAAAGCATGTAACTGTCAATCTTCAGTAACTCTGGCAATGAAATTCTCATCTGTTACTGAATATGCTCTCAGTCGTAATATCAGACTTCTTTTCTTTTGGAAGATGTTTCTGCTTCACTAGACAATAAGTAAGAATGAGAGGAGAGATAAGGCTGGGAAGAGAGTGATGACATGCTGCACATATAAATGGGCCTGAGTCCATAACGTCACGATTACATGATATGAGCTGCTAGTTTTCAGTATGAATGCACTGAGGTCATTTAGGGCACTGTATAATTCAGTCTCAGCATTTAAAAAAAAATAGTTCAACATTTTGGGAAATGTGCTTATTTGTACGGAGCCCCTAAAGGGGACATGGGCAAAAAAATAAAAATCTATATGTTTCTGGTGCGCACCAGAACATTTCCTGTGCTCACAAGAAAGTACAGTACCTGGGGCACACATGGAGACCACCCAGTGTATTTCGGTCCACATTAATTCTCCTTACATTTTTGTACATCCACCTCAACAAACATGACCAGGAACCACATGTTCAAAGGCTCTTTTTGAAGTTGCAAGGTTCACTGTCGAGTATGACATCTTTAATCTAAGCAGATAACTGTTTTACCCCTCCTCTCATAGTTTCCCTATGAATGCAGCCATATTGCCAGTCGTTTAGCACTTTAGTCCAACTGGATGAGGTGGTTTCTGGTGGGAATGTGATATCAGTGCATATCCTCTAAAACTTGACAGATAACCTCAATCTAAAGTCAACATAGGACTTTCTCCATATTTGCCTATTTCACTCACTCTCTCCACCGATCACTCTGCATGAAGTCATTTGGTCGTGCAGCAACAATAAGGGTTTATATGACAGACAAAGAGGAAACACAGAGTCAGAACCACATCCTCAGGTGGAAGCTGGCCTCAGATACGATGACATGCACAGTATTAAATACACGACTCGCACAGCTGATATTATCCAACGTCTGCAATTATCTTGCCGTGTACGGATGTACGGAGCCTTTTTACAATCAGCACACCCCCTTATGAACATCCTGCACCGCTCATATGCACACACACATGGCATAAAGCACATCATATCCAGTCCGTGAGATGAAGTCAATTGGGACAAATGGGAAGGCTAAAACCACATTTACTGTTCCAGTCCTCTCCCACAAATCTGCAAACCACACAGCTTCATCATCCTATGAACTGAAAATACAACCAGACTTTCATAAGGAAATGTTCCTCTTTTTGCTTCATTAAATTCATCTGATACATATTTTCTACTTGTTTCTTTATGGCTTCAGAATAATAATGCCAAAATAATAAACAAATAAACGTTGAAATAGATTAAAATAAGACATGATCCCCAGGGAGGAACTTCACAAGCTATTATAAATTAACTGAAATTGGATCCTACTTTGCCAACTGGAACATGAATTAATGGACATATTAGTGAATATATAATTATAATTGAATAATCTACATTCTTCTGAAATCATGAGTACCTACATGTTTGGTTCTTGCTTAACATTTCTGTAATTTTACTTAATTTCTACACTGTGGTATTGGTCCATTTACTTAAATGTGCAGTTTATATGATTTAGTGGCAGAAATGAAGAAAAATAGAATATTATATTCATTGTTTTCTTTCTTTATCGTCATCTGACACTAAGAAGACCTTCACCTCAGCGTGATTATTTCTACACAGGAAACAGTCCACCTTGTTGTACCACCGCGTTTCTACAGTAGCCCAGAATGGACAAATCAAGAAAGGGCTTTTTGTGTTTTCAGCAGCTACAGTAGGGGAGGGTGAGATGAGGGCTATTGGGTTGGTTGCAGTCTGCAAACTAGATGCCACTAAATCCTACACAGACCCGTAAGTCAGTGATGTGAAATCTTTTTTTTTTTCCACTTCTGATATTTGGTTGGTTCTTTATCCAGAACCAGTGGAACAAATCAAACATCTCACCAACGTGGATCCCTGATATTGCTCCGTAGTCAACATTCTCCTTTACTGGAAAAACAAGAAAAGAGAAAAGGAAAAAGTGAGGAAATTAACACAGATCACAAGGGGATGATATGTGAGCTGCTCTGGAGGCATGAGCGTATGTTTTGACCCCAAAGCAGTAATATTTCACTATGGAAAATCTAATAATTGTTTTATTTATATATGATATCCATGATTTAGAAATATTAATACCTCACTCTTACAAAGTGTTGTTAGTGAAAAGCTTACACGTTGCAGAAGGCCAGATACTTTAAACCTACTTTTACGTTTTGTATTACATGATTATTATTCTTGGAAAAATAACCTTTAAATCTTAAAGAAAAAACAAAAAAAACAAAAACCATGAAATACTCGTGTGTATCACATCATGCAAATTCTGTTGAAGGTAAGATTTCAAAAGCAGATTCAGGCAGGCAGTACCTTCCCCCTCATCTGTGGAGCATGTGGAGAAAACAAAAGCGGTGAGTACAACAGGAGGGCGGCAGAGCTCAACCATGACCATGACCCCGACTGTGACCTGTCCGCCTCTCAGCTTAGCACTAAACCAGCCCCAATATGTTTATTGGACAGCGATAAAAGCTTTTTATTCTTTTCAGGTGTGGTGATTTTATGGACAGAACACTGGCTCGTCACCTGGTGGTTTGACTCGTCGAGGCTTGAACAGGGCTTTAGGTCGTTGTAGTGCAACTCTCCTGTAAGGAAGCCAGATTAAAGAAGGCTGAGTCAAAAGCAGGATTTAATGAAAATGTTTTATAGATATTATACAAGTCTTTTCAAGTTTTTTTTTTTTTTGTTGTTGTCTAAAATGACCACCTCTCGTGGAGCTCCCGCGACGGAATAAGCCCTGCCCGATGGTCGCTTTCCCCGAGGCGACAGGCCTGCCACCAGGTGTCATCCTCCATGCTGACAATCTGCAGGACATCGCCCCTCTTAAAGGCTACCGCTGCGTCCTTACATGGAATGGCAGGATCCTCGTTGGGATCATAGTCAAAAAGAGCTCGCACAAACAGCTGAGGAAATAAAAATAATTTCACGTTTTTGCCTTCAAACAGACGTAACAAATGCAGATTATATTTTGTCTATTGATTCGTTCTTCTCCTCTCCTCCTGCAGCTTTGTGAACTCTCCCTGTTTTCTGGCCACAACGTCTTTGTCTGGTGCTTCTCACATATGCTGGTGTCTTTTTTTGAGAAACGACTGTGATCATAGAAAATAATTTGTCTTAATCTTTCACAAATGTTCCCCCGCTCACACACTTTTCCAGCTTGGAGACCCACTGCATGTATGTGGTGGTAGTGGCCTAGAACTCTTCCTAAACAAAGAGGATTGTGGAACTTGAACTTTTCCACGTAGAGTGTATGGATTCATTGTTCATCTTAAATTGAGTTGGCTCAATGCATGTCATGTGTGCAAGATGATAAATCAAGCGTTTAAATCATAAAAACATGTAAAATGCTGTGAAGTTAGTGAGCTCTTGACAATGCACTGTTTGTAATGACAGCATTGTGGTAAAAGAAACCAGGTGGGAAGCTTTCCTCGCGCAGCCAGACTGTATGCTAATGTAAATACACACAGCATTGGAAATGTGCATTTAATATTCACTGTACCTTCTTCTTATTTGATGACATTTCTTCTTTGGTGGAGGCAGGAATGATTGTGAATCGAACTTCCCCCTGAGAACGAGCCTGCGCAAGAACAGTTACAAGGACTGGTTTGATATTTTAGGAAATGGTTATAAGAAGCTACAACAAGCAGCCAATTATCTTAGCATAGCATAAAGATAGGGATTAGCTAGCTTGCTCTGTGTAGAACGGCTCACCAGCACCTAAAGGTTTACCAATAAACATGTTTATCACATTAAAATGAAAATATATAGAATAGATTCTACTAACAAACTTACTTCCCTGTCCAAAACTGTTAAAAAAAAAATCAATGATCCACAATGTTGCACCATCATTATCATGAACATGGGCACTGCAGTTTATTTAGAATCCACCCAAAATACACCATCCTGCTCCTGTACAAACTCACTAGTGCACTAAACATGGATTCCCAACCACTTTGTGGAAGCTGATGAGATCAGCATGAAGAATAGAAAGTTAAGTTGCAAGGTATTGACAGGCGGACTGACACTTTGAGATGTCTTGGTGATAAGAAAAAATTATAGAAAGCAAATACAGTTGATCATTTATCGTTTAAGTTACAAGACAGAAAATGTTGAGATCAAGATGGGAGAAAGACACAGGGACATCCAATGAGGATCTTTGAAGCAAACAACTTGACCATACAGCGAAGGTGAGACTAACCACAAGTAAAGGGATTTCCTTTGGCTTCCTGTGCTCCAGTGAGACCCCGTTCACCTCTTTCAGCTCATCTCCTTCGTGGATCAGGCCTTCGAATGGGTGGAAATAGAAATGGAGATTTGTAACCCTATACAGGAAATTGTATAGTGGACACAAATGTACGTTCAGCTCACCGCTTTTATCAGCTGCCCCTCCTCTCATGATCCTCGCCACAACAATAGCCCCAGTGGACTTATCCTTCCTAATTGTTGCCCCCTTAAGGATGGAGATTAACGAATGGAAGGATCGCGGACGAACAAACGAGCAGATGCACAGAGGCAAAGAGGTCAAGCAATGGAGAGTGAAAATAACATGTTGATTTTATTACAGTCCAGACAAGCTTCTTATTTAATGTCGAGTGAAGGTTATTTGTATCAGGACGGGACCATTTAGGCGGCAGCCTTCATGTAACACACAAAGAGCTGGAAAAAGTTACCCAAATCAGCATTATTTTCAACAGATGTTACTGATGTGGAGCAAATCGCAATGGAAAGACCATCTTATGTAGCTGAGTACAATCAGGGTGTAACCCTGTTGTCTGGAAAACAGGACCATGCTTTAACAATCAGAGGCAATATGTCAGAAAAAGGTCAGTCCCCCTCCAATCTAGTTTTGGGATCAATACAAAAGTGTGTTGTTTATTATTGGTTCTCATCACAATCCCCGCTGAAAACTCAACCACAGACACAAAGGAAAAAGGCCATCATAAAATCCTATTTTTTTCTGTTTATCTCCAGCATTGGGGGGATGTTTTTGGTCACTGTTTGTCTTTTAACCAGCGGGATATCTCAAAAATGTGTTGACGGGTTTCAGTGAGAGTAAAGCCGCAGGCTAACGAACTAAAGCTTGGCTTTTGATGTGGATCCAGGAACTCAAACTTTTAGTCTAAGGACCATTTCTGTACTTTTCTAATGAATTACTGGACCTGCTCGAGTGGAAAGACATCTGGCACATGAACCCCACAACTGTCCATTACTCTGTGTATTTTGAGGAGATCTTGATCCAGATGAAGATTGAAAAAAACTTCATTTATCATTAATTTAACAAATTCTGTGGATTTCGCTGCATTGGCGAAGGTACGCTCTCTTTGTACTTAGATTACATTTCAGTCCACTTCCATTTAGTCCAGGAAATTTCCAGGAATAAGTGACAACGATTTGGAACGAGGCGGAATAAGGCAGATCATTCTGGCACTTTCAAGAAAATGAGCTATGATTAAAGACGTTGAAACCAGTTGATTTACATCAGAGACAGAGGAGACGTTCTCCCTATCCATTCTTTTTTTTTTCATACGGCTTTTAAGGACTCCTTTAACCTTTGCTGTTCATATACACACGTGTAAATAAGCACGTACACACGCAAACACACACAAAACAATGCTGAAACTGTTGTGCGTCATAGCAGATATATGGCAACACAGATGTGGAAGAATTGACTCTGTGAATTCCTGATGAAGAAAGAGAGCAACAGACTATAATCTGCTGCAGGAACCTTTTCTTATGTCATTCCACAGGCTGGAGTCCTACTACACCCTGACATTAGTCATCATGCTGTTTGACAGTACGACAAAAACTCTGTCGCTGTACACAGAAAACTCACTTGAGTCCCTGTGATATGTTTATTAGCCTATTACACGGCTGTTTTATGTACTTTCATTTATGTTTGTTTATTGCACAGCACAGGGCAGGTAGAACAAATGATGAACAGGCTGACATTTAAATGGGAATATACTCCTTTTTATAGGATATTTTAGTTTCAAAAAGTTAAATATAAGACTTTTTAAGACCTTTTCAAGACTAGTATAAATTACATTTAGGACCTATTTCACATCCATACTGGCAAAAAAAGTACAGTATGCCAGATATGAAAGACAATCGGAGTCTGTGTGCGCAGAATAGTGTATACTATGTACAATTATGTTTGTGTTTTTAAGGAGCGACAGAGGCATTAAAATGAGCATGGTCAAAGTGGCGTTATATTAAAGTTAATTTAAGACCTACCTAAACATATTTAGGACCTCATACTCTATACCTCAATGTATTTTAGACTTTTTAAGGCCCAAAACTAAGAGGATCACATTTGAGACTTTTTAAACCCTGAATACAGTTTGTGGACTTTTTCAGCATCATGTGTGACAATGGAGGAAATGAACTCTTTTTCCCCTTTATTACAGTCTTCTGAGAGGAACCTCCCGGGGAATAAGTTTATTTGCTTTCTTGCTGAGAGTTAAATGAGAAGAGTGATATCACTCCCTGTGAATGCATGGTATTGCATCAATATTCTTATCAACTCATGGCAAGAGGGCGTGTAAATGTCAAACTATTTATTTCCCAATCACATTTTCACCCTGATATTTCAAACATCTTTACGTACCAGCGGCTCTTTGGTTTTGACCAGACTGACGATTTTGATCGAATCCTCGTCCTCCTGGAGGACGTCGTCGGGCACTGGTGGCAGCGTGGGCTCAAAGTCTCTCCGAGACACAGCGTCATGGACAGACAGGAGACTCTGGAAAGGAAATAGAAATGCAGCGAAGGTGATGATTTGCAATCTGCTAACTCAATTTTAATTCTAAATGTTATGAGCATGTGGGACGTTGGGGAGAGTATCGTCTAATGTGTCTCACTTTGAATATAAACTGGATAAAGGCTGCAGTGCGCTCCAAAATAAATGGAAATTGGTAAGTTGGCTGTGAAGCTGCTGTCAAGATCGACATTGTGAGCGAATGCCAGTGTAATCACTGCACATCTGTTCATTTAATGGTGTCAATTCTAGATGTCGAACGCACTTCTCACCAGCTTTACTAAAGCAGATTTACATGACGCAGCAGTTCTAGATGAACAGGTCAGGCCAAATATGACTCCATGTCATTGTAAGGTTAAAAGGTCCTGAAACAAAAACGCAGCCATTCTCTGTGGGCTAATTAAAAGTGACTCAGTCATGAATGAGACTGTGTAAAAATTCCAAAAAGTTTGGCTGGCCTCTCTGCACTCACTACGGCGGCGGCTGAATCCAAACAGCACTTTCTTCAGCCTGCAAACATTCAATTTTTTGCCCATGCCAAATTTGATTTAGTTTGGAAAACACTGCCAGGCTGTGGGCCACCTGAAAGCAACCCCCCACGCTACTGCTCCCGTCTGCAGCCGTTTGGCCTCGGCTCAAACATGACACGTCTGAAGAACCGCGAATTGATATATAGCTCACTATCACTGTCCAGACAGCTCATATAAATCAGGCTTTAACTGCGGGTGATGCAAAAACTCCAGGTTTGTTTGCAGGAAAACAATATTTTGGACAAATATTTTATTTCTCACCGCAAGCCTGTGCGCAAAAAAGAAAGAACGAGAAGGGTGTGAACATCTGCTCATCGACTCAATTTTAACCATCAGCCAATCACCTGTCATTTAGTCGGCTTGTCATCCCCACGTCCATCAACAGTCGCTCCACTCAGAAGCTGCCAACATGTGAGCAACGTCTGGCCACTTTCAGAGACAGCTTTTCAAAAAAACAAACCTTCATTTACAGAATGCTATAGTGAGAGGTTCTCATAAGTATGTGTGAGCTCCTGCATCGGTGCCAAGAACAAACAGGTCATTAAGACTGTTTAAACAAACCTGTAAGGTCTCTGCTGGCTTTAGCTCCTCATTAAGAAAAAAACACGACTTCTGCAGCTCACTGGAAAACTGTGCACCGTGTCTATGCATGTGTGTGTCTCACATATGAGTGTCAGCAGATCTAAAATAAGGAAACATGCATCTGAGTTGTCTGGGCCTCTATGAACACTAATAAATCTAACCAGGGAGTAGATTAGCTTCGCTGCCTGTGTGCTTGATAGATGTCAGCAGCACCTCTAAGCAGGCGAAATGATGTGGAATCAATCTGAATAAAATTTACAGTTGGATTTATTTTGTCCATTTGTGTGACCTGTACAAGAGCCGAATGTAGGAAACACAATACTACAAGCCTTTCAATGTGTGTGAACAACATGACTGCAAAAAAAAAAAAAAGACTGAACATGTAACCAAACCTGTCACGACTAAACAACATCTTCCGATTGGATTAGGTCACGTGACCCATGTGAATGCTAATTATAGAACATGCTTCAGTCATAGGAAACTGAACTCTTGCTAAATTTAGAGAATGTTTATATGTGTGTGTGTCCAACTTGAGGGAATTGTTCAACGTGTTGGAAAATACACTTATTCGTATCCTCGTTACAAGAGGAAAGCTGTACCACTGTCATGTATGTTTGTTAAATTTGAAGCTACAGCGAGCGGCGGAGTTGGCTCCAAAAGTTAGCCGCTTTTTTTGGGGTCTGAATCTTTATGCTAAATTAAGCTGATGGTCCTGAATGTATAGTTTCATATTTAAGGGATATATGAAAAGCAGTGTTGACCTTCTTGTTTGCAAAAGCAGTAAAGTGCAAGTATACACATGTAGAATAAATGCACTGCGAACGTGCCATGGATGAGATATGTGCAGGATAAACAGTAGAATGATATGATACAGGTATATACAGTGTGGATATATTAAGTATAGTGATTATAATGATTATAAATAGGCTATTGGTTGGATATATTACACAGTATAGACAATATAAACAGTAATAAAGAGTATTTCTTTGATAGAATGATGTGATCTGATTGGACAAAGGTCTGGGCTGGTGGAGTTTTAGGCTGAAGCTACAGGAGAGCACATCACATCACAAAGGAAGGAAATAGTTTTCACCTTAAAGTGGGGTTTGAATAAGAGGGCAACTAGTTCTTTGACTTCATCCTTCCAGCCTTGGTGTTTCAGCTCCTCTGCCAGCTGGAAGCAGTGAAGGAAAAAAAAAGGAGAGACAGGTTATATTTATTTATTTATAACTACTTTTATGTGATGGCCTGAGTCAGGTTAGCTGTAGTTTACACCGTCCTAGACAAGAGTTAGGCTGTCATTAGTTGAATTAGTTGGTTAAAAGAATTCATGATACAATCTATAATATTTAGAGAAACTTTAAAAAAAAATATAATGCTATCAGTCAAATCCGTCTTTAACTTTGTTCATTGTGTTTTGTCTCCTTTTAGAGAGTCTGTAACCAAAAGCATATAAAAAATAATAATAATCACATTAAAAATGATTCACAGTGTAGTGTACATGATATTTGCATATGTGTATCATATCCAGGGTTGGGAGGGTTACTTTAAAAATGTATCCCGATACAATTAAAAATTACCTCTTAAAAAATGCATTCAGCAACCTAATCCAATTAGCACAAAATTAAAGTTGATTACTTTCCATTACTTTTGGATTACCTCAATACCAAATACGCAAATAAATACGCGAGAAAAGAAATCTCAGTACCATGGCCTTTACTGAAGCGTATTCTGTAAGACGACAGAACAGTATAACATTAGAAAATGTGATTTTTAGGATCAAACATGTGTCCTAGCTTTGTATTTTTTAAGTAAAAACCTTCTTTTTGTTTAGTAAATTCAGGCAGTAGACCAGATAGTACACAACACACCACCACATACAGCAGTAGTTTACAATGCAAATTATAAAAGCTGCTACTTTAGAGGGCAAACACAAAATGCTCTGTTTGAATACATAGATTAAGAGCTTCAACATTATTCTAACATATCTGGTGTCCACCGTCTGAATTCAGCTGGAATCTTTGATGCTCCTTATTCATATGGACCTGTTGACCTCAATGGGACTTTGCATTTCTTTTCCTGATGTTCACATTTGTTCTGTTTTGGTTTTGTGTCCTTTAACCACCGTCACAAAAAAAAAAAAAAAAAAAAAAAAAAAAATCAAGGCTACACGACAGCTGTGGCGACAGCTACAACAGAGCAGCCTTGACCGTCAGCAGCAAGTGGAGAGGCGGAGAGCGACTGTGTGCAGCCGCTTGTCTTGTCAAGCATATTACTGTAATGACTTCTACTGCTTCAAGATGTCGAGGCACACTCCAGAGACAATGCTTGAAGGTCATTAGTTTCCACTGTGGGCAAACAGAAGCCTCCCTGAGGGGAAACAGACCCACGGTTTGGCCCTTCCAGTAGGTCCTGATGATTTAAGCCAGACGGAGAGTGGATGTCGGACCGAATCTGAGGCAAAGGGAGTGAATGGAAGGAGATGGAGAGGAGTGTGGGGGAGAGGATAGGGGGAGACAGACAGTATGGAAACATGGCAGGAATTACAGCATGTAGGGTGTGCAGATAGAGGAAAGCAAATGGAGCGAAAGGGGAGAGGATATAGAAAAAGGGGGAAGAGTTGAGATAGTGGAAGGAGAGAGAAGGGGAAAAAAATGAAAGCGTAAAGTAAGGGAAAGTGTAAAAAGAACATTCTTGTTTAAAGCTGCCCAGGAACAGGAGGGGGAAAAAAATCAGGAAATTTAAGGTGGAACGTGATCAAAAAGGCACAATGAGAGCAGTGAGATGAAATAGAAGCATAGGAATGAAGGTCTGGTCGAAGGAATGAAGATGACTTGTAAATGACATATGAAATCTGAAGGGTCACAGTTGTAGCGAGAGTCCTCTCCGTCACTTCATCCTGAATCTGAATTTAATTGTACTCCTCCAACCTGAAACATTAGACTGTACACAAATGATTCTAGCAGAACTTAAGCTCGGCACTGTCCTCCTGGCTTAAAGATACAAAATGGTATCTGCTGTCAGACGCAGGCTTTCAGATGAGGTGAGAGAGTGTTGAGATAACATTTCCTAATTCAGCACACATACGGTACGACGGAGTGCGTGTGTTCCTCTCATGCTTCCGTGTGACAGGGAAGTCGTCTGTGCATCAGAGGAAATCATTTCAGCTGAAAAATCTTCCCTCCGCTGTCAAACTGTCATCGTCGGCCGCGTGTCTATCTGCAAAAGATGTTTGGAGGGAGTTGCTTACGTCTGAGGCCAGACAGGCCGCGTGCTCTTGGACGGGGACGGGGTCTCGCTTCTCAAAACGCTTCAGACACTCATGGATCTGTCAGGGAAAGAACCACAAAGAAGGTTTTCTATGCAGTAAAAAAAGGCACCTACTACTATTTCTACTGTCAATGCTGGTCCAAACAGTGCTATTTCTATTAGCACTTTAATAATAACAAGAATTTAGGACAATAAAATACGATTTATTGGAAGATAAGTGTTTGCAGGGACAGAACACAAACTATAACACATTAACCAATAAATGTTAAATAAATGCGAGTAGTTGAGTAAATGTATTTAGTTACTTTTCACCACTATGAAAAACAAAGAGGCTGATCACGTAAATGCAGGTTAACATATTAATACATTAATATTAATATAACACATACAAACAGTAGAATTATACAATACGATGCATTGTTATACACTTGCAACACTCATTTCTGGCACAATTTGATGAATTTTGTGAATAGTCTTGAATCTGGAAATACAATTTTTAGAGAAATAGCCATGATGCTTTTATCCAGCCAATCCCAAATGACCACTCCCTTATTAAACTAGCCCACTCCTATAAAAAATTTTTTTCAAGATTGGGGAGAAAATGATAACTGTAAGAATGCCACTGCTGGGGCAACATGATGGGGGTTGTGCCATTGGTTCAATAGTTCAGGAGTGGCCATCGATGAGCCCTGACCTACAGTAAACCCCCATCCTGTGGATCTCCATCCCACAGGGTGACATCATCCAGAGATTGTGCCAGTCAATGAAGAGGAGGTTTACTGCTGTAATCAATACTGATGGGGGACACACTAAATGCAGATTGTGTCCAATGAGAAATTTGTGGTGCTTCTGTTTTTGGTGTTGTTTTTGTTATATCTCATTAAAAGTTAATAAGGAACAAAATACCGGTTGTTATTTCCATATGCACTCAAAAATAGGGAAGCTGTAATAAAGAGTAATAGACAGTTTAAGTGTATAGTAATTAATGCATAGTGCATAGTATTTAATTAGGAAAGATATGCACTTAAACTCTCCATTACTCTTTATTACAGCTTCTCCATTTCTGAGTGCATATCTTTCCTAATTAATTACTAAATGTGATAAAATGTGTTTTGTATTTGCATATTACTGCTCCCTTATAATTGCCATCTTGTGGAGTTTCTTCCTGCTGCCTGTTCAGGTGACAGTGATTGATCTGATTACTGCCTTTATCAGGAGGAGTTTGTTCTCTCTGACACAAGCCTGACGAAGATCCACCAGATCGAAGCGTTGCTTTTGTTGTAAGAGAGATTAAAAATGATTTCTGGGAGCTTCACAGTGTGCAGACCTCTGTCTTTTTTGCACTCTTTTCTAGATGTTTGTCTTGCACCTGTATTATTGTTGCATGTGGGCACATTAGTCTGCTCATATGACACAAACTGCCCCTGAAAAGTAGCTCCATCTTTACCAAAAGTGTCATTTAATAGATTTTGAATAATAATCCATAGACGTTTTTAAGCACTGACAAGAGCCATTCTCCCTGTATAGAACTAACTAGAACATGTTTGGTGTTATTTTTGGTGCATTTTGCAGGACTTTTACTTTTAGACATGGTATTACTACTAACAAATGGAATCTGAATATTTGAGCCACTTTGGTATTTTTAAACACCTCCTAAATGCAGGCAAAGTGCTGCGTAAAAAAGTAAAACACAAATGTTTCTTCACCTTAAAGAGCAGATGAAGCTTCTTCTCCATCAGCATGCTGTGGAGGAACCTGTAGTCCTCCTCTCTGTCTGTACGAGACTCTGTTCCAGACATCGCTGATGAGCGGCCTGCACACACCCACACATACATTACACACACATCAAGAGGCACTCCACCCTGCACCTGCTCCTCATTTACAGTGCCCGTTTGTAGGTTATGAGGTGAGGTCAAGAACCCGAAGAAAGAGGTCAAAGTTAAAATGCAGGGTGTTATAAAAAAGAATCCCATAGGGTCAGTTTGAAAAAAGATTCCCTGTTGTGGGGATCATTACTTTAATTTTCCACTTATGTGTGTATTTTATCTATTAGGGCAGGATAATGGAGGTGAAAAGGAACAAAAATAAAAACGTAATGTGTTGACCTGCTACATTTTAGACATACCTCTGTTCTGCTTAGCATCCTCCTCACTCTGAGACAAGAAGAGGAAAATATTACAAATTTCATGTCTAATCCTACTCAGTTATTTGGTCCAGATTTCCTATGTTTTTATCAGCCAATATGGACAACAGAGCATGACACAGAGAAACAATTACTGGAGAAAGGAAGGAAATGTATTTCTCACATGGTAGCCTGTGTAAAAGATGCTTCTTATGAGATATTACTGCCCCCCAATGCTGGTATGAGATATTTCAACATTACAGTAATCCACTATTCCACTATTCATGAGGATATATAAGTAGATTATTAAATAGGTCAATGTTTTATTAGTTTTATTCAGAATTAGTTTTCCTTATGACATTATACTTCTTTCCTTTTTGCATGTTTGATTAAGTATAATCAACCTAAAATAGCATAAAACAAAAGATAAAAATAAAACACATACTAAAAGATGAATACTGGAGGTCCTTTGCTCAAATTTATCCAACTCTCATTTTTTGGTTTTGATTCATTTAAGGTCAGTTAAAGTATGCAAATTTGCAGAATTTAATTTATAAGCATAACAGAGATGCACTTGTCAGACATTAGTATCACAGTTCGTAATAAGAAGTACATTATTCACACTGATATATATGTCTCCATGCCTGATAATAAACAAAAATATCAATACACCTAGTCTGAGGTATAAATTTGGAGTGTAACTAAAATGTTTCTGTCCAATCAAACATAGTTTAAATAGAAGGGATTAGTTCAGCACAACCACACAAAACTTAAACTGCACTCACCAGAGGTTGTTCATCCCATTAGGCCCAGATCAGGCAGGCCATGGCACTTAACATCTGAAGGGTACGAGCAGCATTTGAACATTCACTTGTAGAGAGAAGCTGTATGGTGTTGAACTGACCGGATTGATAAAAACAAACAAACTGTCTCTTATTCAGTCAATATCTGTCAGGTCTGACCTAAATAAGCTAGCAGACAATCAATACAGCAATCAAAGAGCATGAGGCATAATGTGAGCCTACACAAGTTCACCTTCAACACACGAGTGTGTCTGATTTAATTAAGTCCACCAAGGATGTGATGTTTTCACAGGCATCTGTTTGTTTTTGTTGGTTTGTTTAATTTTTTTTTAGCAATAGAAATTATTTTCACTTTATTGAACATTGTGAGATAGGACTTTTTTTTCATTATTCCCATCTATTAACCATAAACTACTTGACAGATTGCCATGACGGAAGGAAGATATATGATTCATGAATTGTTTTTTCTTAATATGTATCCGTTATGCATTCATCTACTAGTTGGTTGGTTGGTTTGTCAGCAGGATTATTTAAAAACTACAAAACAGATTTCCATGAAACTTGGTGTTTTTTTAAATTACTTTTTTTTAACATTGTAAGATTGACATTTTATATAATTTGTGAGGGTATAAGGAATAGATCTTGTTGAAAAAAAAATCAGGCACATTTAGGGGGTTTGTATCTGTCTGTGCAATTTGGTGCAGATCCAAATAAAAATCATATTTTAAATGGTTGTCTGTTTCAAATCCAGTAAACGTAAATCATGGTTACAGGGCTATGAGTTTGATTTTGGATACAGCATGTTTGAATTAAAGGTACTGCTGGACCTTTTGGGGGTATGTGCTAAACTGAGCACCCCTCTGGTTGAATCTGTGGTCAGCAGGTGCATGATTCCAGTGCACTCTCTCATCTCCACCCTCTTCAAAAGTCCAATGTCACACTTTTCTCTCTGGTGATACAATCTTTTGATGTTCAAAGTTTTAATAAGATCACATAGTCTGTGTTAAGTGCATCAACAATCACAGGAGGTGAGGTTTTGGGTGATGCATGTCACAATATTGAATACAATTACTCCTATTCATTTGGTTCAAGTCTTTATTATGAGGGACAAGGAAATGAATATTTACACAGTGGTCTACATGAACCCTTCAGTATCACCCTGACCTCTGTGTCAGATAGAATTTCCATTTAAATTCAAGTAGAAATGTCTGAACACTGACCAGAACCAGTGCCTTTAGCACTGCCTCATTAATAACTTATCCACAAACCACAGAGGAAGTGGAGAGAAAAACCAGTATTACCCTTCGTGTAAGGCAAAGTGTCACTGCAGTCATAAGACAACAGACCAGACGCGCCGTGGGTGTGTCCTGATAAACGAGGAGGAGGAGCCCACAGCACCGTCGCTTCGTCTGACCGAATGGGCTAATACCGGAAATTACGCTCTAACTTCAAAATAAGAGCGTAAATGTAATTGCCATAGTGAGATATGTCATATTGGTCCTTATCCCGAGGTTATTCTCGTTTTGCTCTGCCCTGCAAGAGGATACAGTTATGAATATATCATCAAATATCGTCATTTCGCGAATTGTTTGTCAATTGAATATAAAATGTATATGCCTACAAGGAGGTTTCCTGACTAGAAACGTCGAGTGGTAATTAAAGACGTTTTTAATAATGCAAATGAAATTGTTAATTGTTCAATTTAAATTGTTAACTCAAATCATAAACTGATTGCTTGCTTCAAATATTCTTTGATCTAAAAGTGTTTATTATTATTATTATTATTATTATCATTATTGTAGAAGAACAGAAATTTGCAATAGTTTAACAACTTGAGTCAGGTTTTGATATTATTTCCATATTTTTCACCATAAAAACATGTTGGAAATGTTCATAATAGACTTTGAAAAAATGTTTTTGTGAAGATTAATTTTTTGTAATTTTACCTTTGCAAGTAGTTATTTCAGATTCAGCAACAGCACTGTTTTTTTTTACTTTGGCAGCAATTGTGAGCTAAGGTTGGCTAGTTCTTTGGCTAGTGCATTCTATAGCATACTAACAGCTAGCATACAAGAAAAAATTTGATTTGCGTAATGGGGCCCCAATAGAGCTTTATGCCTAGCAACACCCCGGGTAAAGGCCGTCTAAAATGGATTTTAAACAATCTTACCTAATTTTCCTTCTCTTTATGGTGGAATTAGTCTTTACTCAATATTTTTTTTAGCATATTCAATAATCGGACACATAATTTGAAAGGTAAAACCGGAAATTCCTTTTCTAGCTGCTCTTTACAGAGGAGTCCTTCTTCTTCGTTTCCTCCTGAACTGCTGCCTTTCGCTGAGCTACATCGGCCAAGCTAAGCGCGTACCGTAACTACATGCCAGATGATGCACTGAGGGTGGTAAAAAATAAAGACCACCCGCTATGCAATGCTGGTGCTTGGTGCACGGCTTGTAGGTATCTGTTTGGCAGGATAGATTGAGTCTAGATATCAGGAAGCTGAAGAAAAGAGAACTGTGAGAGCAGACAAGACAGGAGGCCACGGTTCCCCCTCACACACATACATACATCACCACGGCCTTGATGGTGATGTATGCAAGGAAACCAACAAGAGTCAGCGATGGGTAAATCAAACACAGATTAATAATTTGTAAATATGCTTAGGTTTAACCTATTTATTAACTGCAGGTTTGTTATTCACGCATTCGTTTGCTATTAGTGCTACAAGCTAGCGTTAACCTGCAATTAGCTAACATGGGTTCTGGATAGTTCCTGTAGCTAATCGACTGACGTTAGCTAAAATTAACTAACATGTTAATGTTAATCCCTGCGTATATATACACTATATTTTAAACATCGGTTATTTTGTACAAGTGACACAACTGTTGCTAAGGTGGCAAATCAAGCTGATTTAGCTAACAGCAGCTAACTAAGTGTATTACAAAGGTTAGAAAAGCAACCAAACCGTTCCAACCATTTGCTGACTGTCTTCTAATAAGATTTTGTTGATTCTCTTTCAGGTGCACCGACAAAAGGGATCCCCAATCCTATCAGGTATGACTGATATATTCACAGTCACCTGTCATCGATCACCACAAATATAGCAAATGACGGTGCAATACAGAACTTTTCTAATTAATGATTTACTGAATTTTTCATAGTGATTTTGTGGAGATGAGAGCAACTCAAAATCAGACATATATTACCATATATACATATTTCAAATCTGTGGTGTAAGGCAGGTCTCACTAACCCCACTCCAATTAAGCCCACAATGACATTGTTATTTAGAATTACAGTGGAAAATTCTGAACCATTAAAGGATAATTTACATAAATCTTTACAAAACCTTTAAGACATGTTGCTGTGGCAGTTTGTAAAGCTTGGTAAATTTAGTCTACACTGAAATTCATGTCATGCTAACCTTGGCCTTATCAAAGGGTGACACATTTGTGCACCAGTCTAATTCTCCTTAAGCATATTAAAATACTGAAATTACCAGCTTTTAAGTGGCCTCAATAAATGCTATAATAACGGAGAAGGTTTGCACTACACTCAAATTTTATTGTTTATTGCAGACATGGCCGTCTCACACAGATGATGTGTATTTAAACAAAAAAGGTACAAAATAGCTTTATTTTTTTGGAGGTTGCATACAATAGACTGTGTTGTTAAGTAGTTCAACACTTAAGTTTAGAACACAACTCGCTACCAAAAATAAAAAAAATGGCCTCACAAAAATGTATTTTTAAAAATATCAAGTCAATCCTTGCCTATAAAGAAGCTAGTGTAATGCTTCAGCCAATATACTACTTTTATGGTACGTATGTGTCTCTCTAGATTAATCAAAACATCTCATTCTTAATGAGTCGATTATGTTACGTTCAGCCACTCATGCTCTGTACTGTAATTAAATTGAGAGGATATCAGTTTTGTTTTCAACATGTTGTCAGTCTCAATTGTGTTGCCCTTCATCAATGAAGTATGATGACATGATTAGTATGAACTGCGTGAAGAAAATGACATCTCTGTGAGCTTGGGCACATCCCAACAAGTGTTTCTGTCACGCTTTATTCAATCTAGACCCATAAATCTCAGCCAAAGAGCCAGTCCAGCAGCCTTCACCGGTATGACAAGGTGCGTGATGGCTCATCAGACCCTACACCCCCGTACAAGATGCTGCGACGCTCAGACGAAAGTCCTGTCAGCAGACATGGAGACGGCACTGGACACGGCAAGGCAAAAACATCTCAAACAGTTAAAGGGAAAAATGGTAAGCCCGGATCTGGTGGTCTTACACATGCTCACAATTTAAGCTTCACACCAGATGCTTGTGGCTGAAGTCGCACTAATGGCTCTCAGCCTCAGCTTGCTTCAAGGATTTTTTCCCTGACCAACAAAGTCTTCTGATGAATATCAATGTTGCTACAGTTAAATTTAGGATTCTTTTTATTTGTTGATCTCCAATATACTCGGTGGAAATTTTGTCATGCACTCTAATGGTGTGTTCAGACAGAAAGAGATGCAAGTCAGCTTGAGCAAGAAATTTGTATGCATCACGTGGCTTTTGCGGGATGTTGTGTGTCGAGGGACAGAACCGCTGCGTTGGAGAAGGGAGCTAGGGGCTGAGGCTTCTGGAGGAATGAACACTCACTCTGCTCTGATCCAGAGCACTTTATGGGTGACAGGAGAAGTCAGAATAAACTTTTGGGATTAAAAAGTTCATCTGTCTTTACTTTAATTCTGCAGCAGCGAGCCGTGAACGTGCCGGCCTCTACTTTTGAGTGTTAAAATGTACTGTAATTGGTCTCTCTTCATCCATGTTAACTGGAGAGGGAGAGTACTAAATGAACTTACCGAGAGGAAAGGGAGAAAATGAAGAGGGGTTTGAGGGAAATAACAGAACCATAGCTTTTGGTGAATGTGTTGTTAGCCAGAGACTGAACTAAGCTGCAGTTGCTTTGTAGCTTACGACTAATTTTCTTTTTCTTTTTTTTTCTTTTTTTTTTTTTTTGCTGTTTGCATTGAACAAACACAAATGATCCTGTGGTAAAACTTGTGTGATTATGCAAGGTGAAAATTCTCTTTGCTCTCTGTCTGAACACACCGTAACCATTATCATTTGTGTGGGGACGTGACTGCAGAGTCGGTGAGAAGAAAAACACTGACCCAGAGACTGTCATGGAGAACAAAGGGTAGCTTTAGATTAATTTGTCATCTCACCGCCATCAGATCACAGAATAGCTCCTGCTGCTCAAATGCAAATCATGCAAACCTAAAACAATCACAAAATGTGTTGGTTTTTTTTCAGTTGCACCTGTGATGTAGGTTTCACTCCTCTGCAGCACATTCAGTAATTTCCATGATTTGATAAATGGCTTTGTTGCAGGGACCAGCGGCTCTCCTCAGGAGAACTCTCACAACAACAGCTACCATGGCTCTGAGTCGCATGCAAGTCAGAGCAAGCCTGCAGACAGGGTAAGACGTTGTCCACCATTATCTGATTATATACCCACAGCATTTCCTGTAGAAATGGTATGTGGGACATTATGTAGAGGCATCTCTCTCTCTCCGTGTGTGCAGCCATTTTTGCCTCAACAGTTCATGATTCAAACTTCATATACTGTGCACTGTATATTTAACAGTTCCCTGTATAGTATATATGATATAAGATTTTACAGTTCCTCCTTAAAACAGTTTAATTCTGAGAAGATCAGATGCTAAATAACACGACACTGACTGACACTTGTTTCTTAGCATAAGGATTACAGGCCATCCAGGTTTCACGTGGTAGTAAAACTGATGGTGTTAATGTATATGTGATGTGAGTAGGCACGGGAGCACAGCGTATACGTATGTATATACTGTCGGCATGAAATCTATTAACAAGTGACAAATGTGCGGCTAAAAGGCAGGTGTTTCCTCTTTAGTTCACCTTTGTGCATCCATCATGAGAGATGAGGGGAAAATGGATCAGTGAATGAACACAAGCTAAGAGACACAAAGGCTGAGATAATTATGCCCTGTCTGTCCTCCTCTCTTCTCTCTCCTCTCTGCAAGCATGGAGCCGTTTAATTATTCAATAATTGCTAATTGTCCTTTTTGTGGGCTGGTAGTCAAAAACATTTCCTGTTTAATTTCCCAAAGATTTTCTGCATTGTGAGTGCCAGAACTTCAGCATCTGTCTTTGTTTATTGACTCACAGCCCCCCCTTCACTATCTCTCTATGCTATCATAAAGGCCTGGGGCAGCAGATTATTCATAACATAAGTAAACTGTATTAGTCAGAAACAGAAGTGTTGACATGCAACAGTCAATTTAAGAGGATTCAACACTATTTGACTTTGTAACACATGAGAGAGGACAGAGTCCACCACAGTAGTTCTTAACGATAAAGACATGATTAATGTAACGATATCGCAACCAGCTATTTGAGGCTGGACCATAAGGTGAGCCCTCCAACAGCAGTTGGGAGCAGCAGACTGATGAAGTTACATGGATGATGTCGTCGGCCGAGCTTTAGAGTTTCCCCCCAGTGATCATTAGTCGTTCAAATTAAGTCGGTGTCAACCAGAACTTTGGTAATCCAGTAGTAACACTTGTTTTTTTTTTCCTGAAAAAACTGTTGGAAGCGCGAGAGAATAAAGTCTGTCCGGCAATAATCCTGTTGCGAGTTTTGTTCCCCGTGTGAATTTAAGCGCGGCCCTGATAGATGGGGATAAGAACCACTGCTCTACTGACACAAGGGAAGCTTTGGAGGACAGACCCGCTGCTGGAGCTGTGGCCTGGGCTATAAAACAACAGGATTCTGCTGTTTGGGAGCTGTTTACCAGTGGAAGTAGAATTTAGTAGAGTTAAATCATACAGGATTAAAAAAAAATTAACTTCACTCTTGTCTCAACCAGTCAAGCAGCATACCCTTGTGTACCATAGGCTACTGTAATTAAGTCAGTCTCTCTTTATCCTTTTTGACTGCTGACTGTAAGTAAGAAGCTGAACTGAACAGCAAGTTTAATCTTTATTTATGGGGGAAAAAAATCAATTTATCTACCTGTTAGTTCACCGATGTTGACCAAACTCATTTGTGAGGGCAGGGCAGCGCCTGGAAGGTCTTCAGTGCCCACATGCTCGACTTATCTAGTCTGCAAAAAAAAAGGCCGGCGGTTGCGAGCAGATTTTTAGGTTAATGACTCAGTAATTATCTTTGGGACAACATTTTTTTTCTCCGTCATCACCTGGAGAACAACATAACGAGAGTAACAAGAACACCTGACAAACGCGCTGCAGCATTTAACGACTTTAAACACCTCTATGGTGAAGAAAATGCTCAGTCTGTTTCACCTCAGAATCCCTGCACCTGCTCAGCTCCTGCTGCAGCGATGGCCTCCTCTAGAGATGACGGAGCAGCACTGCTGGAGGTGTCATGTTGATAAAACTGCAGAGCCCTCCAACCTCCAGATACTTGCCACTGGGCCTATTTACTCTCTGAATATGAGAGCTGTACATGGCATGATCTCACACACACACACACACACACACACACACATACACACACACACACACACACACACATACACACACACACACGCTTGAAGTATGTAAAATTCCTCTCTACGCTGAAAATGTTTGTAGTATTTGTTCAAAGTCCTATGACTGCATACCCACATGATACTTTGGCGCATGTGCAGCCAAAATAGTCGAACCCTGATTGTCACATTTCTGTTGTGTCTGAAAATCTGAAAATGCAATTTCACACAATTGAAAACCTTTTTTGTGATCATGGTAAATGTCAAATGACATTGTTTTTGTTCGTAGTAATGCCGAGACCCCGCTATAATGTACTATCACTAGTACTGTCTAGATCGATCTTGTTCAAGGCCATCTAATTTCCTCCTTTTAAGAGTCTTTTTTTAAATCTGCCAAAACAGGAGGAGACAAAGTATGCTCTCTTCCTGGAAGTGTTGTAATGACTGGAATATCATCATATAGGTGATCATTAATAATAAACATACCAGTTCCCATCAGCTGAATATCCCATATCCATTATCGAGGGGAGGAAGTGAGTGATGCTTATTTACTGAGGGACTTTCCTTATGTATGCTTAATATAGATATTGTTCTGTGATGACTTTCAGTTTCTCAGTAGTATTGAGGATGTTGTTCATTCACTTCCATATATTATGGAATTGAGACTTGCCAGACTCAAATGACAGAATGTTTAGTCTGCAGTCAGCTTCCAGCTTTCTTTAAGGCTCTCTTTAACCTGCCATCATTCCCCACAGCCTTTTTTTAAATTTTTTTTTATTTTTTTAACATCTCACTATTTGTCTCTCCCAGCACCAGGACCCTGCAGACGACTGGACAGAACACATCAGCTCCTCTGGGAAAAAGTACTACTATAACTGTAGAACTGAGGTCTCCCAATGGGAGAAGCCCAAGGACCTGTTGGAGAGGCAAGCGTTCTCATTATCATGCAGAGTCATACGTTCCAAGATCACACAATGCACCAGTCCCAACTGCAGCCTGCATCTTTTCCCACCGTCACTGTTGTTGCTTTCTGCTTAACCTGCTTCAGGGAACAGCGGCAGAAAGACTCAGTCAAGATGGCGGCAAACAGTTTCCCCAAGGACATGGATTACAGACAAGAGGCCTTGCAGGACAAAGCCACAACAAGTAAGAGCGGCTTGATTATGAAACCAAAGCGATGTGGTTCATGTTTTAACTATGTTTGATACCATTAATGTATTTCATTTCCCACTATTTCCCACTGTTTTCTGTTGTTTCATTCAGTTTTATAAAGAACTCCTTCTGTAAATGGGCCTCATACTCACGTGTTTGTACCATTGATCTGAAGCTCAATTATGAGGCTGTTCTTTAAGTAGGTTTCTAATAAATAATAAATTTGAACAACTTCTGATCAACCCGTATCCATTTCAGACCTATATTAACAGCTTCTAGTTTGAGCACCACCCTCCCCCACTTAGGGATGAGCGATACAGATACTCGCTCATCCCTCATCTTTCTGCTGCACGTATTCCCTCCAAGAAAAGACGATCTTTTGTTTCAAGTAATGCTGTCGTCTTCTGCTCGTCTCCACAGAGACGACATCAGGGGACCAGTCCACATCATCCAACCCTGGCCATTCCTCCTCCTCCTCTTCTCAGAGCCTGAACTCTGCCTCCAGTGCTTTAGGTTCCACCCCCTCCACCATGTCCTTCTCTTCTTCCTCATCGGGGCAGGTGCCCCAGTCTGTCCAGTCCCCGTCACCAGCACTGCTGCAGGACCCGGCCCTCCTGCACCAGCTCCTCCCGGCGCTGCAGGCTACTTTGCAGATGAACAACGGCAGTATGGACATGGCAAAGCTCAACGAGGGTGACGCTTCTTCTTCTTCCTCTTCTTCTTCTTCTCTTTAAACACATAAAGCTGACTTCCAATGTTTATGTTTCTGTTGTATCACTGGGTTCACCGTAGTCTAAAATGTTCATTTCTTACATGTAGTTGCTTTAATGTAACTGTGTGGTTCTGTGTTTAAAAAAAAAAAAAGCAACAACACACACAATGCATTAAGACGGCAGGTTATAGTGGTTCTATGTCACACTGGAGCCACCATGTCTACCTGAAGAACCATACCAACCTGAATATAAGATGAGATGCAGAGCCAGGTGTGCCTCCTCTAGCAGCCTCCTCAGCTGGTGATGCTCAGCTCAAATTCATTGCATCATAACGCTCTGATGAAGACACCATGTCAGAAAGTGTTAGCAAATCCTACTGGGTATTTTTTCTGTTTGGCTATTTTTTTGGTATTCACCGACCAGAATATGATGTTCACAACATCTGGTATTCTTAGTGGATGGACTGACTACCTTCAAGAGCCTGACTGTGTCCTTTTAGTCCTCGATCGGTTCGGTTTGTTTGTAGGATTACGCAAAAGCTAATGGATGGATTTGCATGAAATTTTCATCAGAGATGGACCCTTGCATATCCCAGAGGTGATTACGTTTTGATGATGATAAGAATCTGGATCTGTGAATTTGTTTTTAAAGGGCCTCCGCGGAGGTTTGCGCTCTCTGAGCGACCTTGTGTAGAATTTGTCACTGTTGTTCTCTATGAATGTGCTCACTGATAGGCGCACAGTGGGTTTGCTGTTTCAGTCCTCGGCTCTCCTTTCTAAAAATAGATCTCTCGGAAGAACGGCGTGTTTCTCACTGAACATTATTCGCAGCAGTTATAGGTTGTCACATCATGTGTGAAAATGTATATTCTGAAAGTTTAAAAGTCCCACTGTCCAAAAACGTTTAGAAAACTGGAGGTCGTCTTATTATGTATTTGGCAACATGTGTTCTCACAGCTGTTGATATAGTTTCATACAGCAGCAGAATGTCAATACCCCCCCAGCCTGTATTTGTGTGTTTTGATTGTGTTTTTACGAGGTGACTGGATTCTGTGCTTGTTGTTCAACCACCACGTTCCTCCAGCTGTTTGTAAAATGACATTTACATCAACCAGCTCCTGTGGATGGTGTAAAGATTCATCTCTCCTCTGATTAGTTTGTCATCCTGCCTGTGTGTTCAGACTTAGCCATGTGTGTTTGTATCCTTGGTCACTCACCTTTTCGTGTGTGTGTGTGTGTGTGCGTGTGCGTGTGTGTGCGCGTGTGTGTGTGCGTGGGTGTGTGTGTGTACATTTCCTCTTTCCTCCCTCCAGTCTTGGCAGCTGCTGTCACCCAAGCTTCCTTGCGGTCTGTGCTTCATAAGCTCCTCGCTGCTGGACCTGCTTTCAACATCACTGCTCTGCTCTCAGCTGCTCAGCACTCCAACCAAGGTGAGGCCTCCTCGCTGTTTCTCACAAATCTGCCACACAAACTAATGTGCTGTTTCTTACAAATGATCCTGCTCTCCCTGTGTCAACAAATCATTTTTAAATAGCGTTAACACCCAAGTTATCGAATAGAATTTAATTGTTCATGCTGCTTATGAAGTTTTTAGATCGACTATAACTGTGGAGAAACCGATGTTCTCCCATCCCATAGCTAAAACTAATTATTCACACGCCAATAAAAAAAATCCGACATGGTTTAGGTTTTCATGAGGACCTGTACTGCCCATACTGATGAGATGAGAGAAAAGCATCTTAATGATCTTTGTTTGATCCACACTGACTCCACATCTACCCGTTTCAGCCCAGCACTCCAATCAGTCGCCCGTCTCTCTCACGTCTGATGCGTCATCACCTCGGCCGTACGTCTCGCCACGGAACGGCACGCCGCAGAGCAACCAGAAGTCCTTCCTGGGCGTGCACCCCGGGAACATCACATCCTCACAAACAAGAGTGAGTCGCACAAAACAAAAGTCCAATGTAATGAATGCCTGTGTGAGCCCTCGTCTGCTGCACCATTTCTGTCCGGTTTTGTTTTCATTCCTTTTCGCCATCTGTTCCCGTCTCCTCAGGGCAATATGTCTTCAGGTAAACAAGGATCGGCTCCCTTGTCTCAGACGGCAGAGAAGCGTCCAGAGGACCCCAGGACTCTCCAGCAGAGAAGGTAGAGACGATCGGATATCACTTGAACACACCGTTTTGTTTTGATGGGTTCAGGTTCAGTACGGTTCCGCCTGCAACTGGAAGCACAGTCCTAACAGGTCTCATAAGGAGCATTTGCTTTGGTTGACTGTAGCTCCACAGAATATTACTCACAGCGTGTTCTGTGGATTATCTACACATATATCATCTGGATATTTTTATTACCATTTTATTACCATTGATCCTCTAAATTTAGCACTTTATCATCATATGGTTTGTATGACTTAAAGACCAGCTTGTAACCACTGCAGTTGTCCCGGAGCCCATGACTTCAGTGCCCCCCCCCCCCCCCCCCCCCCCCCCAAAACCCCATTTTTGTACCCCTTTAAGTCTTATGTATCTTGTCTTGTCATCTTATTATTGTCTTCAGTTGTCTTTCGGGGACAAATTAAGTTGAAGTTGAGTTGGAAAGATGAACAATACGTAAAATAATGAATTGCTGCAGGAGTCCAATGTGAACACATAACATAAATAATTGTACCTTTTCCTTCCCCACTAATATACCAAAGCATCAGTATTATTAGGGAAGCTGCAGTTGGATTTTATTGACGCCATTCACAGACGGTTAATCACTTGTCTCGCTCCACCAGCCAGGAGATTCTGTGCATGGGATCGAACGCATCTGGTGCTGCATTGCCCCACGCCCCCTCCAGTAGCACCAGTCAAACCCAGGCCGACGCCACCGGCTCGTTCACCCCCACGCTGGCAGCTCACTTTGACGAGAACCTTATCAGACATATCCAAGGATGGCCTTCAGAGAACACTGAGAAACAGGTACCGTTCACCACAGAGATGGTTACATGATACAGAGCTGACTATCACTGGTCTTCATAGCTGTAACCAGCTTTTTTTGTCCTGCTTCCACTGTGGATGCTGGATTCCAAAATCTACCAGGTCCTCGGTTTTCTTTTCTTTTTACCAGCTACTTTGTTTTTTTTCCCAGTGGGATTGTGAAGCATGTTAAAAATAATTGGTTAAAACAAAGTCTACGATATTCATTCAGTGGACTATTTTGATTTCATGAGGTAAAGGTTAACTCTTATGAGCAGTAATTACGTTACAGTTATCTGAAATTAACCTTACCAGTAATAAGTGAAATGTTGAAATGAAGAAATTACATTTTGACTCGTGGAAGATTGATTGTAGATATCTTTAATTAGAGTTACTCCTCAAAATTTCATTACGAATGTTGGATTGAAATTCTAACTAGTTAAAGAGCAATTGTTGATGTCTATTAAAACTGCTGATTCAGTGTTAAAAGCATGTCAGAGTGAAATAAGACTCAGGATTATAAATCCCTCTGTTATTCTATTGTTATGTACCTACATCCATGGCTGATAGGCTGATTTGGCCATTCTATGCTAGCACAGCATAGTCTTTTAGAATTTGACAAAACAAACAAACATCTCCTCACACTTACTTGGTGTTTCTTGGCTTATGGCCTCTCTCAGATTGCGTCTTTAACGTAGAGCCTAAATGGGCCTTTAGTCGTCCTTGTGATAAGTCTTTTTCTTAAATAAAACTTGGACAAGTAAGGTTGAGTAAAAACTTTGAGCTCAACGTTGACTTTGGTTTAGTTCAGAATCAAACTCTGGAGGATAATGTTGACCCTTGTTATTTTGAACGTGAAAATCTTATGGTGACCTGACGATTATCACTCCTGTCTTTCCTGCAGGCGGCTCGGTTGCGTGAGGACATCCACAACATGGGCAGCTTGTACATGTCTGAGATTTGCACAGAGATGAAAAACCTCCGCTCTCTGGTCAGAGTGTGTGAAATTCAGGCCACACTGAGGGAGCAGAGGTGAGTCAGATGTTACATTTACTACAGAGATCCAAGTTAGCCCATGCCGTTCACATCATTCATTCATATACTCTCCCCCCCCTCCCTGAACCACAGAATCCTGTTTCTGAGGCAGCAGAGCAAAGAGTTGGACAAGCTGAAGAACCAGAACTCCTACATGGTGTGAGGAGCTGAGCGGAAAAGAAAAGGACTGGGATGGATGGATTCAAATAGCGATTACAGAGGAGGAATAGACATGGACAGCAAGTTGCCACATTCTGTTTACTCTCCCCACCATAGAGCAACTGAGAAAAACTGTTTGAAGACAAAGGAGACGGCGGCTGACGAGGCAAAGCTCCCATCATTCCTGAACATGTCTTTTTTTTTTCTTTCTTTTTTTAAATAATTTGATTTACCAGTGTTCACCACATGAATTGCTCTCACTTGAAAGACGAAACTCGAGGATCCACCGAGCTGGACACTTAAACCAGCGGACACACGTGACCCGAGGCTCCTTTCAAACGGCACCTTTTCGGACTGTGAAAATTGGATTGTTTGTATTGGGTTAACTTGTTTTCTGGTGTGTTTTCTGATGTGTAGTGGTCAGGAAAAGATTACAATTCATTCTTGATAAAAAGGAACTAAAACAAACCATCTCATATTAACCAGTGTGACACGGTTCTGACGGGGTTTCAACAAACTTGTTTGCTCCCCGGTCTTTTCAGACAGACTTTGTCATGCGTTGAAATGTAAGGATTCAGTGGCAGTGATGTTAATAATGTTATTTTTTAGTCACTATACTCGTCAGTGGTTTTGCCATCCCAGTGTGTCGTAGAGCTGGTTGGTTTCATACATCATGAGATTAGTGGAGACCTTTGGCAAGACCTTTCTGACAATACTTAAATGTACTTCAGTTATTTGGTCCCAGTTGAATCTGTGTAATGGTTCCAGTGTTACAAATTTCACTTGGGAGCTATTGCTAGTTACGTCAAACACACTCCAGATGTTTGCAAGCCATTCTAATAAAAACCCTACATTATTGGACCTAGGCTGGCTGCTAGTACATATGAGGTTATAATCATTTGTTGCCCTGCTGGCTGCTCTCTGCTATTTGTCTTTTTTTTTTTCTCTTCTTTTTTGTTTTGGTAGAATTGTCAAAATTTTGTTTTTCTCCCAAAATCGGGGAAATATTTCATCCATTGTGTGCAGCTTAGCAAGAGATAAAAGAAAAGTGACAGAATTAAGTCATTTAAAGCTAATTTATTGTTATACATGATTGATTACGTCCTTGTAGTCATAATGGAAAGACAATTTATTTTTTCAAAAAAAAAGAAAAGAAAAGAAACCCATCTTTTGTTCTTTTTTTTTTTGTTCAGTTCTCATGGATACATCCGTTTCATCAACTGACTCCGGCCGGATTAGGCTGCTGATTTTTAACGGGTTTATTCATGATGAGAGGGTATAGATTTGATATGAACGCCACATTAAACTGCAGTCGTATACACTTCTACACCCATAAATCAACTTCCTTTGTCTCTAGGCTGTTCTTTTCCTTGTCTTTGAAGAGTTTCCACCACATCTGATGTGCACACTTTTTGGGGTGGGTGGGTGGGGAAGGGTGGGGGGGGAGGGCTTTGTATTCCATGAAATATGAAAATAAAATATTATACCACCTTCTTGTTTAACTTGTGCTTGCTGTTCTGGTGTTTGAGACTTTGAGGGTATTTGTGTGTTTGCTGTATACCCTGGGGAAATTTCCCTATAAATTATGCATTTTGCAAATCTGCTAAATTGAAAGTGAGTAATTATGCAGCTGGAGGAGGGTTAAAGTGACAGCTTTTAGAAATGTAATGTGCAATGCGATCAGACCACGCACTTTGCCAATAACTTGTCAGGTTAATGTGTCTCCATGGTCTGCATGGGTTTGGAGCAGCATGCTGCACGTTGAGACCCACATTGGGTATCTCTACAGTTCCATCTCCAGCCACTAGATGGCAAAAGTGAGCGGCCTTACCTTGAATCTGCTTCTACTTATGTGTGCATTTGTGTTCCATCAGATTAAAAACCTATTACTGTACATGTCAGATTTAAAATGTATCTTAAACAAAAGCAGAAGACTAGATAAAATCAGATTCAAGTTGACCTGTGCTATGATTCTGGGCCAACTCTTGAGGCAATGCACATATAAATGCACACAGATGATATAATAAAATAGAACGGCTGATTGACATGACGAAAGCATGATAAAAACACTTGAAAATTGTGGGTTCAAAATGTCAAAGTGTATCAAGGATGACACTGAACTTTTACTTGGAATGCCTCAGCAGCTTTTCCTGCTCGTACAGTTCCATAGAAGTTGTGAGCCTCCTCTGAACACAGGTCAGCTCACAGGATCTTGGCAATCTGTTAAAGAATAGCAATACTTATACCAATATGCAAGATAAAACTTGAACTTGTTTTTTTTTTGTCCAGATGCAACTCTTTCTCTAATGGCTTTATCAAAACCATCTCTGGTTAAACTTCAGAAAGAGACCAAACATTTAGGGATGATTTAAAAGCAGATACTGGATTTTTTTTTAGGTTTCTAGTCCAATTTTAGTGTCAAGAAAATGTCATGACAATACTGACCAATATTATTTTGTGATTAAGATGCATACTGAATGAGATATGTATACAGTTTACAGAAAAACACACTTGTGAGTTCTCTCAAAGAAGAAAATAATAAACCCTGATCACACCAGCATTTGAAATTGCTCTATTTTATGTGGCAAAATCAATTAACTGCAATGCAATAACTGTGATCGGTGGACTCCACACAACGTACACAATTTGTCATTGATTACCTTCATTGCTCAAAGCTGTGAGTGGGATTTGCAGTGTTTATCAATCGCATGCGGTCTCACAGTGTAGAGAGCCAAAGAGTCCAACCGTGTTGCACCATCCACTTTCAGTTTTCCTCTGTCAGGGTTTACAGCTGCCCTACAAAGGAGGAATGCTTTGCAGACAATAATAGACTCTGACTAGGAGAGGTTCATGGAGATAAACATCTAATTCTCCAGTTGGGTACCATTCCAGAGCAAGAGAAGGCAACGAGCTGACGGAGTTAGAAGAGCTAGAATGAACGAGAAACAAGTGGAAAACATGACGGGGGATTGTCATTTCTGTTTGTTTCATGCATTCATTTGATCCATGCAGATCTTATGTGTTCATGTGACAACCTGTCCTGGTCCCAGCACACCTCAGCTCTTACCAAAGGAGCCCTGCAGCATCTGCACTTCCTGCGGCGGATGAGGAGAACACATTCCCTTTCGCTTCCTCACCACCTTCTGCAAGGGCACTATAGAGGGTGTACTTATCCGCCGCATCTCTGTCTGGTACAGGAACTGTAATTTCTCCGACTAGACGCGCCGGCTACAATTCACCAAACCCGCTTCACTGAGCTTCTAGGACCAAATATTCTAACAAAGCACTCTGATTAATTGTTCTGGGCTTCTTTCTGGTGAGGCTTTAGTGGTGAAACTGTGACCTCACTAAGGTGACCCCCAGGGATTAGGTTTTGAGCCCCTGAGATTTCTGCCACTCCCATAATTCAAGGCCCTCAGAACATTGAAATGATTACAGTCAGCAGCATCTCTTTCACTGAACAGTATCCCTGTGACCATGAATAATCTGCAGACCACCATCCTAGGAGTTTGTCTATAATTTGAAGACATCATCCCAATGACAGCTGTTCTGTGGATGGTCCAGAGTAAATGTTTCTGGAAAGAGATGTCGCTGTTGATTTTTTAAATGTAGGCCTAGTTTTTCAGTGCCAAAATTCCACTCACCACTACTCTTGGAGAACGATATCACAAAACCAATAGACAAACAAAACCATTTGCATGACTCAGCACCAGGGGTAACTGAAAAAATATGTCTTCTGCATCCTCTTTACCATATCAAATATATCAGATAATGTACTTGAGAATTCTTGTTTTACGGTTCCCGAGTTTTAATGTTTATATGCTGAAAATGCTTAATTTGCATCTTATGTTTTGTTTATATTCAAATTCACTAAATTGCAAAAGTGAGCATAAGCAAAGGGTAAACGTTTCTTGGAACGTTCTTGTTTTTACCAGCAGTCATTGCGATACTGTACATACTTTGCCGTTTTACTGTGGAGAAACGTTAACGTTCCACATCCATCAAAGGAGCACCTTTCCATAGTCTTGCATTGGTCAGCAGTGGCCCCCTTTGAGAACTTGATTTGTGTATTCAAAATTTCTCATTTCTCATTTATGAATATTTAATCACAGCACGGCCCTGAGACGATGCATCAGCAGCTGCAGAGATAAACCAAAATGTGTCGACTGGAGCTGCTTCATTTTTCCTCATATTCAGCGATGTCATTTGCAGCAGTGAACTGCTCCCATTGCAATTCAATCTGCAGCAGCTTCTATGCTAGTGATTACAGCCTAATCACTGGCATAGAGGTAAACAAAAATAAATTTCTTTGTTTCATTCAGTGATCTATGACTAAGGATGGACCCGTTGGTTTTAGTATTAGTCTCGGCATGACAAACAAAAGGATGATGTGCTGGCATATGCATCTTCTAAATAAAATAATTTGTGTTTGCAGTAACAGGTGTCTTATGGCCATATACAGCAATGACACATTGTAATTGGAGAGTCCCATTGATTTATATTAACCCTCAAGCGACCAAGCTATTTAAGTGACTAAAATGACCATGTGGGGTCATTTATGACCCCGTTATATTTTCGACAGGACTATTTTTAATGTCTCTTTGTGTGTTTATCATACCTGTCCTGCTTCCTTTATCTGTGACAGATAATCAAAAATGCTCTGGTCTAATGTCAGACATATGATCTTCACTGTCCGATGCCGACTCATGGCCCTCAAGGCTTCTGCAGCAGTGAATCTTCTTACTCTAGGTCTGTCAGTCATGGTTCACTACATAACATAACAATGTAGTGTTTGGAAGTGGAAAAGTGCAATGAAATCAAGGCCTATTATATAAAAAAAAACATACATATCTTTATAACCACACACAACTTTCCACTATCCTTGCCACACGAATGGGCCTATTCCGGTAAAAAACAACAACAACAACTTTGAAAAGTAGGAAACATTTTCCAATTAAAAATAACATAAATGAGCCCACTGATAATGACCCTGAGTTGTGTGATGCCCCCTCATGCTCTTTTTTTACATTACTGATACCAAGGCCTGATATCAGGGATTGTTATGACCCCATGGGTCCTCTTGGGGGTGACATGTTACCAACCTGTCCTTTTCTGCAGGAAGGTGATTGGGTGACCTGGAACACATGTGGCACCCAGTAGTTCCTGGTTTACTTGAGGCTTCCTTCACTGGCTCTGGTGAGTTGTAGCAATTCTTTTAAGATTTTACTGTTTGTTTTCAACTCTTTAAAGGTTGAGCACCATCTTATATCTCTAATGTGAGCATTGTGTGTCCATCTTATTCAAAGACTGTACAGCATATTGGTCAACTCTGTTGTTTTTAAATGTGCTTTATAAATAACGTTGCGTTGAGTAGTATCTGACAAGATAGTAAAATCAGAAGTAATGGAAATATAACCATCACTATACTAACATTCTGTACAGCAGCGTGTGAGACAGGAAAGTGCATTGCCGTTTCCCATATTTTCACTTGTGTTAAATGAACTCACACTGACCTGTTTCATCATTCCATATTACGATTGTGAACTTTTTCTCCAATGTCAGCAGGAATTTAAAGTTCTGTCAATGGTACTGCAAGATATTGCCCTTTTTGCCCATGAGGCAGCTCAGCAACAATGCACTTCATCATTCCATAAACCCTGATAGGCTTGATCACTGTCACCTTATATAGCAGCCAATATATCTCCACACCAGTTTGATTGATAGATCCCATCGCTCCTGCCTTCGATCCATCGGTGTTCGCTTAATACAGCGCAGGTTAAAGGTCATCTTCATCTACTCTTACCCGCTCTGTGTTTTCGGTTTGTTCTCTCCTGGAGACTTGTGTAATGTCTCTTCTCATGCTGCACCTCAATCAGCCTCAATCAGTCAGACTGTGTGAGACACTGGGCAGTCCCCGTGTCCTCTGGCCCCTTTTGCCTGCAGTGTCCTTGGGGCACATAGGTAACTGTGCTGATGACCTGCCATACTATATTTATCACTGTCATAGCTTTATTTATGGGTCCTTCTGGTATAAGTGAGCCATCTGTGGGCTCAGCCATTATCCCTGTCTTTTATTCACTACTCCTCCCCTTTGCTCTTCAAATCAACCTCTTCTCCCCATCGCACCCGTTTCTATATGTTTTTCTGTCGTCCTCTCTTTCCCTTCCTCACCCACGACATCATCGACCCCCCTGCCACTCCTCTCTCCCGTCCTGCCTGCATGCCAGGGGGCATTAAAGTGACTGATCTTCCCTAAAACACAACACGGTGTGGATGGGGGGGAAGCTCTGGTTGACTTTGTAAAACTTTTGATTAATGAGAGAGCTGATGGCCGGTGCCTTTTTAAGCTGACATTTAGGCTGTCATTTGAGAGACATTGGAGGTGAGACAGGAACATGTGTTACCAGGCAGACACTCTGTAGCTGCAAACATTTTAGTCCACAGTGCACCTTTGATTAGCATTTCTATACAGTGGAATAATTGGTTGCAAATTGAGAGGTAGGGAGTCGATGATGTCCTCCGCCAAGGAGGTAGTGTTGGTATACCGGCATTGGTTGGTTGGTTTGTTTTGAGTTTGCCTGTTTCTGGCTTTGCATTCTCTGAGTGCAGAGTCTAGTTTACCAGTGTAAACATTGTCTCATCAGCTATTCAAATCACAACTCATCCTCTGTTGCAGTGAAGCACCTAAAACGACAACAAAGGCTTTCACAGTTGGAATTGCCTTTCTGCAAGTGTCCGTATGCATCTTTTATTTGTATTCATTTATTTCCCAGACTAATCTATGATTTCTAGCCCCGGGACATGGAAATATGTTATCTAAACATTGATTGCTCGTTTCTTAAATAACTTGCATACAGAATGCATAAAAACATCGAGTTATTGTTGAATGTTGATGACTTTTTGCCCCAAACCAAAATTGCACAGAGTGATTTTGTTGGGTTACCAGGTGCTCATCCCTGTGAAAAAAATCATTTTTCTTTAGGAATAAAAGAGGCAAGATGTTTTTGTACAGATATCTCAGGATAATAAGTTAGACTTGCTACAAAGCAGAGGTGGTGTTTACTTTAGAGCAACCATGGATTCCTTTACCTGTCAATCAAATAAATATGACCTGCTGTAAACCTCCTTATTCATAGATTCACAGCAGCTCTGGTTGTGTGCAAGATAGAGGATACACATAATGTATGGAAATCCACAGACACACCTGGGCAGCATGTTGGTCATGTCAGTCTCATGACTGCCAGAAACTGTAATAATACAAAGTCACCACAGGGGAGTGCTGTTAGTCAGTGGTCAATGGTTGATCCAAGTGTGAGTGAAATTCAAGGGTTAGGTAGAGAAGGATGCACATGGATGGTTCGGAGAATGGTCCCTGTTATCTTGATTGTCTTAAGACTGATACGTCAAAATTGTGCACCTATTTGATAGGTTGAAAGCCAAAGGGCACCATCCTGGCCTTCTAGGTCACCTTTGTACAGCTTGTAGTGTACAATCCCTGTTCCAAAAAAGTTGGAATGCTCTATAAAATATGAATAAAACAGAATGTGATCATTCACTAAACCGTTTTGCCATTTAATTCAATAGAAAACACCACAAAGACAATATATATATCTAAAGTTGTACCTCATCAGCTATAAATTGTAAATATATACTTATAATTAATTTTACACTAGAAACATGTTTTTAAAAAGTTGTGACAGGGGCAACAAAACAATGGGAAAGTTGTAGAGTGTTGGTAACAGGTGACATTACCATGATTGATATGAAAGAGGCTCGAAAGGCTCAGTCAATCACAAGCAAAGATGGGGAGACAGTTTGAGGACATTTCTCAACATGCAATGTCAAGGAATTTGAGGATTTCACCATCTTACAGTCCATAATATTGTCAAAAGATTCAGAGAATTTGGAGAAATCTCTTCTCATAAGCACGAAAACCAACAGTGAATGTCACCTTCGATCCTTCAGGCAACACTGCATTTAAAAACCAACATGATTCTATGAGGCATATTACCACATGGGCACTTTGGGAAACCGTGTTCAGCAAACACAGGTTGCATCTGCACATGTGAGATAAGATGAACAAGCCATGTATCAACTACATCCAGAAACATCGCAGGCTTCTCTGGGCCTGAGCTCATCTGTGATGACGCAAGTGGAAAAGTGGCCTTTTGTCCAATTTCAAATAGTTTTTGGAAATCATGGATGTAATTTCCTCCTGGCTAAAGAGGAAAAGGACCATCCAGACTGTTTGAAGCGCAAAGTATAAAAGCCAGCATCTGTGACGGTATGGGGGTGTGTTAGTGCCCACGGCATGGTTAACTTAAACATCTGTGAAGGCACCATTAATGCTGAAAGGTACACACAGGTTTAAGACCAACATATGCTGCCATCCAGATGACGTCTTTCTCAGCTAGTCCCTTCTTAACTCCAGCAAGACAATGAAGTATATCAAGCAAGAATGGGACACAATTCCAATTTCAAAATTTCAACAATTAGTGTCGTCTCTTCCAAAACGCTTACTGAGTGTTGTAAAAAGAAAAGGTGATGAAACACAAAGGTAAACGTGACCCTGTGCCAACTTTTTGGAAATGAGTTGCAATGGTTGAAATTCAGAATGAGCGCATTTTTCTAAAAAACAATAAAGCTGATCTTTGTATTTAATTAATTTAGGTTAAAAATGATGCTTTTTTGGAATTGGGATTGTCGTTAGGCTTTAACTGTGGGAGGTGGAGGTGTGTGTGTTTAGACGAGAGCACTGGAATTATGTGTCTAATCATTTAACCTAACTCTTACTTGTGTTGACAGGATAGTGATGCTCTTCTTTTTCATGTGTTTGCCTTATAGTGTTTGTATGAATATGGTCTCTTGATTAACCATTGAAAAGATGTTGGGGCTCTTTTCAACTACTATTACTATTACTATTACTACTATACACAGTGGGAATCATCCTTTTGTCTTACATATTGTGCAAGATATTATCTAAGCAAGATATATTTCACTTACATTAACCAGCGGTATCTCATGCACACATCTGAGGCATGGAGGAAGGAGTCAGGTGTTTATTGATTTACTTGGTTTCCTCAAGGCAACACTAACCCGCCCTCATTTTGACATTCACATATTTTCTTATCCATCAATAGGCGAACATTAACCTGTTTTCAGAATATTGTCATATTCCACCTTTATATAGTGATGCACAAGAGAGCTATGTGCATATTGACAGGAATTTAGCCAAGGAGTATGGCTCGCTGTTAGTTATGAACTCTTCAGTTCAACATCAGTTGGTGTCATTTACTGTTTTAGAGAGATGCTGCTTTTTACTGCCCTTTCAAAAGGTTTTTATCAGAAGATCACCTGTGTTTTGTATTACTAAGCCAACATCAACAGTTGTAAGTGCTGGGATAAACTATAAAATCTGTTTTAAACAACCACTGACACATCCAATACCCACTGATGACTAATAAAGTCATTCCACCCCAGGCCAAGAGAATTTATTTAAGTAATTTTGAAAAGCCCTGAGCTGACAGTACTCAGCAAGAGTACATTAATGGACCTGATGCCATTGTAGCCCACTGATGGCCTTTAAATGTTACTGCTTAATAACAATGAATAACTGGGAAATCCTCTAACAACACGGAACAGCAGTAGATCAGAGCAATTAGTAGTTATCTATCTGTCTGTCTGTCCATCTATCCATCTATCCATCTGTCCATCTATCTATCCATCTATCATTGTCATATAATAGTTACAGCACCTCTGTATGGCTCATGGGGCTCCAAGTTGCTTAGTGTGACAAATAAGGTTTTACAATGAGAAAAGCCTTGTAAAGCCAAGAGCTTGCTGCTTTACCAGTGGGCATCTTATAATTTAAAGTGTGAACAGGGAGCACTGAGGCCACAAGTAGCAGCTAAATGATAATGGCCTGTCTTAACCATGGCTGTATTGTAAGAACTCCATCCTGTATTGTAATAAGTAATATTATAAAGAGTAATAATTGGCCATGTTTGCACTTAGAGGTGTCCTATGAACAGTTTTATAGATGTCTTTTTTATTATGTTAGTCTATAGGGGGACATGTTTTATTCCAAGCCTGTTTCGCCTTTATTCTGCTCCGATGGTCTGTTTGAATGCAATGACGGCATAACGGGTGGGTCAGTTTCTTCCACCTCTGTGACGCCTCGGGACGTAGTAACAGCGGTGAAACAGGCGTCTGTATGACTGGAGTGTTGCGGAATGGGTGTGACGTTGTAGTAATATGTTCAGGTGCGCGACCTTCCCCGGGGAATTTGACAATGCTGCAGCAACAAAAATAAAGCAACAGGCTCTGATAAATTTGAGTCTGGTTTTAGGGCGGGTCATAGCGCGGAGACAGCTCTTCTCAGAGCTTCTTTAGCAGCTGACAAAAGCAATGAATATCCCTTTTATTGCTTTTTTTCTCTGTGGCCATTGGTGAATTTAGATCCTCTATCTCCCACTTCTCTAATGGAGTGCATCAAGGCTCAGTCATTAGCCCATTACTATTCTCCATTTTATGCTACATCTGGGTCAGTCTTTTAGTTTTTATGTAAATGGCTCCCGGATCTATTTTTCATTTTCCAATGACACAATACATTTGACTGAAATACCATCCTGTTTTATGGATGTTAAACTTGTCTCTGTCAACATTTCCTTCAGTTAAAGAAATGCCATGTTCAGCACTGGAGTGGAGGACGTGTGATCGCCCATCAGAACTGTCTGTCCACTATCCAGATGTACAGTGTGGTACTCAAGACCAGAGTGTCAAGTTGTCAGATCAGTTTCATGAGGGGGAGATGTGTCTTGAATACTGAGCTAAAATCAACAAACAGCATTCTGATGTACTTGTTATTTTCAAGCTGTGTGAAGCCTGTGTTAAGGGCAGTGGCGATGGCATCCTCCGTGGATCTGTGGGCTCTGAATGCAAAGTGGTGAAGGTTGAGACTGGGTGGTTTGTTGTTAAATTGCAAAGAACACAAAAGCCTCCGATTTTGCGGCTTTTGTCAGCACACGTGCTTTCACAGCTCCAATGTCACAAACCCACTTTCATGGTTTTTCATGTGCTTTTCTTTCAATCAAAGTGCAGCAATCAATTTGACTCAGGCATGTCTATTATGTGTTAATGTCTGAATCTTACAATGATATCATTCAGGGGTCTCTGAATGTATCCAGGAGCTGCACCAAAGCTATCAGGACATTTAAAAAAAAATCTAAATCCAAGGTAAGCGTACCTCCCAATGTGCTCATCTCCCTGCAAAACATTTTCATCTCCAGGGTTTTGTTTTAAGGTATCGATCATCAAATGGTAAGTTAAAATCTAATAACCACCTCCACGCCAAGATCCTGAGGCAAAGGAATGTAGCTCCACTACTAGTATATAATATATCCCCTTAACTAATCTTTCTCTTCCCCTTCCTCTACTTTTTTTTCTTCTTTCTTTATAAACATAAAAAAAAAAGACTGGAACTGGCAAAGGTTAGCGAGCCAGTAAATTGTGCAGTCGTGATACATTGCACTCGACTATGAGAACCTTTGCCTTGGTGGCAGACATCTCTTTGTGACTTGCATTTTTGGTGCATGCGGACTTTCTGAAATTTTGACAAAATAGCATTAATGTCTGAAGCTCCCACACAAGCAGTCTTACCCAGAGTGTGTTGTCCTGACGACCCAGTAGAGGTTTGCACTACAACAGTATGATGACCCCAATTCGATTACAAGAAACACTTAGCAGAACAACAAAACACTCATCACAGAGTGGAGCTACTTTAGAAACACCTCCTGAGCTCAGTGACGGGGGAGGAAAGCTTCAGGGCAACATTAAAAAGAAAACTTACATCTGTGGCGTATACTGAGACCGACATAACAGAGGGCTGATTGCAAGTAGTTGAAGGAAAACGTGTGTTCTGCTGGTTTTAAAGCAGTTTTACTGTGCAAAGTAAAGAAATGCTGTATTTATGGCTTGCTTTTACAATGCATAAAGTAGCATTTCTGGCATAAAATCATTTTGTTTTCAAATTATATGAGTTGAATTGTACGAGGGCGGCACAATGGCATAATGGTATAGCACTGTTGCCTCACAGCAAGAATGTCCTGTGTTCAAATCCACCTGAGGACCTGGGACTTTAATGTGTGGAGTTTGCATGTTCTGCCCATGTCTGCATGGGTTCCCTTTGGGTTCTCCGGCTGCCACCAAAAACATGCAATATAGGTGAATTGGTGACTCTAATTTGCCTCTAGGTGGGAATGTGAGTGTTGATGGTTGTTTGTCACTATGTGATGAACTGGCGACTTGTCCAGGGTGTGCCCTGCCTCTTGCCAAATGTCAGCTGGATTAGGCTCCAGCCCCCCCCCAGCAACACTGACTGAGTATCATGAGTGATGTTTCTCAGAATCATTTGATAAATAATTTAAACTGATGTCCACAAGATTGATATAACATAGTTGTTTTTAGTGTTTATTTTACATAATATATCTGTTATTGCACTGTTTAATGAGCATTTATCAACAATAATATGCTGTAGTTTAATGAATTTGGACTGTCAAATCTGTAGTTTTACAGTTTATTACATGTAATTTGGTGGTATGGCTATCGACTATAATATCGTCTTTTTTATTTTACAGTGGATATAAGGACACTGTTATGATGATATACTGATAATCAAATGTTTTTTGTACTCTTAATGATGTCTTAATGCTCAACTAAATTAACTATTGATCTCCCCAGAGCTGGAAACCCCACACAACAAATACACACACGTGTTGTGACATGAAAACGATAAAGAGGAGCTGGGCAAGGCTGTCCCTTGTGTTTAGGTTGACTTATTTTCCTTTTCCCTCATTTAGTTGATGCCTCTCTGTAGTCCACTGCATCACTTCCATGATATGGCCTGAGCCATACAAAGCACTTATGTGTGGCTCATGGGGCCCTAAGTTGCTTAGTGTGACTAAGGAAGGCTTAGAAAGGGAGAAACATAATTAAGAGCCTTAACAGCCAAAAGTTTGCTGCCTCACCAGTGAGCCCTCTTCTACTTTAAAGTGTGATCAGGGGGCATTGAGCACAGATTCAGTAATGTCAGTGACAGCAATACCAAGCTTTATTACCTAACAGTCATTAAAATAAGCCACCATAAGCTAGTCATACCCATGGATGTGTTGTAAAGATTAAATACTGTACTCAAAGATGGCATCTAGTCAAACAAAATGTAATGGGACTAGTTATTGACCTTGTTTTTGAGCCCATGTTTAATATCATATTTTTAACAGTGGTGAACCCCTCCAGGTTCTTGCTTGTGCACGACCCTTTAAAGGATGCCCCCGATCATAAAACAAATGATTCATCTCATGTTCCCAGGTCTAAGATTTAAAATCTTGGCAGGTACAGAATAATTTGCAGCAATAATTTGCAAAGGAAAACGTTTGATTGGAGGATTTGATGGGAGATGGTCAGGTGTCCAGGGTTGAGGCGGTGGAGGTGGAAATCTTCGCACTACTGAAATGACAGCTGAAGATAAACAGAGAGAGAGGATATTTTAAAGTTTGACAGCCAACAAATGATTGGCTAAAGGTGAACGTGACAGATTGTGGTTGGATGAAGAGAATTGAACGAGTGAAGATTAAAGCTTGTGATTTAGAGGACGTGCACAAACGTTTGCGAAGCTAAAGTACCAGAACGGCATGCTATGAGTTTACATTTAAGAGCAGGGTACCGGTAGCTTCTGCACAGTGAAAAACTTGTGTGTGGTTGAGTGAATTAGAGGTTAGCAGTAAGTTGTCAATCTGGCAATAAAAATATACAGTACAGGCTACAGTGTGTCAGTTCATATATGCTGCAGCTTCTCGAGAACAAGAAAAGTCTCAAAGCCTCCTCTGCTGTTTACATAACTGGTGTAAAGATGAACGCTGTTATTCCCAAGCTAAGAGTCGACCTCGGTCATGGGTGAAAACAAACATCCCCCCCTGTGCTTCCTCACTAAGGCCTGGAAGCCGAGCAGGAAAGGATGCATCTGTAGAACGGTGAACAGTTTCACTGGAACTACTTAGTGCGTGTCCATTATTAGTAATTAATGCACACCCTGCAGCCAATCAGAATTAACTATTCACCCAGACAATGGTATAAGTCCTGATAATGGGCACCTTGTCGGGCAGAATCCCCTACTTAATTCAGTTAGTTCATACATTTATTAATACAAGCAATTTAGGATTCCACCTACATAAAATTTCAGATGCATGTATTTGTTCATCCTCACTGAGAGCAGAATGGTACCAGTTCTTTAAAAAATTTTTTTTTTTTTTTTACAATGAAACTCGTAATCAGATGCAACCATTGCCATAATAAACATTCTATGCCTAAATACACTTATCTGGATCCCCATTGGCTGATTTAAGTTACATCAACGTTTTTTACATTTTTTATTATTGTGTTTTATTCCGCATAACTTTGTGTTTAAATGTGATGGGTCGATAGAGTAATGCTTTCCAAAGGGATTTGTCATCGAGTCTGTGTCATAAATATCAACGAATATCAATGTGCCGTCCAATCAGGAGAATCCCTCCCACTTTATGCAAGTTTGAGTTCCTCTAAACTCTGCAAACTCTGCAGCCGGCCCTAAATGTTCCATGCATGGTATTTCGACTTCAGCAGTCAGTGCAGTTGAATTTGATTAAAGAGACGTCACAAATGAGATCATCAAACGTAAAAGATTTATCTCAAGGTCTAGCTGAAAGATGGATTGTTTTGCTCCTGACCGTACTTCATGGCTCTTAAGCTGCAGCGTATTGCCTTTCTCCATCTTCGTCCATCTTTAACTCTGACCTATCTCTACCGTTATTATATAATATATCCCTTTACCTTCTCTTTACTGGCTTCTTCCCTCCTTGTTTGTGATAAAAACAAACATATTTCTCTGATATAATTAACAACTGTTATCTCTAAAAAGACCCGGTGACCGGTGAGGGTGAGCGAGCCAGGAGACCGCGGAGGCTGTATTGATGATACACTGCACTCGAAGATGAAAATCATTAGTTCTGCTGGCAAACGTGTCCCTTTGTGATTTGTGCTCCAGCAAGGCTGAGCCAAGGCCATGAGTGGAAATAGAAAGAAAAGGACTGATTAAATATGTCTAAGTTAGTCTTTTTTTTGTGCATGCTTGATCATTTGACAAAAAAAAAAAATCCTAATGCTGATTCCTTGCGATGCCTGTAATTAGACATCAGAGTGAGCAACACTGGTGCCAAATTACAGGCTTGTATGACTGAAGTCTGATGAAGTCAGTTTGATTGCATGAAACACTTAGAACTAAACACTTATTACTGTATTAGGCCACATTTACATGACAAAGTTTTTTCTATTGCGTTTTCAAAACCTTCTGCATTCACACAGCATCGTTTCAGAAACGATCCCCGTACACATGGATCTACAAAAACTATTGAAAACGCTGTCGTCTGTACGCCAAGGCAGTAGTTGGTGGTGTAACTTTTCAAAATCAACATTACAGAGTAGGATCATAGTGGTGGTTCAGCAAACCTACATAGGAGGAGTGTTTAATAAACTCAACAGAGTCTGCAGCACAAACAAAACCAGACAGTCCGACATTGTTTTTTCTGGTATTGTTCTGGCCATAGTGGGCTGTTTGCTGTCTGCATACGCAAATAAGGCTGACAGGAACCATAATAGGCATGCATGAAGCGGGGCTGTGTCGTTGTCGTCTTCAGCGAATTTGCAGTTTCCCTGTTTGATAATCAGTCTGCAACAGAACCTATGTAGCAAACTTCACCTGCTGTTCTTGTCTCTGTATGGAAGCTTTATTGATATTGTCGTAAAAGTGTTTTTAATTTGCTGAGTGAAAGACTTTATTTCTGTATTTCTGACTTTCTCACACAATGCCTCTATAGAGTATCTACAGCACTTGTTTAATATGGATTTCTTTCACGAATCTAGTGTTAGATACTGCATCGAATACTGCAGTGGATTCATTCCTTCCTTTCACGTGCCTGATTGTAGTGAGATGCTTTCATTGTGGGTTAAAATATTGCCCATTAGAAACGAGCAGATGAAGGCAAAACAACAAAATTTAGTGGAGAACAAAATGTCTTGCCTGTTGGAGTGTTTTCAGATGCAAGGACATTGTTGTAATGATATACTGATAATCAAATGACGTTTGTTGTCGTATTCTCAAAGATGGCTGAATGCTCAACTAAATTAAGTATTGATCTCCCCTGAGCTGGGAGCCTTGTACAACAAATGTGCACAAGTAAAGGGAGCTGAAGAAGAGGTAGAGGAGGGGACGGCTATCCATTGTGTTAAATTTGCTTTTTCATTTTCCCTCTGTTAGCTGATGCCTCTATTGTTCACTACATCACTTCCATGATGCTGATGATGGGAAGCCGGCTGTCTGGAAACAGCTGAATAGGAATTTCCTCTCCTGTTTAATTCTCCCCAAGAACGTGAACGAGACATCAATGTCCCTGTCACTTGAAAGGCCAGTGAGTGTATAACCCCGTAAATCTAGCCCTGCAATCAATGACAGCTTGTTTTAACTCTGTATTCATCTAATGCAACACACACACACACACACACACACACACACACACACACACAAGAAAAAATTAATCAAGATCTCAAGGTAAAAACACTGAATGGATGTTCTTCTAAATCTATGGTCTGACTTCAGAGTGTAAACACAACACATAAAAAATGGTCCGGTGGCTTAATTGCAGCACTTATTCAAGATCCCATCATCTGCTGCCTGCAGCTGTTGGGTCCTTCAACCTTGTGTGTCATTTGATAGAAGTACCAGTAACAACAAATGGGAGTTAGGGAGCAAAATAAAATCCTATGATTTATGGACAGCAGCATGTGCAAAGAATATAGGGTATTCTTAATCACAGTTTTAACTAACTCCCCCTTGTAATACGGTGTAATATAGTGTCAAACGCAGCCAGAGAAAATATATGGCTAACTCCTATTTGTACAAAAGCAAAAAGATGACTGGGTTAAACAGCATCCTTACATCCCCTCCCTGGGACGCTTCATTCTTTACTCACAGACCTGAGGAGGGGTATGACTCATCTACTCGGCCTCACCGCTGTGCTGCTGAATTAATAAGAAGGGCATCATCGAGAACAACAAATTACTCTCTGCACCCCTCTTATGTGTCCTCATTACAGCTAATCCTGTCAGGGGCTTATGTGGAAGGCAATCCTAGTCATGCTTGGCTTAATTGCACCGAGGCTACCTCTGTCTGTCAGCCAGGCGTACATCAATACCTTTAAAATAAACGTGCGGCCGTATTGGAAAGTCGAAAGCATCGTGTCTGAGAAGGGAATAAGTCTATTTGAATGCGTAACTATTGATTGATTTATGAGATATCTGGGGGATGCATTTGAGTTCAGCCCTGAATTATAATATCAGCATTATGGCACAGCTAAACAAAGAAACGAACAAACAAAATAATGATAATAATAAAGTGTATGATAACATGACTGTGAAATAGTCATACATTATGTCACTGTGTTACTTATTCATGGAATTTTCCCATTTTTGCTGGAGAGCCCCTGGGGGTCCCCAGACCCCCAGTTTGAAAACCAGTGCAGCAGTGAAAGCGGTAATGAGGGCAACTGCAGAGTCAAGTGACAATTATCTGTTTTGTCACTATGAGTGACCCCTTTCACTTCGCTCACTGGGGTTGTAATACAACATCGATTCAGATCAGTATTGCAATATTATGTTTTCTGATACTGTATTGCTTTTCAAAAATGTGGTATTGATTTTTTTGAAAATTTTACTCTGTAGCTTTGAGCAAAGACGCACATAAGCACATTGTATACATAAAAAAAAAAGCTTAGGGAATAAAAAGTCAAACCCAATTTGAAATGATTGAATTTCGAATTTGCATAGTAACATTTTCTCCCTTTGGTTCCATAAAATAAAGCCCAGATTATGATTACATTAAAATGTACAGTACCAGTCTGCAGTGTGTATGTTTGCCTCTTGCCACCCGCAGTGTACATAAATGTGACGAGGACTGCTGAGACGACAAGCGTGAGGCAATGTCAGCAAATTACTTTTTAATGTTCCAATCATTTGACTCAACCATAATTGGTTGTGTTTGTTTCAGCCAGCGCAGTTTGAGTTGATGGACCCCAAGATTCCTCGTTTAGACAGGAAGATCCCAGCACGCTGTTTCCGTCTCACCTTCACCCGAACCCTTAATTAACTAAAGATAATTAATTATGGCAAAAAGAGAAGGGGCTTCTGCAGCCCCCCCCCCACCACCACCACTGCCACTCCTCTTTCTCTGAGCAACACTCAGATGACTGCTCAAACAGCAGAGAAAGAAAAGAAGCGCAGCTTCCACCTCATTTAATGATCGCTTTAGTTACACAATACCACCTTTTGACCCTTCTTCATTGAAAACTCTTTTTTGATTTATTACCTCAAATCACAATAGCTAATAGAAGCCATATATCTTTATACCCCAGCTTTTTCACGTCAACAGAGGAATAGATGGAAAAGCTTACAGACAGTATACCCCGATAAGCTTACATGCCACAATCTCTTCTGTAGCAAACAGACAAATACAGGAAGAGTTGATTGGTCGGTCCTGATTAATTCTAACTTGCCCTCCGAACTAATTATGTTGGATATTTAGATACAAATGAATGCATAGCTCACTCAATAACCAATTGTTTCTCCTGTCAGGATGTGATCAAGTGTTCTGTAAGTTTGCGTGGCGACAATGTGAGCAGTTTATATTGAGAGACCAGAATGGTATAGCTGCACGTTACCTCTGCCCCTTTTCTTTTTTTTATACCATTGTTTGCAGGTAGTGTGCCCTCAAGCAAAGCCACAATCAGCTGCTTGTGTTGTTCTCAGTGGTGAGTATTGGTGTGGAACGACAACCGGTTCCTAAATAATGGGTTGTGGCCTCTCACCTGGCAGTGATGAATGGCGCTTTAGGTCCTTGCTGGGGTTTTAGTAACACAGTGTAGCTGGAGGATCAGGGGGCTAAAGGGAGCTGAGCTACACCCAAGCATGTGCTCAGTCAGTGAACCTTGTGTCGAGCCAGGTTATCCTCACATGACTATTAGCAGGATTTCGCGGTGTCAGCTGAAAGGTAATTTCATTATCATCACGGCTCAAAGTGTGTTATGATACCAGATGTGACTGATGTACTGTAGGTGTTATGTAACACCTTTAACTGTGTATGAATTGGTGAGGCAATCAGAGCGCTTACATTTGAGAGTAGAACAGATTAGAGTTCAAAAAGGTGACGAGTGAATCTCTGCCAAGATGCTTCCCTGCCTGTGACAGAAGCCTTTCGTCCACTGCCAAAGAGTCACGATGCGAGCAGCCTCGCGCCGTCTCTTCTTTTTATTTGACCTCATTACCCTGACTTGTCTGTCACAGGATTTGTAACGTTAAGCAGTCCAATTAGAGGAGCTGCCTTTTGTTGCACTTCTCCTGAACTTTTGTTCTGCACAACTTCTTACACTTTGCTCGAGAGAGAAATAGAAAGGGGATATCAGAGATGGGGAGGGGGTAAATGCCATGCAAAGGGGATCCACAGAGGCATTAGTTTTAATACTGACATACTGTTAACTTATGCTCAGACTTAATGACCCTTTCCAACCCTTATCAAGGAACCAAAAAACCTTTTTAGAGGTGCTTGCTGGCCCATTAACCAGCCACAGCTGCCTCAACAAGTTTCTGCTCCCACGATCTTAAGTTCATAATCTAGTCGGACCCAGACCTCAAATCCACTGCAACTTGCATACATGCATTAAGACTAAAAAGTCAGCTTTGAGTGTCACTAGCATCTATATTAAAATCGAGGCTAATATACAGTGGAAATATATCCAAGAACTTCAGGAATAGCAGTAAATAATAATTCAAATCAAGCCAGTTTTATGCACACAACACTGAATGATTAAAAAATGATCTCATGGCGCTTTTCGTATAAACAGACTTGGACTTTACTCCGCATTCTTTAACAAGTCCCACGATGAGTAGGCAAGAAAAACTCCTTTAACAGACGAGCAGCGCTGGGCTGTGGGTGGGCGGCTGTCTACCGCGACTGGAGATCGAGAAAGAGACAGATGGACAGATGGAGAGCAGGAGGAAAGAGAGTATACGGCGGCACAATACAAGTTCCATATAGACATGTAAATAATAAGAACAACAGCAGCTTTGGGGGTAGTAGGCGGCTGGAAATCAAAAATCCAGATTCTACAGGTGTGGCAAGAGACATACCTGGAGACAGCAACAGGAGGAGGGAGGGGAGCGAACATTCAAATGTTGATATTAAAACACCGACTACATCCACTCTGCTGTAGAATGAGTAATATTACGTTAAAGTGCATTTAGCTGACAGTACAAAGGTTCATGCACAGCTATAGAGCTGCTGAGAGGTGCTCTAAAATGAACATGCATAATAAAGTTGCCTCAGACTTTACATGCAATGAGACACATACATGGGCGTATTTATTGTACGTAGAATACATAGAATCACCTAGCAACCACATCTGGCACCACTGTGAACACTCAGTATGCAGACATAATGATTAAATTAATGACTAAAGGAAAAGAAAAGAAATGACCTGATAATAGAATGCTGTGGTCCAGGTGAGGTAATTGATTCCAATTCACTGGAATTAGACAGGAAGCTGTCGTGTTTTTGTTGACACTATAGCAGCATGGCTCTTGGGATGGTAATATTGGGTCTGTCGATCGGTCCACCACTCTGCTTCACACTGAAAAGACTCAACAACTATTGGATGGATTGTCAATCGGCAGGATGAACTGACTTCCTGATCTTCTGACCTTTCCTGTAGCACCAACAAGAGGTTCACATATGTGAACGTTGTCAACTACTGAATCAATAGCTGCATAATTTGCTGCAGATATTCAATACAGGATTAATTCTATTGATTTGGGTGTCATTCCCTGGCACCGACAGCAGACCAACTCATTATTGTTATACAGATTTTCTTGGTTCCCAGGGGGTGTATCGTTATGATTTTGGTCATCCCTTGGTGTTTCATCCACTGCCGTAAAATGTCTCAACGATGATGGGATAGATTGCCGTACAATTTGTTGCAGACCCTCATGATCCCTTTTCCCCTATAGGCTATCTTGAGGTTGACTGAAAGATCTTGACATCTTGACTTGGCTTCAAGCTTCATGTCTTCTCCTCCACAGCCATTTTCTTTCGTGCCACAGCTCATTGAGCAGCGGTAACTTTTTCTGCTTGATGCTCAATAATAATAATACATTTAGAATAAACGGGCCAGAAGCGGGGCCTGGGACATAAAACAAACTGATGTTATCGATCACGACTACGGCACCTCGCCTAGATGGCTGCGCTCGCTCAAAAACAGCACATACATGGATTTAAGCATGATTCCACTGGCGACCATGCTGCATGCAGCTAAAATTGATCATATGAAGTGTGGGAGTATGTTAGACAGAGACTGAACGATGTGGTGCTCTGTGAGCTCTGCAAACTTTATTATGATTATTCAAGACGGCAGAAAGATGGCACAGCACCATAAGTCCTGTTTACATGCAGAACGTGTTTCTGACAGTAGTAGTCACTTAATTTTAATTTCAAAGATGTTTATTCATCACCTTTAATTTTTGCAGCGCCTCGCCTGTGTGTATTTTAAACAGAGATCCAACATTGGGATTCATTGCAAGCTCTGCAAATTGGAAATGTCTCAAAACAGCAGGATATACAAGGATATCATTTTATGTTGACTGTTTAATGACCGTTCATAACCAGCAATACCAAAGGTCCATTCCAAACAGGCATGTTTATAACAGGCCCTGTGATCGCACTAGTAAACATGAAGCACAGTTTGCACTAAAATAATTAATTTGGAGGTATTTTTAATTGACATCCGCAGATGTACATCATTTTGTGCGGCTCTTGTGACAACTCTATGATAATTAAGCTATTTTACTGTCGTCATAATATAAAAGCTCAGTGTACTGTAGCAGAAATAATCCGTCTAATATCCAGTAGAACTGAAGGCCGCTGGTTTTCTGAAGCTATGCTTATCTAGTCCACGCTGGCAGCATTAACACTTCATCATATTCATCAAGTATTGACTTGAAGGAGGTGATACATTTAAGAAATAAATGTGACTTAAGATGCTCGGGGCAAAGTCATCCTTTAAGGACCTCCTCATGTCACTCTGAATTCACAGGCAGCCAGATCCAATCTACTGTATCATTATCCTTTTAACTGATTGTGTCATTGCCCTTGAATTGATTTGTGTGAAATTGTAAAAATGTATTTTTTCCATGTCTCTGTTCTCAGGGACCAAAGCCGCAACAGTATGAATCACATTCTAGCTTTACACAGTGCAAAGGATGATTTATAACCAGGTGAAAAGTGAGATTAAGTCGTGAACAAGGCTTCATTCATGTGGCATTTATCAGGATGGTGGTACACATTAAAAGAGGACAATACTGTATAAAATGGGCTTATCTCTGACAAAGGAGTAGACAAAAAAATGATGTGGCTCACCAATTTTCATTCACCAGTGTAAGAGAAATGGAGCATCAGGCTGATGGTTTGAGAATAATGTCAAGCTCTGATGTCAAGAACGTCAGGGGAAACAAATAGAGAGAAGGATGATGCAGATTCCAGAGGTCTGATATGTAGATTCAGACTTTCTTCTTCCTCTCCCTGAAAGGTGGGTCACTCCTCAGTACCCCAGACTGGCCAGCAATGTTATCAAAAAACACACATTTAAAATTTTTTTTTTTTTTTTTGTCTGTCTGGCTTGTACAGTCAGCTGATGTTGTGATCCAGTTCAGAGTCAAGTCCGCTTTATTTATGTAGCACTCTTCATGCATATGTACAGCTCAAAGGGCCTCACATAATTGAAATGACAAAAAGTAAAAATAAACACGAAGGATAATTATTATTTATATCAAATTTTCCATGAGCCCTATAAATTTAAATTTTCTGGATCACCAGATCTGGAAATTGACTTGGACCCAGATCAGACTTTGATTTGTTGTCAATCTTATGGGGATGCGATCATGTAATTTTTCATCCAAGCATTTTAGGTATTATCCATGAAGTTAGACGCAAAAATCTTGTATCCCACAATGGTAAAGAATCATTTAAGAAAAACTCTGGATCACCGCCAAAATTGAATGGATTGTTCCTTTGGCCATACTCTGCCTCCAGATTTTTTTTTGATCTCTTCATAATTGAGTAATCCTGCAAACAGTCAGAAAACTAAACAAACCAACGCCTGCGAAAACATCGCCTCGTTGGCCGAGCTTGTTTTCAGCTTTCAGCGGGGCATTCGCTGCACTTTGATCTGCTTGTGATTGGAGCTTTTCTAAAATGCTGTTGTTGGTTAAATGAACAAGAAGTTGATTAATTTGTTTTTCTAAAAGTTTACCAAGGAAAGGTAGAGTTGAAATGGGTCCGTAGTTGTTTTGCTGAGTAATTAGATTTCTTGTGGAAAGCTGCAAAGGGCTGGATGTAGCATGATCAAAGGTGGCTGTAGGTGAGACATATTTAGTAATGGAGGTGTAGCATCCCCAACACAGCCCGATGCAGTGAGGGTGGGACTGGGCAGAGTGTTGACAGCCGCCATTGATATCTCCGCTGGATGCATCAGAGCTTCTCTAGGTAGAGCTCTGCAGTGGTGAGAGGTTGACAGATGGAGGTAGATGTAGATCACCTGGAGACCTTTTCGTCTTCTTGTTTCTAACCACTCTTGAGAGGGAGGATGGTCTTGGTCACACACGGGTTAGTAGTCGCCTGAGCAGAGGCAGCGTCGATCAAACTGGACAAGAGACTGTCTTTGTGTGGACGTCTTCTTAGACATGAGTGTTATTTCTTTCTGCTTGCTGGGAACCGAAGTAAAAGTGGTTATAAAGCAATTAAATTCCTTAAAACCCACGTTAACATCTGTTGCTGCTACCTTGAAAGAGAGACGGGCCGCGTGTTGAGAACCCCGGGATTCATCTGACACGGTGTGCAAGTAGCCGAGCCGTTTGATGGATGAATCTTATTTTCTTGTCAACCTCAGACCGCTTTTATGTTTATCTTGTTATCTTTTGATAGGCTTTCATTTATCCAGCACAGACCGGACTGGACAGGAAGTAAGGAAGGGAGGGAGAGCGAGAAAGAGAGTCAATCAAAACGGGGGGGGGCACAGCCAAACAGAGGCAGGTAGAAGGTCTCCGTTGAAGGTCTCTCAAATGTTCCGGGCTGATTGCATTTTTGTGCAGAAACATGTAAATTGAGTTCAGATTCCTTTAAATACTAAAAGACTCGGCAGCCACCAGATTTGGAATTCACTCCTTTGACATTCATTTGACACAGCATCTTATTCAGCTTCGTTGCTGAAAGCCCCGCGGGCCGGAGATGAAGTATGTTCCCCACTTTCCCCTCTGTGTAGTCATTACTGGTCCACTTCTGGGCAGCATCCATAGCTGGAGGAGCTCTCATTTTCTCCAAATAATTCTGTGGTATTCATTTGGGCCCTGTGGTTGTTAGTTACTTGATGAGCAGCACTCCCCCCTCACCACTCAGGGGAAATTTAACCAGCACACATTGATTTTTCACGGCCTTCCATCCACTGACCTTACAAATATCTTGAGCATCCTCATGAGCACTCCCTAAAACACAGAGTGTGTGTGGTTTTTTTTTCTTCTTTTTTTTCTCGGTGTCTTGATGTCAGACAAACAGGAGTTCGGACTAGAGAGGTGAATGTGCTGCATACGGGACATCGTGCAAGACATGTATCCTCATGGCGTCTGTTAATGAACCATCACTTTTGAGAAATAATATTGCATGACATCCGCTCCTGTGGTATTATCTACATTTTCAATTCAAATGCTTTACACGTCAATAAAGAATTAGATTTTTTTGACGTTTTACAGTCACTGAACACAACATCCGAGAACATTTACAGGTCCAGTGTGTCGTATTTAGTCACAGCACCTCAGAAGTTGTCTCACAAAATAGAAGGAGCTCTGCTTAAGTTGCAGCAACAAGTATGTCTGACAGATCTCACTTGACGTTTTCATTTTTGTGTGTGAATATTGAAGTATGCAGAGATCGTAAGAGTTGATCTCATCTAGCAGCAGACTGTAACGCTTTTAGCTTAGAGGGCACCGTGAAGATTTCAGCCTGAAAAAGATTGTAAATGACCTCTTTTCAAATTAATTTGTGATCTCTGGGCTTCTTGTTTCTTGAAAGTCTCCGTTTTCTTCTGCTGTCTTATTAGAATGCTGCGATGCTGTTTTGCTGTGAGGCTCCAGAAATGTTTTGCGGCAGAAGAAACTTCCGCTGACCTTCTATCGGCTTGGGGGTGAGTAGATGGCGACTGAATTTTCTTTTTTGGATGAACTGCTCTTTTAACTTCATGTCTAAAAACGATGGAGGGACCCCTTACGGGTTTGCTCAGTGATCTTTAAATGATTATTTTACTGCTTTTTACCAATATTGCCTTTATTTTATACCATCTGGAAACCCTTTGGTGTGATACTTCAAATATATTTTGACCTGACGTGACTTAAATAAGTAGACAAGGACCAGATCTGGACCTGAGTATGCCAGGATGTCTAAAAAATACAGATCAACATTTTCAATTATGACATTATTAACTAAGGGTATTTTCACATCTAGCCAGTTTGGACCAGTTAATTTTATTTTTTTTAAAATTTGGAGCGCTTCACTCTCATGTTAATTTGCAGTCTCAGACAGATGGGGGGCAAAACAAGAGGGCAGAGGTCCCTTAGAGAATGCGGTCTCTGCTCGCCTCCACCTGAACTCTGGTGAGGTTTGTTTGCAGTTAGAATGCATTCAAAACATGCTGCCTGAAGACAATACAATCTAGTTTACCTAATGCATGATCTGATGGACAATTGTCATGCAGTTGTGTTTGTATATATAAATTCTCACTGGAACTGAATATTTCATTGTTTAACAACATGATCACAATGGAAACAAGCATTTTTAGGTGATCTTTCCACCAATATTTCTAACCAATGGGAGAAAAGGCTTGCTTGTGAAACTTCTGGCTGACTCTTGAATGCTGCTGTTTGAACCCAAACAAATCAAGGAACAAGTAGAAACTTTAAAACTAATCAAGTCTTGAAGTTGGATCATTAATGACAGTAATAATAATAAAAAAAGAGCCATACTAAAACCATCTATAAAGGGATGTTTGATTTACAGATAAAAATACTCTATGTGGCATTTATAGAAAACAAACTTTAGGATCTCCTCTCCTCCTTTCTTTGCTCCTCATAAACTAATATTTAAAAGCTAAAAGAAAGTGCACAATATAGGTTGCACGCTACACTGATTAGTTTCGCACAAGACAATGGCATCAACTGTGCTGTGTTTAGAGACAACGGCCCATTTAACTCCTCTTATCACCCTGAAAAATGCCAAATTATGGGATCGTAAAATGCTCAAGCATGTAGATATTAAACTGAAATTACTGCAAAAACACATTTCACGCTTTACAGGATTATTGGTTTTCTACTGAGCTCAGCTTCTGCTGCTTCAATCCAACTGTAATGCCAATCTAGCAAAACATCCACATCGTTGAGTCAATGGTGGACTCTATCAGGATTTCTTTTTTTAGTGTGATGTCTATCCACTTAAATACTGTATCTGATAGAGGAGGAATATTTAATAAAAAAAGAAAGGACCTCAAACAACATTAGTTTCTCACAATGACTTGTATGTGAGTAGAATCATTTGTAGAGATTAGATTGAAATAATTTTAATAAGTTTGATGTCATCTCATCAGGTAGAGCCAGGTGCTGTTATCCTAACCCTCTCTCTAAATGGGTCGAGGCATGATGATGTAGTGAGCTGCACCTAACAATTGATGTAATAATTGCTCTTTCGATCATTCGATTAATGCAGCGACTAAGTTATCGAATGTTCTAAAGATAATTCTCTTAACTTGCTTATAGAACAATCCATTTACCAATGATAATCTCATTATTATGCTGTTATATATAACATACATTGATTGCAAACACAACTAAAAAGAAGTCAACATTACGAACCTTACTAAGAATACAGACAAATGTCATGATAAACTGTATTTCCTTGTTATTTGTGATAGTATGTTTAATGTAAGGGAAATTCCTCATAAGAGCAGTGCGGCATGAGTTTATGAGACTTTGTGGCTGTTTCTCTCTTTACTTATGACCGTCATATCTGTCCATGTGGAAAGAAATGCTATTCACGCCTTGAACCGGTGAGAACAACCAGCTGTGACATCTGAAACAATGCTGGTGTCATCATCAGTGATAGCTATAGTGCTCATCTGTCAGGCAGCGAGTGTATAAATACCAGGAACCTGCCTCCTCGTGACACGCATGCGGTCACCAGCTGCAGAATCTATGAGCTTCACAAACCCAGAGAGAATTTTCAAACGGCACCAGCCTGAAGCCATTATTCCCCATTGGCAGAGGAGGGCTTTAAGGACGGCGTGGAATCTGAAGAGTTGGCAAATGACTCAGATTGTCTTTCAGGTTGTTTCAGTCCAGACGGGCTTTGAAGAACGGTTTGTTCAATCAAACCAGCTACTCTGAGGCTGAAAGTTTGCAGAAACAAAATGTAAAAACCACAGTGAAAAAGGATTTCTTGAGAAAACCAACCGTCATTCATTTTGTTTACCTACATCAGGAACGAGGTGCAGCGGAAGCAAAATTAACTCCCTGGACAGGTCATACGTCCATCACAGGGCTAATGCAGGTAGACAGACTATCACTCACACTCACATTCACACCTCTGGGTAATTTCAAGGCCATCTTTTCATCTTGGGAGGACGGCGAGGCGAAGCACAGGGAGGAATTCTGAGCCGGTGCATGTGAACTCATCACGGCACAGAGTTAAGAATAGATGACTGTATGAGCAGACGGTGTTAATCCCTGTTTCATGGTGTTAGATGGCTGCTGCCTTTGTATTTATTTTAATGTAGACTGAATAAATGAACAAGATATGACAGAGTCCATTTGATCAGTGACACCTGCTGTGATGCACATCTACAGAAGCCTTGTTGTTCAGAGCACGCAGTTCAAATCGGATTTTCACATTATATTCCAAGCCTCATCTCACCTTTGACATGTAAAGGAACTCTGACCTTGAATCTCTGACAAGCACCAGGGCCTTCAGTGGGTTTGTTTGAAAGTAAAAAGACCCCATTAATCTCACGCATCACCTGTCAGACTCACACAGAGGTGTTTGGGATGCAGGCTATATGGCCAACACACCAGTCACCAAGGGCGCATGTTGTTACAGCTGCAGCTGTAACTCGTCCCTTTGCATCAGGAAACAAGCTTTTAAATTGCAGCTCGACAGTTCTCCGACATTCTGAGCTCTTGGGTTTAAAAAAAAAGAAAAAAGAAAAAGGGCTACAAACAAACACCTCTCTCTGTCTGTTTCCTAAATCGTTGCAGTGTTAACTTTTTAAATTTGCAGTCACAGTGATCAGGTTGGTTCCTCCAGGAGCACAAAGTTGGGAAATAACATAATTAAGAGTTTGCTTTATTACACTGGCGGGTCTCCAGGAACAACCAGCCTGAGGCATCACCAGAAACAAGAACTGAACACTTAATAAGGCTGCAGATGTTGGGTATTATTACAGCTGCAGCTGACATCCATCCCATTTGTCTAACCTTTTTAGTATTGTTATATGCATGAGAGGTCCCCCTTGGATTTAATTGTCCATCACACTTCCTGGATTGTGTTTTGACTATACTTACTGGAATGGCATCCGGTCCGGCACTTCCAGAGGACTGGGAAGCTACAAATGCTTGACCAGCTTGACATTCAGTCACAGCTGGGATTTACAACTCTCCAATGTGCCTCTTGTTATTGTTTCAGACTCTGAACCTTATATTGAGGTAGTCCTTAATTACCTGTGGACTGGACCAGGTATAGGTTTGTTCACTGTTGGTACATACACCCAGAATTCCTTGACTGAAACCTGTAAAAGGTTGCAGTTTTGGTTGTTTTTGTAGTTTGTGATAAGTAAGGTCTAATTGTGAGCTTTTATTTCTAGTGTTGGTTTAGTTCAGAAAAAGTTACATTTAAAAGTTTATTTTAAATGTCCTCTTTTGGCTATATTTATGTATTTGATTTAAAAGATCTCCCAGAGGCCCTTTTCTCATAGTCTGCCTCGTTGATTTATTTTTTGGTTTGTGCCAATTGTCTACGTTCCCACGTATCTGATGTTTTTTGCTGTTTAATCTGCAGCTCTGTATCATATTCTACCACATCCTGTTTGTAGCATTGCCGTCCTGTGAGAAGCACCGATCTCTAAAAAGTTCATGTTTAATAAGTTCAGAAGTTCTGTTTGCAGTTTTGTGATGTTGCATATTCCAGCTTAATCTGAGTGGGTTTTAAATAATTTATTTATCTTAAGAAAAAAAAGGATAATTTTCTCTCAGCCCACAAAGGATTAAGAATGTAGGTGTAGAACAATACTCCACCATTATTTATTTTCACCAAGTGAGGAAATTTTACTGCTCGCTTAATCTGTTTGAAAATCCTCTACATCTTTACCTCGGCCAACGGGAGTCGGTGGAGGTTATGTGATCACCCACATTTTGTTTGTTTGTTGGCAACGGATGTTGATGAAATTGTGTGTAGGGTTGGATCTTGAGCCGTGGAAAAGTTGATTAAAATTTGAGGCAGATCCACATTCAGATGCAGATTCTTTTCATTTCGCTTCATTTTCTTCAACATTTTTTGTAAGACATTAATGATATTATGAAAAGTAATAATAGAGCAATGAAAATTAGAGTCTCCATGCATAAAAAAAAACCTCCTGATGTTCCACCACTATGCACAACTGGATCCAGATCCGGATCATTATCAGCATCCAGGAAATTAAAATATATATTTTGAGGGGGGTAATATGTATGGGGTCACAGCTGGGTAACAGAGAGGGGTAGAGACAAGGCACTGCCACTAAGCATTGATTGGTTGTCATTGATGTGTCATCCGTGTCATAACGCCATGTCAAATGAAAAATGCCATCTGCTGAAGAAGACTGTAATATTCTAATTTCAATGAGACACAGTTGCTCCATGACAACTGAACAAACACCATCCGTTGATGATGATTTAAGGCTCAATTAAAAGCTAGCAAGTATTTATTTAGTATTAGTGTTATATAGTCTCGTATTTATTGTCTTGTGAGAGAAACTTGCATCGAAGTGGAGAGCATAATAATGTTAAACAATAATGTGTGAGTTGTTTCTGGGGTCTGTTTTTATTCTATATTCTCTATTCCTATTCATGAAACTCACCATATTGCATGAATGACTCATGAGTTAGAAAAGCACATAGGTGGATACAGGGTGATGGAATAGATTCTTTGGGCTGGTGGATGGTGGAATATATGATATATTAGGCCTTAAAGAAAGGGAGAAACAAACAAAGTAAAAGAGGAGGAGGTTAAGAAAGGACAGAATTGCGGGATGTTGAAGTGGAATACCTCTCCCTTGTCACTTTTGCTTGTGGCAGTGATTGAAAGAATGATGGAAGGTGCTGTGCACATCAGTAATTCACCACAGATGCGTAGAAGTTCTGCTACTTTCTGGAGTCCGCATGGAGGACTTAATCTAAAGTTGATCGGCGTCTACAGGAAGACGGGCTCCTCAATCCTCGAGAAAAGAACAGTTCCTTTGTCTGTTGTGAAATCAGAAAAAAAGAGAGGCTGAATTCCATTTTTTTCCCAGCACATACACAGTTAGCCTTTTGGTATTGGAAATTGGAGATACGCAGATATGAGAATTTATGCATACACCCTCGGATGATAAAATGTATGTCATGCTGCAAACTCGTGGATGCAGGAAGTATAATTGCTGCTCAAGAGAGAGGAGAGGAGTGAAATGCACCTCGTGCTCATGGCTGTAAGATGAAGAAAATGTAGGGGAACTTTCTTAAAAGGCAGCTCTGCAACCACAGAGGTATTGAGGTTTCTGAAAGGGATTTTAGGGGCATAGCACGCTGATGTCTGGCAATTCTGAACTGAGAGGGAAGCATTGAGGTTTTCATTCAATCGTCACAGATGGAGAAACAACACAGCTCCCATTTCATTACTTGTCGTAGCGGCATCAACGAAGAATATGCTACAACCTTAGCTTCAGGCATCCTCGTGTTTTTACAGTTTGCTTCAAAACTTTCCGTCCGGCTCTCTCTTTCCCTCTGTCCCAAGCCTGCCGGCTTAATGCTGGATAAGGAAACTCAAAATGCTGATGGTTGAGTGTGTGGGTGCATGTGTGCCTTGCACATGGGTATCGGCTCTTCCTCTGGAGAAAGCATCGGAGAGCTGTCAGCAGCTTGATGGATGGTACAGTAACGTATGTCGATCTAGCAGAAATGGCCAATCGTTACTTATTTCAACTGACTGGTCTGCATTCTGGAGGACAAGCTAAGGAGGTGAGGCATGAGTGGGAGAAGCTAGAAAGATAGGCTGATGCGAAAATGCGGCCCATCCATTTTCCCATTCCCTCTACGAGGAATCGGTCCATAGACAGCATCTTATATAAACCCCATTCCCACTGCGTGGTACCAGCTCGACTCGACTCGACTTTTTTGTGTTTTAATTAGGTAAAAAGAACCTGGTACTACTTTTTTAGATCCACCTCCGTTGCGGTTCCAAGCGAGCCAGCTGAAATGAAATGAAATTAAGAAAAGTGAAATGCACCAGAAACCTCAAGTTCGTGATCTCTATCTCATCGATCATATGAGGTCAGGGGTTAACACTGCATGCAATTAGCCGGGAATCATCACTTGTAGATGCATATGATGTCAGCAAAAGAAAGTCTTTGTCTGTGTGATATTATGACAGTTAGTTCAACAAAATCCCAAGAGTCTGTTCTTCCTTTAAACCTGTTCCAAACTTTTCTCTGACTTCTTTGGCCAATCCAAAGGTCATTTGTATGGAGGGCCGGTCACACGTCTGACTGGTTGGAGATTGAACTGAGAGATGAAAAGCATCTCCAAAGCAAAACTCGAGGTCTTGAAAGGAGACATTTTCAAAAGCGCCGACACTCTGTTATATATTCATATCTTTTCACCTGTTGTGTTATGTTGTGACCTTTTCTCCTTGATGCCTCTTTTTGCTTTTTTCTCTCCAACTGCTGCATTTACATCTAATTATCCATGCTGTGTGCATAAGATTGAACTATTGCACTTTAAAATACAAGATCCCAGCATTTTTAATATACCTTTTGGTTGGTATTTTGGAAGCAACAGTGAGTGAGGGTGTGTGTCGGTGTTTGAATTAATTTCAGCCTCTGCCTGAACTCAGCACTCACCAAAGACCCTTGGTTTTCCCTGTTCCTTTTACTCTGTACTCTCTGTACGTTTATGAAGTAAAGTATTACCCCCCTAAAAGTCAACACTCAACAGTAAACACCTGACAGATGTGTCCACGACTCCCTGCTGGAGACAGGTTGATAAGTGAGAGTCAAGATAAATCCATGTTTTAATCCTTAAAAAGTTTAAAAGCACACTCTGAACTCTCCCCAAGCCCTTAAACTGCTCTGGATAAAGGCAGAATCTGATGTGACGGTGTTTGCATCTTCACCCCAGAGCAACCTGCAGAGCCCTGCAACAAGTGTAGAATTTCCACTGATACTGAATATGTTCCTCTCATGCTGGGTGCTGCAAAAGTGTGCGGGTTCTCTCAATGGCGATTCCTTGAATGGTGTTTGGCAACAACATATAAGTAAACACAAACTCACACATGAGCTTTTCAGCGTCCGCTCCAGATGCGTTCCTCGTGTCTCCAGTCTCATACGCAGAGACTCACGGTCAGTCTGCCTTTACAGACTGACTCCAGCAGGCAGACGGAGACGTCCAGGTCCATCACGCTGCGATTTATGAGGGAGAGAGAGAGAGCAATCATTTCAACACAAAACACCTGGAATAATTAGCTCTGTTTCCCTGACGCCATTCTCCGGAACCACCCCACCCTATCCTGTGCGAACCAAAAGAGATCCTTGATCTCAACGGGTTCATTCTCCTGCTTGAATAAAGGTTAAACAAAATAAAAAATAAAAAATCAGGTTATTCACGTTGCCCTGCATGAATAGAGGGGTCTGCATTGACTTTGCATGTAATCTTGTTGCACAAAAAAAATTTGCTTTCCGTCTGAGCATAAAATGTGACGTCGCAACCCTCTGCTCTGTCAGTGATTTGCTTTTTAAAAAAATTCTCCCTCTGTGTGAAACATGTTGCAAATACAATTGCTTTACCTTGAATGCACTGAAGATGCAAAGAGAGTTACGTAGATGCTACTATAGTTATATCAGAACTGGAGAGTATTAAATAAAAAATAGAGCCAAGATGGAAAAGTTATCTTTATTCTTCTCCTGGCTCTTTTGGTTTTGATCGTTGGAGTTAGCCCAAGACATACCAGCAGTGATACTTTTCCTTTAGACTGCTTGTCTTACTAGGTTTACATCTCATCTTGCCACCGGTGACTCCCACTGTTTGGATTGTCGACACAGCCTCCTTCTTGTTTGCATCCTCGGCAAAACAAAAGTGGGAGTATAGAGGCAAAGAAGAATGCATAAGCAGTCGGGCGTTCCACTGTCACTTACTGTTTGACAGTGATAAAAGTAGAGCACTGCCATACTCCTGAAGGCCCTGCACACCCACACTGGAGTTTGGGGTTATTATAGCTGCTCATGCTGAAAGTGAGCCACTGAGATATTTCTTTTCTGCGGTCTAATGGTGTAAATTTCACCAAGGGAAGAAAGCATGTAGTGTGTGAGACCCTCCTCTTATCATTACTGTACTATTATGCTTGTGATATGATGTAGGAGGAGGAGGTCAAGGACAAGAATTAAAGTAATGGAGTGCTCCAGTCCCACCTCCCTGTGCATACAGTACATCTCACTTGATGCATTTCATTACTGCTGTACCAGAATGGTGGCGCCCTCACATTCTTTTTCAATAACCTCCATCCTTACGTGCAGGCGACACCCAATAATGTCACTTCTGATGCATAGAGATACACTGGATTATGCATATTCAGCGAATGCTCGTCGCTAACGAACGTAACAAATGAGAGCCCACATTGTTGGTGCCTTTTCATGCTTTCGCTGAGCTGACACTCCGCAGTCTTGAGGTGAGAGCTGGTGAAAAGCGTCCCCTCCCTACCGCTCTCCACACCTCCATTCATCCCTTTATCTTCGGTCCGGTCCCTCCGCACGCCGGATGAAAAATGTGAACGAGTGTATCGGCTGCAGAGGAGGTGAAGAGCTTGCTCTCTCTGTCTGTCACTAATGCTTCATTAGATACTTGGCGGGGCCATTCATTGCCGTTATCGCCTGGCCACAGCGTGCCCCTCCACCACCTGCACCGCACACACACACACACACACACACACGCACACACACATCATATATATTTACACATTCACTTAGCTGACAGTCCTGTACTGTACACACCACACAAACATTCATTCTAATCCACTCAGTGCTGCGTATAACAACCTTCAACATGAAGTCTTTCCTCCTACTATTTAGATTTTCTGAATTTCAGCGTCCTCTGCAGATCTTCATAAATCAATCCAACCTACAAATGTGTGAGCTAGTGGACAGTGAAGCATGCAGACACTCGCACACTATTATGTAACTGTAGCAGTTCCACCACACACACACACACACACACACACACACACACACGCTCACAAACACACACACACACTAGAGCTCCTGTTGACTCATTGGGCTTCGGTGTTGATTAATCCCCGCGCTGCCTGCACTGGAGAGGACTGTTTCATTACCTGATTTCATAAGTTCGATACATCGATTTAGCCATTACACTGATCAGGAGATGAATTAAGCACACTTAAGGGGCTCCGCTCAGCATCAGTTTAAATCCCTTCCAGGGCACTGACTTGTGCTATAAACCATTGGCTCGGAGCATACTGAACTTGAAAATGGGCTTCATTATGTGTGTAAAGCACGACCTGACACTCTCATTAAACACACCAATAACAACCACTGGTGCTGCATTTCTTTCTTCTTCTTCTTCTTTTTTGATTGTTGCTTCAAAATGCCTTTGCAAAAGCAAAACCTGGTCAAAATATATTTTTGTCTGGTGTGTTCTCTGCCAGGATTAAGCTTTGATTAGTCTGTAGACAGAACAGGCCAGGTCAAACTGCTAACATAGGTAGATATCTCTGCAACGTAATACATACTGTTATTATCACAGCCCTTCTACATACAGCCTGTTCACTCCCTTTTAATTCCATTGTACTGATTTTGGCTGTAATTCACCCAGCAGGCTCTCGTGAAGGAGTCCTAAATGAATGGGAGTGAATGGAGCTAAACGGCTAAAATAGTTTTCACCTACTTCTAGACAAAAATGCACAAATTTTATTTTAGTTTGTGCAAAAAATAGTATCGATTATATATCAGAAGTGAAATGCAAAAACACCAATGTCCTTTCGATTTTCTGTAAGGCGATTTTGCCCACAAACTGTTAGCAGTCTTAGGATTTATGACTGATTGCGACCTCACACCCTTCCTCGAAGTCGCCCTGAGTCTACAGACGTTTTAGAAATGAAATCAGGAGGACCTTCGTTTCTGACAGCCAAATGTAGATGTTGTTAAAGTAATAGCAGAGATATTCCACTGACTATTAATGCCGTAAAGTGGCTTGCGGTGCTACCAGAGAGTGCTACGAATGCTACTACTTAAATAATGATATTTCACAACAAATGAAGCAGCAAAAAAAAAATATCTAATGGACTTTAATCAAAAACATAATGAAAGTTGACAGAAAAAATATTTTTTTTTCCCATAAATGTTTAATTTTAGGGCTTCAGCTCCATAGAGCCTCATTTATTTTGGACTACCACATGAGCGCCTCCTACATACCTGGATGTTCTGAGAGTGGCATATCTCTGCTAATAGAATATCTCTGGTATTGCCTCAAAATACCACAGTCTATTGATAAAGTGAGTTATTTTTCAATGTTATAAACTATCAATTTACAGATTGTGTTGTCACTGTCGTCAGAATTCTTTTGAAAAGTACACTTGAGTATGCTTAAAGTAGGCAAATGTAATAACGTCTACCCAGCTATTTTTTAGGCATCTACCTGTACTGTCTGAGTACCATCCTGCAGGAAAGTTTGGGAAGAGGAGAAAGTTGAATGTGAGGACAAATAGTCTCAGTGCATAACTGACAGGTTCAAGTTAAGTTTATTAGCTTTAGGAGCAGAGCTCGTTTTTGTAAGTCAGTGGTTTGCCACCTCACTTCCCAGAGTTCACCTCCCCATTAAAAAGTGTGGGAACTGAGACCTTCTTTCTCTCCTGTTGACGAAGTTTCTCAGTTTAACTCTGGGAGCTGTTTACTCCAGCCAAGGATCAAGGTACTGTTTAATTCAGACTGGTCTGGAAGCCCAGACACATTCGGCACGAGGCGATCTAAAGCAGTTCAGCCACATCTCTACAAAACTCCCTGGCTGGGTCACCGTGTCCTCTCTCTGCTGCTTTGTACCTCCCTCTGACAGCTCCATATTTCAGCTCCACAGGCATCCTCCCTCCACGGCAGGGTTACCGAACAGAGGGTTGGCACGCACGCAGCTTTTATTTACTTCCAATTTCTCAGTCTACTCATAACAGCTCACAGTGCCAGTCATTCAGCCTCCTGCAGGAGAAGGAGGGAGTCCTCCCATAACGCTGGAGCAGATAGCCGGATAACAGCGGAAGCGACTGACCTACACCACCTGCAACAAAGATTTTAAAAAGGATAATTTAATCATACCCTTTAACATGCATGTTAATAATCCTGTAATATAATGTCTCAAAATATATAAAGCTCATTTTTTAACACGTATGCATAACATGTGTGAAGTATGCTCCAGATAATGGAAGCAAGGGAGGGCTACTAACAAGATTATGCAGCCTGGCTGTGGCAGCATAATGACAGGCCCTTGTGAGGTGGAATTGACTCAGTGATGTGGAAGGGGAAAATATGGCCGTGTTCATTGCCATACTTTGATCTGCATGTAGATGGATTATTGATCCATGTCCACACACAGTGTAGCTGTCTTTTATGTCTTTCCTTCTTCAGACGGACTCAATTAGCACACCTGTAATGAACAGGAGCTTCAATCATGTCGTTATGCGAGGAACAATGAAATGTGATGGTATTGGTCACTTTAATGTGAAGCCCCTGGAGGGCGGGACTTTTACCTGTAAATGCGGCTTCATGCCCTTCGAGGAGTTCCCACGATGCTCATTAAGCCCGTCACCGCCAGACGAGTCCCTCTGTATCTTTGTGGTTTACTGGAAATTTGTTTCTGACTTTGTCATTCTGGCCAAACTGGTAGCAACTCGCATACTTCCATACTCAGCCTGGCCAGTTTGAGTGTATAAATGCATTCGCTCTGTTAAGAATGTCAAAATGCACCAGGCCTAAACTCTTTGATCTCATTAGGACATACCTGGTTAAATCAAGGCTAAATAAAAGATGAATTAATTTAATCATATCTTTCATGCTTTCATGAATTAAAGCATATAAGCGTTGATTCATGCAGGTCACAGGTCTCAGCTCACAGTCCCAGCTGCATGAGCTGTTAGCTGCTGATCTCAAGCCAGCTCACATCAGCTGACGGCTCAGATGATTTCCTGCCTCCTAATCGGATACAGTGTGCATTATCTTGCTTCTTCCTCTGTAAGAGGTGCAAATACACCTTCACTCCAACTTCTCCTTTTCTTGTTGTGCCTGATTTATTTATTGATCATTTCAGTTGTCATTGATTCCTACTCTGCTCTGTGGGTGCCGTGTCTTTTGAAGGGCAGAGAGGTCCTAGAACGGAGCCATGGCACCAAATTTAATTAACGTCCAGTCAGAATTTAAGTTCGTTTGACTGAAGCGTTCCTGACCGAACTATGAAATGTTTCCAGGAAATTCTTCTCATTTAAAATAATGGATGCTAAAAATGCACGTATTTTCAGTTCTCCATGCCTTTTCAACTCTTACGTATTCATTCATACTGTCAGATAGAATCTTCATTCAAACTTTCAAATGGTTCGTAGCTTTCAGACGTTCTTGTTATTGATCAACCTTCAAATCCAATCAAAACTTTTTAAAACATTCAACTTTCCTTGAAGCTATAGTTACAATTCAATAATTTTTCAAGCTCATTAGTTAATTCAACTTTCTCATATCATTCATACTTTTTACACAAATGGATTTTTTTTTCTTCAGTTTCATGCAATTCTCAGTCCTTCTCATAATTTTCCATCAGCGTGTACGGTGATGTTCAGAGCTGGAGGACATAACAGATGTGTTTTGACAGCAGAGAGGATCTGTAAAAATTACCGTAAAACCTTAAAGCAGCAGGTGCTTTTCTTTAAATGCCCAGCCGTACAGCTGGGAGGTACAGTTTTGTTTTTTTGCCCTAGCTGAGACACATTGGTGGTGGCTTTAAAGGTAGCTGTGATCAAAAGTGAGCATTCATGAGAATAAATAAAGAGTTGTATACACTGTACAATACAACGTATTGCTGAATTGTATCTTATCTTCTGCGGTTTGTTGTTAATAAAGCAAACTTAGACTTACAGGCATCATTTATAATTTCTGTGCTCTTTGTGGGAATTAATCTCAGCTGTGCTGTAGTAATGAAACTCACAGCTGGGATTAAAGATGAGTAGAAAAACAAAACAAACACAATAAGTTTATTGTCTGCCTCGTGTGCAGGGAGGTAGGGAGCAGGCAGAAAGAGAGTGAGGGATGACTTTGTGTTTCCCAGACAGCCCTGTTGTCATTGAAACCTGTTACTCATTGTCATCATTGTAACCAATTGTGTTTAAAGCACTTATGATATTGAGTTGAAAATTTATTTGCTATTTTGACCTTCAAAATAAGCAAAATATTTTTTTTACTTAAATGAATGGAAGTCTGGATGCAGCAACACCCCCTGTCCTGCAAAAGCACTCATTCACCTTTCATTCTAAACCTCCCTCAATACTATAGCCTTCCTCTAAAACCTGCAGCCTTTGAGACTTTGGAAATTAATTAAATGCCTGAAAATGACAAGCTCTCTTTCTCCCATCTGCCACAGCTCCCCTTTTCTCAGGACCTCAGGGACGGCACATTGATTTCCCCACCGTCTAATTTGCTCAAGTCATGTCATCCTTAGATTTTGTTTTTGTGAACAGGCAGGGAAAGCGGAAAAAAAAGGATGAATGGAATGGGAAGGCACAGGGGTGTGCAGAAACTCCACCAACCCTATACTCCATCTGTTTGTGCATTTGTGTGAATGGTTTGTGGGTCTCTCTGGAAGCACAGGCGTGATTGTGCATCCATTTATTTACAGCGTGTGCATGTGTCCTGTGCAAGCAGTCCCTGTATGTTGTGGATAACTGTTCATAACCTTCCATTCCTGTTTGGTGATTTGGAGGACAGTTTAGAGAGAAGGTCACTCAGTGGATAGAGGCGCACAGAGACCACATTAGCATGAAATAATGTGTTAGGACTAGTTTTGCCATCCTTCTCTGATACCATGCTTGCAATTTAAGACTACATGTCAGTGAACTAAACACACAAGTCTATAAATTTGTAAGTAATTAACAGATAAATTCATTTATTATCCTGATGAATCTTGATACATATCAAAATTTCTCAATAGAGCATGCAGTGACTTTAACCATTTTATTTTAGTTTGTGCAAATATAGTATAGATTATATGTCAGAGTGAAATGAAAACACACCAATGACCTTTGGTTTTTCTTAGAAGGACGTCAATTTTGCCCACAAACCGTTGAATGAATGCTGATTGGTCAGGTCAGGATTTAGGATTACATGCGACCCCACATCCTTCATCGAAGTCTCCCGGAGTCTACAGAAGATCACACAGACAAAAGGAAGGATGAGTGAACCAATGAACAAGTCGTCTTTCTTCTCTGACAGAAATGACACTGACAGCATAGGTCATTGGTTTTTAATTTTTTTAATCTGCTCAGCAGACACGACAAAATTACAACTCGACACTCATTCACAACAACTCACGACTATTTTTGTTGTCTCTAAATGGCCTTGACTTGAGTGCCTCACAGCATTTAATGGCACATCCATCTTAATTGAAGACTTCGACAGTCTGTCACTGCAGCCTGTAGTTAAATGGACAAGACATGTTGTGAATGACTTTAGGGCCCATACAGTTATTTGGAAGCAGAAAAGAATTCCTGACATCAGAAGCAGGCAATCATCCTATTCATGTTTTATGTTTAGAAGATACGTCAAAAGGTGAGTGCTCTGCTGCTCAGGAATATGGGAACATCACTTAAATATCTATTCAGCGGGCCTAACTGTTGTCTAATGATTGGTTGTCTGACACATACGTCTGCTATCAGGCGTTGGCAGGAACATAAGTAAGAGTGTTTGTGTGGGCAAACACACACAGACACACACACACACACACACACACACACACAGACACACACACACACACACACACACAGACAATCTGGCAAAGAGCCCAGCTCAAATTCACCAGAGTTTTATATTTATGGAGCTGTTTTCTCAAGAACGGGTGGAAATTAAAAAGTGGACCCGATCATTTAATTTAACTGAAATTAATTTGCCATTTTGTGCGGTTTTGATCTTTTCACAGTGAAATCAAAATGCCATGTTCATCAAAAAGATTCTGAACAACACACATTAATCAACACATCTCCATTTCAGGGGTAAACAGAGCATTAAATTAACCATTTGCTTTCTTAATTAACTCACAATGACCCCAAGAAGACCTTGGAATAATGGAACATCACACGCTTCCATCTTCCCATGTCAGGATGTGGAGAACATGTCAGTGGGTAATTCATACATTATGAGGTTGTTGCACAATCTGTGCTGCTGTGTTCTGAGCTCCATGCTTCCCCGTCTTCTGCTTAGTGGGATTTTCAACATCAGTTTAAAAAATGAAGAAGAAGAGACATGGATTTTAATCGGTAGCTTGCATTCCAAAATTTAAGAAATTACATAATTTAAAAAAATGCTTAACCTTCGCATTAAATGTTTGTTTTTGTTAGAGGGTTTTTGTGGCATATTTGATTCTGTATTGATATCAATCAAGTTAGGATCCTAATGCAACCTCATAAGTGTAGTTTTGTGCATTAATGTACAGAATTTATGTGAGGATCTTACCACAAAGAAAAGTAGGCACAATAACAATCTATTTTCTTTTCGTTGCTGCAATTGTAAGGGAAACGAGTACAAATCTGCAGTGAATGTGCTTAAACAGATTTAATTAACTAGCATGTTGCAGTGCTGGATGACATTGTATTGTCTTGTGGCAACCAGGTTCAAGGTTTTTGTTTTACGACAATCTATTTATTTATGTTTTCCCAGATCCCTCTATGTTGGCATACCCACTGTGTCAATCCAGTCTAATTGAAATGAAAAAGAAGCAGCAGCTTTACTGGTTACATAAAATAGTACACACTGTACAATATAGCAAAGTTTGTTCTCTGCATTTGACTCATCCCCGAGGAGCAGTGGGCTGCCTTTTCCTTCATTGCTTTGTTTCTGTTTTAAACTGTCCTTCCTCATAGAATCCTGGTTAACATGCATTACTTAAGGAGCCTGTCTCCCACCTGCGCCTGGTTAAATTGTGCTCATTATGCTTTTAATTCTGACTGGCGGCAGAAAGCTGCAGTCCCACCCTGCTTCAAGTCGAGCTCCTTCCATTGTACACAGACTCATACAAGCTTTGAGTCTGGCATCCATTGTTGAGAATTTATACATCCAATAATGAGAATTTTTATTATAGCAAACATTTTTTTTTTAATCCTGTAAATTTTGAAAGAATTGTGATGTAGATACTGTATCTCATAGTTCAATAATAAACGGTTCCTTGGTGGATGTACAGTACTGGTGAAAAGTTTGGACACAGCTTCCCATTGACATGAATAAGAAACTGTCCAAACATTTAACTGGTCCTGGTCTAAGTAAAGGCAACACTGTTTTAAATGTAAATGATTCTGATATATATCTGTGATGAGCTGAAGTTGCCCAGTAGTGCCAGTCAGTTCTATTTTTAGCTAACATCAATTGTCAGCATCAGCATCACCATGACCCTCACCAACTACACTCCGGTGATGCAGTTTCCTGGGTCTCTTCAAAGGTAATGATCTCTGGATGATGAAGGACCTCAGATTCAAGGGTTTCCCCAAATCCCCGTCTTAATCCATCAAACAGCGGACATTTCTACGCTGAAGATCTTTATTACAGGTCAGGATCAGAGAGGTAGATAAGACATGGAAAAGAGTGTTCTGTCAAAATTAGAGTGGGACCCTGCAGTTTGGCAGAAAATCACTTCTTTTTTTTTCAAGTGCAAATTGGAACAATTATGACAAAAGTAAAAGCAGTCATTCCTCTGTCCAACATGTGACATTAAATGTATAAATGACATTTTTGGCATGTGCATTTTTCTGGAGGAGAAAGCCTCTGCTATAACAGTAACTCAAAGAAAAAAAATTACAGCATATTTCTATGCACTGCACATGAACCTAAGTGTCCATTTTGCCACATTTTCGCCCCAATCCGGGACCGCCAGTTCCTGTAACTGTGACATTTCAGTCTCTGACTATGCAGCTCCTATTACAGACAGAAACCTTCAGGGTAGGCATCTTCATAGCAACTTAGAGGAAGGGGAAAATGCAATTACAATCAGGCATGAATATACTCCTACCAAGAAAATAGTTCATTCAGTTTAAATCCATCCAAACCCTGAACAATAAAATCACGGCTGGTTCTTAGCACCTGGACTGTGACATGGAATATGACTTGTCTGAAACCAAGGACACATCTGTTATAAAAGACTTCACCTTTATATAATTTATTAAAGCATTTACAGGTATATTTGAAGAAAAAATATCCATAATTTTGACTTCATATAGTTCTACAAAATTCTACCTATTCCATGACTGCAGTGTCAGAGTAAAAAAGGGGTTTCTTCATCAATGTTTAGATGTTTAGTTTGACTTGTTTGTGGCCTCATACTCGCTATAATATCAAATCATGCATGGCTGTAATTTTGCTATGAATTAGCCTAATTGAACCACAGACACTACAGTGCAGCAGGGGAAAGGTGACCCTCATTTATTTTTCCTCCAAAGACAAAATGAGACAGTATTTAATGCTTGATGTCACCGGATAGTGGCAAGCCTGCAAACTGAGCAGTAGATTCAGCTCACCGTGCACGAAATGCTGCATCTTACTGATGATATTACAAAAATATACCAGTTGCAATGCACCTTTGCCATTTTGGAAAAGAAAAAAAGAATCCATTGTTCTCCCTGAAGTTCGGGTTGGGGCAAGGTGATGTTCCTGAAGCAATGACAAAGTGGGCGTAGGAGGGGTCGAAGAAAATGGAGAGAGGAGGGACCGATGTGGGGAAAACACATCTGATGAAGACGGAGGGAGGTGTATGATAGAAAAAGATGAGGAGAAAGGAAGAGGGAAGCTGATGGAGATTAAATCAGGGTCCCTTCCGTTCCAATTTAGTCTAGCTGTCATCCTGGCTGGTGATTAATGAAGAATGGAATGCCATCTGTTTTCCCTGGGAATTTCTACCTCTCCAGGCTCAGAGATTGCTCCACCTGAACTCCCAGTGAATCTGTGTTTCCAGGCAGCTACAGTAAATTGGGATAGCCCGGTTCATGACTGACACCGGGTTACCATTGTGGTAGTTAATGAGAAACTGGAGGCAGTTAGCAAGAAGAGAAAGGTTGGAGGAGTGGAGAAGATATTAAGGTAAAAAGGGACAGCTGATGAAGTGTTATCACACAAGGTTGACAATGGGACATGGGGGAGAAACTGGGAGGACTGGTATCTGTTGTAAACTTCCATCAGATTACTGAAGCAGTGAAGTGTGAGGAACAATATGAGAACAGTTCTTTTCACCACCAAGGCCATTTGGGGAATTTATTTTGTGGTTTAGAAAGCAAACTGGTTTTTGTTCTCTGATTATGTTTTTTTCCGTAAGGCAAGATGACTACAAAACAAGCAAAGTAGTTTACTTCAAGGAATACAGATTAAAAGAGATGATATTTAATTTAGAGACCACTTTACCCTCGTCAATATTACCTGCACTGGATTTCTAAGAGTCTATAATAAATGATCAGGTTTTGCTCATCACATTCTGGACATGCTTACAAGTAGAAACGTCAGCTTATAAAGGCATATTGACAGTTCTGTTTTGATTAAGGTGTGGTTCGTAAAGTTATAGGCATGGGTAAATAATTGTGTACATTCATACTGACAACTAGTATTTGCCAGGACACAAAACTTTATCCTCTTAATGAACTTTATTTTATTTTATGACATGCCACACACTTCCTGCAGAGGACTAAAATTGGTTTAAATTTTGGAACAAACATTAAACCTACTTTAATTTAGAAAGCTTAGTTGGCGTTCGGCCCCCTGTGTACTTTAGAGCTGCAGGAGCACCAGTGCAGGAAACAATAATAGCAAAATGAATTGCTAAAAATAGGATTTCTCTTATACTTTATATCAGACTCTTCAAAGCAAGCACACTACAATTTTCTAAATGTTTCTTATTGGACCCATCATTTTTTAAAGCAATTTCTGCACCGCTGCTGTGATGTTAATGTAACGTTATGCATAATGCATGGTGCACATGCATTATCAAACATTGTTATTCAGCTCTTTTGTATTTTCTGTTCAATTTAATGGTCATATATTGGCCATTTAATTGAATATATTGAGTGAAAAACTTATGTGCAAAAACACATGTGGCCAGTGGTTTGGCAGGGGCTGGTTGGAACCTGTTTCTGAGGTGCAGCCCACGGATATGTGGATCATGATTCTGGGCCGTTACATGTGGTCGATCAGGGCATGGACAGTCTGTTGTTATTCCTCTGGCTACATAATGCTACTGTAACTTCCTGCAGAGCCGCCATATACTGATAAGCAGAGACAATGTGTCTGTGGGAGCTGCAGCTCCCTTCCCTGATTTCGCTGTGGAGCATCGTAACCTTAAAACAACATTCATCTCAGCCAGTGCCAAATGGGTTACCCCTGTGGAGGGTATCTCTCCTTTCAAACATATTACATGACGTTAACTAAATGTCCTTCCCTGTGTCACATCTTATCATGTGATCTTTGTGAGAATGGAAGAGGAGCACCTTTTCTTGATTTTGATAACCCTTTTTTAACTGCAGAGATATCATCAAACTCCAACTACAAATGGAACACTGGTTAATGCCCCATGCAATTTGGACCACGTATCACACCATCTATTCATCCATCCGACCATTTTCTTCCAATTATCTTGGGTCGGGTAGAAGTGGCAGCTGGTTAACCAGAGTATTCCAGACGTCCCTCTCAGCAGCAACGCTTTCCAGGACCCTGAGGCGTCCCCAGGGTGGATGAGATATGCAATCATTATCAAGCTCTGGGTCTACCCCAGGGTCTTTTCCCCTTTGGACATGACCGAAAAACCTCCAAAGGAAGGAGCCCAGGAGGAATCCTAACCAGAGACCAGAACCACCTCAATTGGCTCCTTTCGATGCGAAGATGCAGCGTCTCTACACCGAGCTCCCCCTGGATGTCTGAGCTCTGCAGCCTCTCTCTGAGAATGAGCCCATGCAGCCACCTTACAGAGGAAGCTCATTTCGGCCGCCTATATCTGTGATCTCATTCTTTCAGTCATTACAGAGAGCTCATTACCATAGGTGAGGATAGGAACGCAGATCGACTAGATTCAGAATTGTATTCTAGTTGAGTTTGTGCCCATAAGTGAAATAGATTAGATGCTTGGTGTAGAGTGACAGACCTAATTTCATGTAAGTGCTTCACTGGAGATATTCCTACATTCCTAACAAAGACCGTTCCAATAAACATGAACTTCATTTCATTACAGTTTATTGGATATTATAGAGTGAGGAGAGCAAAGATGGTGAAGCAGGGAGGGAGCAGGGAGGTCCTGGGGAGAAGATGAGGGATGAAAGGATGTGGGATGAACATTTGATGGAAGAAATTGAGGCTGAAGATGGATGAATGGAGGGATGCCTGACTGTACTGGTGTCGACTGAAGGCAGGAAGACTGGAGAGAACCAGGGGGAGTCGAGGCTCTGGGCGAGGGGAGCCGCCTCTTTCTTCACCACCTCTTCGAAATAAAAATATAATAATAAACTAGTTCTGTTTTATTTCACTCTAAGGTTTCCAGGGAGGAAAGCAGTTTGAACATTGCAGACTTCTGAGGAGAGAAGAAACAGAAACCCCACCGTCAGAGTTTGTGCATTTTGCAAAGCCAGCGAGGGGTTTGAACAGCATCTTTCTTAGACTCATTGGATGGCCTTTTGCTGTGAGGGCAGGGACCATGCACCATCTGGTGAACTCGCTCATTCCTCTGGAGGTATGGCCACACAACAGGCAAGGCAAGACAATAAAGAAAGGGCAGGGCAATCTTTTATTGTGCATTTCAGTCACAAGGGGAAACTCAACTGCATCTAGTTTGATGGAAGTAAAATGTCGCAATCAGCAGATAAAGCCGCAGTACAATAGTCCCGGACCTCACATGTGGTGTGGTGTCACTGATGTGGGAGTAAAATAAATATTCTGCTGACAGCATTTAACTCTGGCTTGTGTATTTAGTCTCCATGGACCTGGTTTTGATTGAAAACCCCCTGTGTTTTTTTAAACAATAAAAAAAAAGCAGATCTTGAGCTATAAATCCTGGATGGAGTGGGGACTGCCACAGTTGCCATAGTGATTGCAAGTGACCGCTGTTTAGAAGCATTTTTGATTAACGACAGTGATCAATACTTACCTCTGTGACAAACGCCTTGTGTGTCTGGTGGCTGCTCCGTGATGAAGCCACTGTCTTTCACCGGCAGCATGGAGGATGCTCTGCTAGCAGCGTCACATACCTTTGATACGGTGAGAGAAAACAGTCAACAGGGATGAAATGCAGCTGTGCAGACAAACTCGAGTCGCATTAAATGCATGTAAACTTTGTGAATTTCATGAGTGTATTCATGAGAATCCATTCAATGTTGAGGGCAGTGACTGGAGGCTTATATTCATTTTTAATAATTCTTGATACTAACACACACACACACACACACACACACACACACACACACACACACACACACACACACACACACACACACACACACAGTTGAGTCTTCAAATGAGAATTTAAGCCACTCAGACTTTTAGAACAATCCCTTCAGCACGAATTTATAGACGCATTTACAAAGATTAATTCATGAAATTCCGAGCTGCTTTAAAATACCCTCACATTCAGCACGCTCAATCTTGAAAGGGAAAATATCACCTTTCCTCAGCGGGTGATGAATCATCTTTTGTGCTGTTCCGTTTTCACTTTGCTTCAGTTTCTTTTCTGCTTCTGCCACAGAGAACCCTTAGTGCATTATCTGAAATCCTTGTATGTATAGATGTCCCCTTTTACCACATCTTCTCATCTATTGTTCTGTCATCCATCCATCTATCATTCACTGAGTATAATTTACATCCATAGACTTGGATTTACATATAAACGCACATTAAGCATGTCCAGGTGTAATAACCTTTAATATTTGTCATTTTTCCTCAGTTAATCCCCAACGCCTCTGTCTGAGTAATTAATTTCCAGCTTCCCTCGTTCTTCTGTACGATTAGACATAGAGCAACCTCAAAATACATCACTGTCACACACAGACAAAGGAAGATGACTTATTTTCCTTCCCCATTTGAAATTAATTTTGTTTCTAACATTTCCTGTGTCTTCAAATGTGAGACCTATTCTTTTCATGTCAAACAAGACGACTACGTTGTTAGAAATAGTATAAATGGAGGCAAATTAAATGTGAAAGTTACATTAATTTGTGCCAGTATTTATTCTTTCATGCAAATATCAATGTGAATATAAACTGTCAATGGCTTCTTATTGATTTTGCCAGAGGGCATCTATTTTTAATTATAAATATGAGTATCAGAGAAGATATGAAGCCAAAAGTGATTAAAAGAACACGCTCTCAGAGCAGAGCCCTCACTATGGGATCTATTTGCAGATAGTCCTTCTCTACTTAGCAGGAAGGATGACCTGATACTTTCCATTTGGCCTCCTTACTGAATCCCATAGCTCCAATTAAAGTCTTATCATTGGCCTCACGTGCACTGGAAGCGTGCTAAACTAGCTGCGGCGCAGTGTGGTATTCTAACGACAGATGACTTGTCAGAATTCAGATGTGGACTTCGGATTTTCCCAATATGTAAGAAGACAGAGCGATGATCAAAGGGCATGCCCTGAGCAGCCAGAAAATAAATACCCCATGGAGTCCAGAAACTGGTGGTGGTGGTGGCTGATGACTCTGCCCTTACTGATGAAGCTGATGCTAAGACTGGGCACCGATGGGGAGGTAAACATATTTACACAGTCTATATACTGTACAGGATTTATATTGACATGGGCAGTGGAGGTGCATGAGCCCACAGAATTTAACCTACCCACAGCATGTTTTACTGACAAAGTAAGTCTTTACCTCCCCATACTTTGTACTTTGCTGCTATACTCTACTCTATAGTGTATTGATTTGTGTCATATGCTGTTGTAACAAAAGAATTATCTTTTAGAAGTATCTTCTTAACTTATTTTATCTCTTATATGTGCATGTTAAAAACATAACCTTTCATCTAAACTATAAAAAATATAACCTGGATAAAGTCTTGAACTCCATACTTGAGTTATTGACACTGTATGACTAATGTATGACTAAGTGTTCAACAGAGACATGGCCTCCTCTGGTTGTCTGGTTGTTTTTGCTTCTTAGTGTTCTATAACACCTTCTAGAGGGGAAGTTTGAACAGGTTGTGTCAAGAGTGGATTGGCTCTGTACTGATGGACCCTGCCCATTTCCTGACATGTTTAAGTTCTGAATGGAGGTCAGCTTGGGGGCAATTATTTTCTCTGCAGTCCTGACTGTCCTTTGTGTCTATTTCTGGTCTGTTTCACCAGACAGTGATGGATGAACAGAGGATTACAGAGGGAAACATAATGGCTGCTCATGGCCTCCAGGAAGGTGCTTTGACACACAACAGAGAGGCACCAAAAAGCTTAAATGTATAAAGCTTTTGGCAACAAGGGAAAAGTTCATGTGACCGTTTGAAAGGAGGAGAGGAAATAATCTCCGATCAGTGGCAGCAGTTACCAGGAATGGCTCAGGTTGTGCCCCGGAGCTACGAAAATGTAAAAAAAAAGGAAGAAATTATCCCTCAGTGTGCAAGAGATGTGATTGGAAAATGTCACAAAGATAAATGAAAGTGAGAGACTTGTACATCAGCATAAACTTTGGTAGATAACAGGGAAGAGTAAAGACAGGGAAGCCATCTCTATCTGTATCAGTATCATTGACAGAGAATATCACTATTAGCAAATGTAATTTAAAGTAGAAAAACTAATCTTTACGTCTAAAACTATTGATTTTCTTCAAGATGAATTAAAGGTGAGTCGCTTGATAGAATGCAGGGAACCTTCATTGATTGGCACTACATACCAAACCAGTCCAACCAAACTCTGTCACAAAAATCAAGAGACATTAACAATTAAAACCTCGCATCTAGAGGGGAAAAATAAAGAGTCCAAAACAAAAAGATCAGCAGACTTTAAATTAACTGGCCAAGGGCTGGTGACAAAATTGAATGAGGAAAGTTTTAGAGAGAACTAGAGAGGTGTACAGCTGCACTTTTCTGGAGAGGATCTTTGGAATGAGAGGTTTATATTTATAGAAACCATTTTTTTTTGTTATCATCTCTCCATCTCACTCTGTGGCTTGTTGAACATTCAACCTGTTCTGTGTCCAAAACCAGCACTGCTTGAGCATAATCCCCTCAGAATACAACAGCTTCCCACTCAGTAGCATCACTGAGGCAAACACAGCACACATAAGTCCTTATATAGTGCACACAATACTTTTTATTGTTCATGGATTCTAAATAAAATACATATCCTGGTGGGTTTTTGGTGAACATTTAAGAAAAGAGGAGAAAATTGACCCTGCAGTTCTCTCTGTACCATTAGTAAGTGTTCAGGTCTTCCTTTCATGGTGATTTTATTGTCATTAAACATAGTGTTCCAACTGCTTGGTTGAAATGATCCCTTAATTCAATGTGTTAGATGTGAAAATATCAGGAGAGGAAGTGAGACGGGGGCAGACATCAGAGAGGAAGTGAGTGAAAACATCATGTAGAGCCAGAATAATATTCTGGTTGATGAACCAAGATGGTTTTTTTTTTTATCTTATTTTGAATTGGGTCTTTTTTTTACAATGATAAAATACTGTTTGTGAAATATCTGGACTGGAGGAGGTCAGACCCTGATATGGATGTACACAAAAGCGGATGCAGATGAGTGATCTGTCCAGAAGGGATTCGATGAGCTTGAGTGAAGATGAAAATTCTCTCCTGGATTTTATCCAGATAGGAGACACTTGAAATGACGAGTGTTCCTGGAGTCAATTTCATTCTCTACCAAGCAACATCCTTCTACCAGCAGGCTGACGGAACTGAAACGTGAGCATAATCGATGTAGAGGAAGATTTTGCCAAGATAGCGGCAGGGCCTGGGATCCAACACTTTGATCCAAATCTACATCTACTGGACAGAACAGTAGTCACAAAAGATTCCACATCACTGTAGAGTTTTGTATTGTCCTGTTCGTGTTCTTTGGATGTCATATAGATGAGCTTTATGTATCATTTAACAGTGGAAATATTAAGGGTTGTCCACTTTGATGCATCTATGGATATAACACCAGCACACAGCATTATTATTATGATAAGAGACATGTTATCATGGGTGAGCCGTCACATGTAGTGTTCTCCATCATCTTCTTCTAACTGATCTCGTTCACTGAGAGAATTGGTTTGAGGGAAATGTAGATACTCTCGTCATAATATCACATATCATATGATCCTATGGTGTGTAGTTATGCTGTTTGACCCTCCTGTTGTGTTCATTTCCTGTTAACTTGTTTTGTGCTCCTGGTCAAAAATGACCGCTCCTCTCTAGCTGATTATATATTGGTAAGATAATGTGCTTTTAAGATAATGTCTTCTCTGGTGCAAAATTATGCATCTGCAGCAAAAACACTTCCTTTTTCTTGAATCAAACTTGAAGAATTGTGGCTGCCTTTGCTTTTCGTACGTACAAATCAATCAATAAACGGGTTGCCTCTTAGCTACCACGTGCCACTTGACTTTCTCAGCAGCAGACGTCCGCTGCCTTACAAAGGATTAAAGTTGTAGCCCATCTGCAGGAGCAAGATTAGAGGTCACGAATATACCGAAGATAGAAGGGGGCCCACAGACGCTAAAAACTCCGCTTATTGATCTCGCAGATGTTAACTGTGAATGCTGTCAAACTGATTCTGTAGCAACACTAAGCTGCAGCTGTAAAAGAGGAGAGAGTTCCTCATGCAAAGTCCTTGGACTAAACGAACTAGTAGCTGAAACAATTGGCCCTGAATTGATTAGTTGATGGAAAGAAAATTAATTGGCAGCTGATTGCCAATTTCTGGTGGTCAGAATTTGGTCCAGCATTGCTTCATCTTCATTTTCTGCCAAACAAGCTACTGTTACCATAAATGATGAGCCAACAACAACATAATGTGCTCGTACAGCTGTGCTGCAGTCTCTCCACTCTTAATTAGAAAAGGAACAGAATGTCCTTTGTCCCTCCTGCCAGTGCTACTACTGGAACAGAGTATGTAACTGCAGAGTTAGAGCGTGTTGTGATGTGTCTCCATCAGAGGAAAATTAGTCAAATGAAGTAACTGTTAAATGGAGGCTCTACAAAAGTAGTATCCCTTCATACTCATATAGTATCACAAAGTAAAGCAAATAATCTGCTTAGCCTGAGCTCAACTTTTCATCCCAATCTGTCTGTTTTCACCCCTAAAAGTGAGAGTGAGACAAAAGCTGCATTTCCACTGCGTAGTACCGGCTTGACTCGAGTCTACTCGCCTTTTTTTTTGTGTTTCCATGAGGTAAAAAGCACCTGGTACCTGGTTCTACTTTTTTAGTACCTTCTTCGTTGTGGGGGGAGAAAGAGAGAGGTGTTGAAAATAAATGAGAAAGACATCAATTTTAATGCAAGTGCTTATTGGACAATCGTTTCATCGATACCACTGAGTGTCTTTTATTTTTGACAAAAGCTGAGGGGTTTGGTAACAAAAGCTAATTTGGATTCTTCTCATTCCAGCTTCAATCCAGTCTATTGGCTATTCAGCTGGTTAATCAGACATAATGCCCAGAGCCTCTAATAAATGAAGTCCATGACCACAATGCCGTTTCACAGCCTTGTTGATTATTGCTGCATTTCTCTTATCTGCACTCACCAGGGCCTTTACCGATAACATTGGAGACCAAGGATCAAGAATTACACAAAAACAATTTGCAGAACATCCCAAAAGGTGCACTTGAAGCCTGAGGGAGATGTACAATCAGTGCTGAGAACAGTTTTGTTCAAGTCCCTGTACCAATTTAAGTTCAGTGGTTTGGCTTTGGGTTATTTTGTGTAGTTCTTGTAAATGTGGTTGCTATCCACTAATAACACGTGTTATGAGGACTGCTCCTCTCAGAACCCAGAATAAAACATTTACTCATACATAAAGCGACAAATCTTTAAAAATCAGTCAGGCTACGACTTAATCGTTGAAAATGTTAAAACAGAACAAAAAAGCAAAGCAGTATTTATACACTGGTAGCAAATCAGCTGTTCTGCATAGATCCATTTTGTCCAGAGCATTACTGCTGTAAAATGTATTTCAAAATAAAAGTAGCGTTGTAGTAGTAGTGCCACAGACCAGGGGTGGATCTAGGATTTTTCTAATTCAGGGCCACATTTTACACGGAGGGGCCAAGTATACTGTCCAACATCCTGTCCAAAATTCTGACTTTATTCTTAGAATTCTGACTTAATTCTTAGAATTCTGACTTTATTTTTAAAATTCTGACTTTATTCTTAGAATTCTGACTTTATTCTCAGTAATCATGTAAAACATTGGTCGTTTACTTTTTGTTGTTGTTGTAATATCTCCAGTTTTTTTGCAGTTCTCTCTTCTTCTTCTTCTTCACTCGTCACTTCCTCCTCACACTGGTGCCCTACCTCAGCTTTGTGGTCACTCTCCAAGATCAGATTTTTTTTGTTTGTAGTTCTGACACAAACTTCTTGTGTAGGCAGTTTTTTTTTTCATGTCCCTATTGGCCAATGTATTTTTGAGTGTTATATATTCATGATAACAAGCCAACAGCAAGATATAATAGCAAGGCCAACTTACATTGTTATGTTGTAACCCAGTTGTTCTGCTGCCTTTTGGCAATATTGAATTATCCAGTGCCGTACCAGAGACCACCAAGAGACGCTCATTTCCGCAGGCTATGAGTGCTAGTATTAAGTATGATAAGGCAATGGTTAAAATCAGACTTGTCTTTCATTGTCACATAGCTAGCCTGACATGCTTAAGTTAGTGCTAACAAACATACCACATACCCCAAGTCTTCATATATGGAGCCACACCCTCATATAATAGTCCTTAGTCAAGCAAATTGTCCATTACATATGACTATGTTGTTACATTACATATCTCTACCATTTATCTTCTGTATACTTCATATTCATAAAAAAACAACCCAAAACATTGCACATTGATTTAGATAAAAACTTTATTGAACAGTAGCCTACCCCTTAAAAATATGAAATTTTCTTTAGCTTTGGTATGTATACATAAATGTATACAAGAGCTTGATAGCACATAGAAAACAGTAAGTGTGCTTAAAGTTATTTACAAAAAAACCCCAACAACTTGACACACCGTAATCATATACAGTAGCGAAAAATACCACACCATTGATAGCTAATAGACATTCACTGACAACACAGCATCGATGCATTGATTTCAGAAAATGCAGTTATCTTTCCATGAAGTCAAAGGTGTCAAATCAGATATTTACAAAATTTATGGCGAAGAATCTATACAGAGCAAGCTTAATCCATCTAAATATATATTTGTCTCCTCGGGCGAAATCCTTTGTTATGATCTGGGAAAACATTGGAGAAGAATTTCTGTTTGCAGTGAAGATTTCCTCTGATGATGCAAACAGTTCAAAGACTGTAGACCGTCTGTTGTGGGGGTAAATAGTTAAAATATTGTGGGAATTATGAGTCAAAGCAGATGTCTTTCCAAGTGCACTGCTGATTCTGTGCTGAAAAACAAGGCACTGAGCTATTAATAATTATATCAGGATATAAGGTTGGCTTTTTTTTTAATTAAATGACCTTTTAACCTCATTTGTTTCTGAACTGATGAAATCCAGCTTTAAAGAAAATAGCACACAGGTATAATAAGTACATGTGCAAATGCCAAATTGAAAACCCTGAAAATAATCAGGACACTTTTTTTCTCCGCCTTCATTTTAAAAATGTACTGCAGCAGTGCACATGCACAGCTTTTACTGAAGGTCAAGCAACTCTCCAACATGCAGCTACTTCATTCACCTTAGAGTCACTTCCTGAAAAGAAACATGAATGCTGTTAGCATGCTGCACTTCAAACAAACCATTTAACTGAAACAACACTCATATTAATACATTGTTAAGTGACTTGTGATCAAATAGATAAAGACTGATACGTTAAAGTCATTACTGGAACATTCTCAGTTCTCTTCCTAGTCTATTTTGTGTTTTTTTATGTCTACACTAGGAAAGATTTCAAAATGCTCTTGGTAATTAACTATACCTGTTCTTCTACCTCACTTTGAAACAATAGTCAACAAGCAATCAGTACAAAAATACATCTTCTCGCTCTCTCTGCCATTTCTGTCATGACGTTTTATGAGTAAATACCAAACATTAGATATTGCACAAAACAAAGGACGCCTATAATTCCTCTTCTGTTACCATTAGCAGTGTGTTCTCCAAAAACATGATAAGAACATCATTCACATGCTTGTTCCTATCAAGAAAGATAAATACTTCTTATCTGCAGAGAAACACAGACTCCTGACTTTTCACCTCTCATTTCTGCCCACATTGTCTGCAGGCAGTCCACGTTTTGCCTTTGTTACTCGTCCATCATCTCTACTAACTCAGGCAACGCTGGTGCAACAGCCTGCATTAAATCCGCCTGGACTGGCAGGCTGCTGGTCTCCAAGCCTCAGTCAAACCAACTCTTTCATTATTAATGACTTCCTAGTCGGGTTCTTCAGGTTCCAGCCAATCATCAGCCGTCAACGTGCGCCACTAGTGATACTACAACAGGTTTGTTGATATCCGAAGAGGGGGCTTTGGTGACATCATTTGTGGCATCAAAGGATGGGCCCAGTTGGGGAATGCTGTCAGCCGGTTGACCTAGAGAAGCTACCATAAATAGGAAGTCGTTGGTACGCCGGGGACCCGTGCCTGCTCCACCTCTCATGGCCTTCGTGGCGACCTTGGAGGAGCTCCTTAAGCTGGAACCTCGTACAGGAGTCTCACAATGCAGCAGGGCCTGGAAACATCTGTAAAACTGGGGAAAGAATACAACACAAATATGCTCCAAATGAACTCACTGCAAAACCAGACATGACTGTTGACATTGGAGTGCTGCTGTACCTTGTCTGAATGCTTGAATTTGAATAGAAGTGCCACATCCATAACAGATTTTAGCTTATTTTGCACAAACATGCTTCTACCAATGAGTAGTTACCTCATAATTTGTGCATCTCTCTCTCTCTCTCCCACTCTCTCCAGTGAACCTTCAGGCAAATTGCAAATAATTATGACAAAAAGGCCTCTCTTGTCTCGCTGCCCTCCTTTGTACCCAACAGTAGGCTGCTACTTTATCATTTCATGCTCCTTTGCCGTCTGTCTTTTCATGTGGAACAACACACCGAGGGACAAAATAATTTGTAAAGTTTCCAAAGGAAATAAAATAATACACTAATTACATTCTCAGTAATGAGTGCAAACCATTACTCCGTGTTCAACTGCATTAGCAATTTTGTCAACGTGTGCTCATAACGAGTAGCAAGTTATGGGTGAGAGGAGAAGAGGCCAAGACTGGGAGACAGCCAGTTTCACCCAATCTGGTGTTTTCTCTTGGGTAAACTTACCATTCAAGATTTACATTATGTGCTTCGTAATATTCATTATTAATATAATATTCACCCTGGTGCTGAAGTTGTGCACAAACAAGATCTTGCAGACACGTAGGAAAATATGAAGGTCAAACACATTGAACTGTTCTTGGAGTCAAAGCTCTCCTGTAACCAGAATGCATCAGTATCAAAGTTCATGTCTAGTGAAAATGATTGGTTACAAGTTTCCACCTGTACTCACAACAGGAGGGTTCATTCAGTGTGTGTCCTTGTTCTTTCTCGTATATTAGGAATGAATATAACTGCTATGCGTGACAAGGTGAAGCTCTGATGAACAAGTTTGTGTTCAAGGCAAATCAAAAGCCCTTTAAATCAGCTGACCTCTGAGTTATAGAATGAAAACACTGACGACCTTATTGGACTCATTTAAGCATCAGCGGTTCGATCAGGATGGATTTAAACCTGGCATAAAACACGCATTTCAAATAACCAGTCAGCTCTAAAACTGAATTGCACCAAAGCCAAATTGCTCCATCATTCATTGGTCTGTTGTTTTCTGTTGTTTAGTATTTGATCCTGTAAAGCAATTTAACCTGTCTCGGTTAATAATGGAGGTTTTCCTGCACAAGTTAGAAAGAGCTGTTAACTGTAATGCTAAAATTAGCTGAAATTAAATCATTAACTCATAGTAGTCAAGAAAATGTGAGTGTCATAAATAGAGTTTAATGGTAAATTCTAATTCTATTTAATTGTCACCTAATTATCAATTAGATATTTTACATTTTCATTCATTAATACATGATAAACAACCACAACGGCTGTTTTTTGTATGTGAAAATCTGCTGTGGAAGATTTTTAAGCATGACCAGAAAACAAGAGGTATTACCTTTAACACATTTTCTCAAAGTGATTTGACATAAAAATGCATGTTACAGGGCTACACCTCCACAAACACTGGCTTCTAACCGGCTGCAAGAATCAGAACACCTCAAAATATTTTCCGGTAAAAGAAAAGACAGGATGTCTTCCACATACAGAGGAAAGGCACTGCAATGTACACACCATCTGTCAGTGTATAATAAATAATAAATAAACCCATACAAATTTTTCATCCAGGAAATAGTTGCTGAATTCTCAATTTATTGATTTCATGCAGAGCTTCCTGTTTGACACGGACCTCTATATATAACAGAAACCCCTGTGTTGCCCAGCTCAAAGTCAAGGGTATCTGCTGATGGACAGGTAGGTAGATTCTAAATAATTTAGGACCCCAGCTGCAGGTTGAAAGCCTAACAATGCATTCAGGGTATTTGGCTATATTTTAGATTCCAGGCATTTCCAACCACATCCAAGATATATCCACAACGCAGGCAGGCAATGGGCCACATTTTAGACAAATTCATGTCTTCTTCGGCTTCCGTTTATGTCGACTCTTAAGATGCTCCTCTTAAGTAAACGTAGTATACTTAGTATACTTTCTGAGCTTCATGTATACTTATAGTCTACTACATTTACTCATGGGGGCAAAAAATATGATGAAACTCTTTCAAAGCACGGCTAGACTGGAGACAACAAGTATATAAAAATACCACATGAACTTCATTGTTTGTTTGTTTTTGTAAATATATGCTTCTGAATTTGGTCGGGACAGAGGTAATGACATATCCTCAAAAAGCTTCTTGAAAAGGGGGCAAGATGATAGGGCGAGGGTCACCATGTTGGAAACGTGATTGAATAAGTATTATTATATTATAATATAATACATTTGATGCCAAGATGAATTTGTGCACCTGCAGAAAAAGAAATTGCTGTACTTTTCCTCTGTGCAGTCAGTGCTGAATGGCAACTTCTCTGTATCTGGGGCATTGGACTGTAAAGTACTCTCCACTCCAAAATAGACTTGGGCAGAAGTGAGAAGAAATTCTGTGACTTTGATAAGTTGGAGATATGCTGTATGTGTGTCATTCATTCCAAATCCTTTCTTGCAAGTGGGCATGACATGCATTGCTGAGCAAATAAGTGCAGCATTTAGCTTGGATGCTGGTGAGGTAGAGATGGAAATTTTCCCATTGCAAGGTGACATTCACCCCAGAGCCCACCAGGACTCTGAGAAGAACAAAAGGTTTATTCACAGTGCTGTGAGATTGTCTGTCTTTTTAATTGGGTCTGAGTGTTAGCAGCCTTTTTCTGATATGAACACAGAATATGACTTACTGATGCACATCTTGAGGACTTAAGCAGTTTCAAAGTCAAGTTATACCCCTGATTATACTTGAGCTTAACTTGGGAGATGAGGGGTGGTTACTGGTATAGAGGACTGGTAGATGAAAAGATCGATTAATATTTTTTACCTGCCAAAATGCATATTGACTTAAATGTTTAAGTACTAAAAAAAATACTGCAGATATTTGAGGACTCAACAATAGAAAACAGGAAAAAAATATTCTTTTTTCTTTATTTTAAACAACCTGCACAGTCATTAAAGTATAGATTTCTCAGTTTATAAGGTAAGTTGGAATGAACTATAAAGACTCTTTACCTATTTACCGGTCAGTGTGAGAGATGGCCATGAGAGATTTACTTTTGAATTTTGGATCCTGCTAATCATGATGCATGATCAAAGTGGGCTGAGGACGCCTCTCACTGCCTCTCACCCCTGCACTCTAGCCTTCAGGTAGCTATCGGTTCCAAAAAAGGTTGGCTGGCGTATAATGCATAGTTGATTTTGGTCTTTTCGTTGGATTTCGAATCAAAAACCAAAATATAGAACATTGTCAGCTCTATCCTTTAAATGAAAACTGTAGATTTTAGTTCAGAATTTTTTTGTTGCCTTTGCATTTAACTTATCCTGCATGTCACTGTCTCGCTGTTTGTCAAATACTCGCAGGCTATGAATACATGCAGAAGGAGAGAGAAAGAGAGTGAAAGAGAGAAATGCCTCAGGACATAATCAATTCCCATCATGGTCTGCAACACATTCGTCCCCTTTGTCAGTGAGACCATAACCTATAGGTCATCTAAAAGTGAAGGCTAGCGAGTTGATGTAAAGAAAGGAGACAATCAGTAGCTCTCTGCGGTGCTGATACACACTCCCTGCTCCCCTCAGCTGTCAAACAATACGCTGCAGTGTTGGAAAGATAGGAGAGACGGGGATGGATGCAACTGATGAATGCTGAGGATGAGGTTTGTTTAAACACAGAGGCAGCAAGACTAAGGTCAAGAGAAAAAAATGAAGGCAATGGCAGATAAAGAATAGACAAATAAAGCATGACATGGAGATATTAGTATTTTGGAGAGGGAGCTGAGATGACACAGGATGGGTCAACTCAGACTGGCCACATCAGGATTGGGTGCTGTCTATGATCTGGGCTGATGCTGCATTGGCAACAAGAGGGTCAAATGTCAGGCATCATCTCAGACAAGACCTTCATACATTTTTGAAAGCATGGGACATCACGGATCCAGTACCTCTCTGGTGCTACGTGACTGAAACACAGGCAGACTTTCCTCAGCATTTCACACACCTTGACTCTGAAGCTTTGTTTGCTGTTAAAAGATCTAACATAATGTAAAGATATGCATCAGGTAAGCCTTTTTTTTTCATCTTCGCTGCAGAGCTTGATGCAAAAATGAATAGATCACACTCTTTTGATGGAGTTCTTTGTGCCGTTAATATCCAAAACTTTGCAGTGTTCTCGCCGCAGTCCAAGAAGTGTTCAATTGCAATCACTTCAGCTCATTATTCCTAAATCAGTACTGGTCTAAATGAAGGGAGTCTGTGGAAGGAAGCATTAAGTTTCTTTCATCAGCATGTGACGCACTATTTCATCTGACAGTTGCATGATTTAATTTGATCCAGTGCACTCCCCAGTATTGTGTCTCCTGCTCAACTCAGGACATAATATGAAAATTAAAAGATTTCAGCGCTCTGCCAAGAAAAGTAATGAGCTCCACACAGGAACATATGAACAGAATTAAAATTGTCTGAAAGCCTCTTGAGTTTTCCAGGCACATTCTCAATTCAGTGAAAGGCTTCAGTGTGTTTATATTGTGTGTATCAATCTTTTTTTCTTTTTTTTTTCCACACTGCAATCAGTGGCTGGAACTTTTCAAAGCCTCGGAGTCAATATTACCCGCAGTATCTAATTTCCGTGATGGGCCATAGACTTAATACAACGGAACAGATCAGTTTCTTGCCTCAAACATGGTTCAGAAAACAATATCCAAATTCCTGTCTGAAGTGAGGAGATCATTCTGGTGGGGTTGAGTCAGCAGCTCCCCAAAGACCAAACAGAAATCAGACTTTTGTTCTGTGCAGCGCTGTCTCACCAATTATGGTGGTAATTCTTTTCTATCATAGCTTCATTAGAGGCCCCATGCTTTCATGCAGCTTCATCCCTCAGTTTCATACAAGCTGGAGTTGTTAACCAGCTTTAATTGTCCAGGTGCGGAGTCTAAAAAAACCCCCAGTGATTTTTAAATGCCAGGGGACAGTGCTATCAGGCTCTGAAATTTCTATTTGATTGCATCAGAAAAAGTTCACCATTTCAAGTCAATATTGGCTCTTCATCTTGGTTTTAATACCCTCAGACCTGATGAAGAGCCTATTTGGGCTGAAACATTTTTCTATTTCTCATGTAATAGAATAGAAATTTAGAGGCGGCGGTAAGAAATAAGGCAATAAAACCCACAGCATTTTTCTTAGTATTGCTGCTCTGTCTTCTTAACACTGATATCCATGCAGACTCCAGCTGTATTTGAAAAATTCAGAACATTATGATGATTTATAGTCAGTTTAGTAGGTTTGAACAGATGAAGCTGGATTGGCTGAAGCAGTCATGAAAAAATGTAATCACAAAATTATAAGATTTAAAATATTATTCAGACTTTTTTTTTTGCATCTCATTTTGATTCTCAAAACCAGGGTTTACCGGTCTCCTTAGGGGGGGAGCTGTATTGACAAACAAAATTACGTACATTTTTTAGACCAGGGGGCCCTTTCAAAGGGTACCAGACAGACAACACTGTGAGAACACCCCTATGCCTCAAGAATAGATAATAGATAATAGACAGATAATAATAAAATATTTCTGCCTTGAAGAATACAGAAGTGAGTGATTTAAATAATTCAAATACGTTTAAATAAATGTATGGTTTGAATAAAGGAAAGTAGAGTGCAATCTTGTGGGCTCCTTTATGGAGCCCCTTAGTAGTATGGGCCCTCATAAATAAAAGCCTCAAAGCTCTGGTATGAATGCATGTCAAAAAGAAACATGAATCCACCTGAAAAGTAAACTTTAACAAACCGGATTATTTAACGAGCGATTGATTATTTTTATATTTTATATTTTATATAAAATATCTTATATTTTTATTTAAAACGGTGTTAAATTATATAACAATGAGAAACGCTGCCTGGTAATAATTATGTTTACTGCAAACATTTTAGGAGAGAAATAGGCAATGCAGTAACAGCATCTTTGAACAGCACTGCCACGTTACAGTTTGATCAGAGTTTGGTCAGATGCCTCCTCTTCATTCTGACTTCTATACTCCAGAGGAGATCAGGAAAGCTCATATATACTTTTAAATTGATTTGATCATTATTTTTATTAATTTCTTTCTTCTGTTTTTTTTTTTACCATAATGTTTTAATGGTTGTTGCTTAATTTTATTTTTTATAATTTTGTAAAGTGCTTTGTAAGTTGTTTTTGAAAAGCACTGTATAAATAAAGGTATTATTATTATTATTATTATTATTATTATTATGCTTTTTGCATTCATGGAGGTGGAGATAAAACAATGTAGAAGTACAATCTGCAGTTCCAGAGCCAGCAAAAGTTCTCAGATGACAGCTCTGAAGTGTGAAATTGTTCATTTGCACGTGCAACTTACATTTCAATGACTTGAAAGCAACATGTAAATGGAAAGTTTCTTTTTATCAGTGTGAAAAGGTTGGAATTTTGCAAGGTTTAAGAATAAAACTTCTTGGTTCATTTCAGGAAAAGATGCTTTGGGTTAAAATAAGTACAATAACTTATGTAACTAATGCACATATGTAACACAAGATACTTAAAATATTTTATATATCATAATGTGTATTTGGTCAAATTTGAACCCAGGTCTCCCACAGGAACGTTTTGTGTTTGACCCATCCAACCTCCCGTAACACCTGCAAACCTGGACTTTTCCCATTAGGACTTTTCTTGCTCTTTATACTCTTACACCAGAGGGACGCCTCCAGATCTGATGCTCTAGGGCTAATTACAATGTCTTACATAAGCTGTTTATGGGTAAATAATAACTTTTATGTTCCTGCATGCCCTTAAAACACCTGCAACACTTTTGCGAGGCTCCCATCCACTCACAGCTGACGTAAAATCCAAGCCACTATGTATTCACAAGAGATGATTCAGTGTAAACTTACCCACAATGCCTGGGTTTTTTCCTTGCAGGTTCCTGACATCCACCTCAGGCCTCTTGCCTGTGAGCGCGGCCAGTCATTGATGGGACAAACACGCGGCAGCTGTTACTTGTATCTGTACAGCATTTTTAGTCTTCAACTCGCCTCAACTCACAGTTTCCATAGTAACGGGCTGGGAGGAATTGAAGACTGAAAAAGACATACAGGACATTTGTTGTCCCGCTCTCCCACTCTTGCTCCCTCTCACGATGTCACGGGGTAGATGATGTGTGGGCTAACATGTCCCTGTAGGATCACTTGGCTGCGGTGGGTGCTTGAGTGGGAAGGAGGTGTGAGGAGGAACAGACACGGTTTGTATCTCCAACATATGGAGATAAGGTGCAATTTTGTGTTCATTTACAATTTCACAACAAAAAAAAAAAAAAACTCTAGACAGGAGCTCTAAACTTTGAAGCAAAGTATTTCACCTGAATGGTTTGGGAAAATGTGAAAAGAGCTGCTCTCCAAAATAAAGTTCTGTAAACAGTATATGTTTCTCAGTGTAGAGCATTAATTCCCTCTGTCTGATGGGGAGATTTTCTAAACCTTACACAGCATTTCTGCTTCATTTAATAGAACAGAAAGAGATGATAAAGATCAGTCTACTTGTTAAAGGAATGGAAGACAAATGTTTGGCTGTCTTTTGTTGTTATGATGAACTTTGTTTCCCAAAGGAACAGAAAATCTTATGTTTTATGAGTAAATTGATTTATTGGTTTTACAAAGACCTTTACTGGAGAGAGGAGAGATTTATCTACAGTACAAATTAGAACCTCAGCTGAGTCCAAACATAGTAAAGGTCACAGGTATTAAATGTCTTCAATGATAAGGAAAGTAATATCATCCAATATTGTACCAAGGATGAAAGTTAAAATTTATGCTGTTAATTATATGTTTAAAATTATTCAAATATCATATAGAGGAAGCTCATGTATTTCAGCTCATGACTTCAGGCGTCCTTAAACCCAAGTTAGTTTCCCACTCTGCCTCTCGGTAATCCAGCCTCGGTAAAAAAAAAATTTAAAAAAAGAAAGAAAAAAAAATTAAATGAGCATTTAAAGCAGAATCTTATGATTTTTTTATCAATTAAAATTATTAACAGATCTGTTTTGAAATAATGTTTTGAAGACATTTATGACCCAGTTGTATTGCTGTGTTGTGCTGCTCCAGCTGTTTTTATTTTTAGCTCGCCTATAGTGATTATAATGCAATTAATCACTGTGATCGAAAACACCAGGGAACTACAGCACTCAGAGACCGCAACCCTCTGCCGAGGCAGATCAGTTCCCCCATTATGTCAGGGCACCTAAAAACAATAGTCCCATGATAGTTTGACCCTCATAATATAATTTATTAACATGAAAAACTTCCCCTACATCATTGGCATTAGTTTAATAAATATTCAAGAAAAACAATGTTTCAGTCGTGGAGGTTTTCCTCAGGATCCATAGCTCACTAAATGTGACACGTAACTGAATCAGCACAGTTTCAGCTACGATTTGAACTTAGCTACAAGTTTGTAACATTATTATTCGTTTTCTCACAGTACTGAATTTTCCATGAGCTCTATAAATTTAAACATTCTGAATCACCAGATTTGGCATATTACTTAGATCCAGATCATTTCCTGATTTCTGGTAGATCTTATGGGGATGTTATTGAGTAATTTTTGTCCAAGCATTGTAGGCATTATTGATTAGGTTAGAAACAAACATTTTGTATTTGTTCCTTTCCGGCAATCGTAAATGATCATTTAAAAAAAATGAGATTATATTGTTCCTTAGCCTATACCCTAAATCTCCCCCCCCCCCAAAAATGCAATCAGAATCCATTCATAACTTTTTTAGTGATCCTAACGACAAACACCAAAACATGACTTCTTGGGTGGAGGTAATTAGGTCCTCCTATACGTCTGTCCTTTTATTCCTTGGCACCCCTACTGGTTTGGCCATGTGTCTCATTAAATCTGATTTAAATTCACCAAAGACCTTTGCTGAAAACAGTCTGATTGAATTTTCAGGAGAGAGAACCTGGGATCCACGTCAACATCCCTCAGGACTCCAAACTGGGCCTTGGCTAAGCCTGAAATTCCCTAAATAAAAAAAAAAAAGACTGAACTGAGCCGTGAGCTTATACTTGGACAACACAAACAAGTGAGAGCTGCATGATAAATGCGACACTGCTGTCATGGTCTGCTGTGATTATTTGAACACAAAGGCTTTGTGTACCCCAGTCATTACTGCACAGCTCCAGTATAGTTTGTGGGTCCTCACATGTTGGCGACAAAAGGCACGAAGAATGACAGATTAAACATGTCTGATGTCGGACTTCACTTCCCAACCCTGACAGCCTTTCAGCTTTCATCCTGTCCTCTGTCTCTCCGGCCTGTCAAGACCCAGAAGGAACTTTTTTTCCCCCCCCTGTCTTTTCCTTTTAATCTCCTTCATGTTTATGTCACATTTTAGATCTCTTTCTTTTTTTTGTCTTTTTGTTCTCCAAATGGTGGTTGGGGGCAGGGGGACTCAGAGAACAAGCCCATGTTGCATATTTCCATGCACAGATCAGGTAGTTAGATGTCTTTAAATTATAAGGCTCCAGCAATGGATGGTTAGCTTAGCTTCAAGCGTCAAACCGCTAACCCAATATCCACCTACCATATTCTCTACAGCTCATGGATTTATATGTTGCATCTTGTTTGTTTGATCAGTCAAAATGACAGTTTGTAGTTTTATACAGTTTTTTTTTTTAGTTTTTATCTACTTCCTCACAGGCAACTTAAAATGAAATATAACCTGACGAAGTAGCAGAGCAACTAAACAGGTCACACCACCAAACTCAATGTAGGAGCTCATAATTAAAGATAATAACCTCTGAGGACATTGGCACATTTACAGTATAAATATCAAGACTTCAGTCAATGGGAACCTTCATGTATTACAAGTAAACCTTCACAGGCAGTGAGTTAGTTCCAGGAATAGGTTGGGATCACACGAATGACTTGTATTAGGAGATTACAACATAGATTTGATTTGTTAAACATCGCCTGAGGTACAGCGATGGACTGAGGACTCCGACAGTGACTCTGCTGTCTTCTCATGGAATTATTTATCTCATTTTGTCTATTATCTTATTAAACCTTGTGACGCCTCTTGATTCACACATCTATCTTTTCAGGTGAAAGTGCGCCGTGCGGCTGGAGAGTTTCTCCTCAAATCTATGACAGATTCAAATGTGGAAAACCGCCCCCTTATTCATCATCCACACACAACTACAGAATTCAGATTATTCAGTGTCAAGATGGCGCCGTTGTAACATCTGATAGGAGAATAACACAATGGCTCATTTCCATTTCATCAAACCACAGTGGAAATAATACAGAGGGACGGCCTCTGCAAGATGACCTCCATCTGGTGCTTTGTAACAGCGAAGAATTAAAAGCACTGACCTCAACCACAGCCCTCCCTCACCTGTTTATTCATGAAGACATAGATGACTGGGTTGATGACCGTGCTCGTCTTGGCCAGGACCGAGGGGATGATGCTCGCCTCGGGTGTGATGAGGCCTGGCGGACCGAAGGTGGCCAGCAGGGCCATGATGCCGTATGGCAGCCAGCACGACAGGTAGCAGATCACCATAATCACCACCATGAATAGCACACGCTGCTCTCGTTTCCTGCACATCGCTGCGTTGATCCCGCTGACCTGGAAGCCAGCAAAGGGAAACAGGGGGAGAGGAGGAGGAGGAGGAGGAGGATGAGAAATCAGACTTTACTGAGCAAGCAATCTTCTGTGATGACATAGTGTGTCATCAGGAGTGTTCCCCTGTGGGGGGGAGAGCTGTCACGAGAGGAGTCTAGGAAGTAGAATGCAGGAGAATAAAGAACAGATCAGATGGGGTAAAGTTAGTGATTGAAAGGTTTGAGGCAGAGGAGGAAACTCATCTCAATCTGCAGGATGGCTCTAATCATTGAGCAGACAGAGGCGGCGGAAGAAGAAAATGACTGAGAGTATATTGTTATGGCTGTATTGACTGCACCGCTCTATCCTCAAGAGCGCCATATTTTTTTTTTTTTGCATCACATCCACACAGCAGTGAAATGCAATGTAGCGCCATCTGTTTATCGGCTCTTTTTTCTCCTTAAATGTACTGTTAGTATTCATTAGACATGAAGAGCTTGGCGTAGCAAAATAATCAAGCTTTTTTTCCCCCGTCGTTAACAGCAAACAGATAAAAATCACTGCTTTTGTTCAGTTACAGTAAACACATTTTCTTAACAAAATAACACTGCATTGCTGCAGCAGTAAACAAACTCCTCCTAATGAACGCTCCTTAATTAGTCTTTTAGGTTTAATAAGATGTCACCGTGGCCTCTCTCATCCTGTTTCTATGGAGGGGCATAAGTTCTCTTTGGTACGTCCAGTGACAGCTGTGGTGCTCAGTGGTTCGTGCTACGCTCTTGTCAGCACTCTGTTTATCAGTGTTGCTGATTTTCAGGTTTATTAAAGACCAGTGTGAGGCACCTTCGGCAGATAACAATTTGCATTTGCAATTCCATTGCAGTGTGCTGCTGTGCTCGGTATAAGCACCTCGTAGCATTTTGGCAATAGGTCTCCATTTCCCATTCTATCACATCCTCTTGCCCCAGCAGACGTACTGTAATGGTTTTAGAGGTCCTGCTGTAGGTCTTGCTCAGTCAGGAGAAAAATATTTTCTGTCAACTTTCATTATGTTGTCAATATAATGGGTTGATTCAATGAATATCAGTCCATTAGATATTTCTTTGCTGCACTGGTAGCACTCTCTCAATGGAATGTCTCTTCTACATGAACCAGATCTACATTAGGCTGCTCCTCCTGGTCCTCCTTTAGATTTTCATTCGATTTCATTTCAAAAACGTCTGTAGACTCCAGGAGACTTGGAGAGGAAGGGCGTCTGGTTGCAATCGTTCGTAAATCCTTAACTGACCAATCAGCATCGTGGGCAAAATGGCCTTCCTTGTAAGCAAAACTAAGGAATATTGGTGCGTTTTCATTTCACTTCTGATACATAATCGATACTTTGCACAAACTAAAATAAAGGGAGTGAACAGGCTGTATGTAGAATGACTTCATGTCACATGTTCAAAGTCATATGTCTCTGCAAAGTATCTGTCCTCCGGTCTCTAAACTGCGTATCCATTATCACTCACCACAGTCACAGGGATTTTATGTCTTGCTGTTGTACAAACTGGATAATGTGACTGAGGTAGTCTCTCCCGGCCAGCTGGAACAAGTCTGTTCCCAGTTCCCCTCCATGGCCCCACATGTTTGCTGTAGGCCACAAGAGGTTTAATCGGTTGCTGGTACCTGTGCCATTAAACATGTCTCACAGCAGCGCTCACGGAACTCAATTATCTGTTCATATGTGGCCAATACATCACAGCTGTTGCACATCTCCTGTCTTGTTCAATGCCAGAATGTCCATTTGTGAGTGCATGAAAATCCATTTCATCTTTCATGAGAACACCACTGACAGTTCCTTTATAAAGTGCTGGTATTAGTCCGCTTCTGATTTCCTGGTAGGTGAATTTTCCTCCATTACAACCTGTAAGACGTGGTTTGCTATTGCTCAAGAATGTTCTGCTGAGAGCGTCTGCCATTACCAGGTGCTTTCCTGGTGTGAAATTACATGTCAGACTGTCCTTCTGGAGATGGAGCATTGGACGTTTAATGTGTGGTGGCGCACTTTCAGAGTGGCTTTCATATGATTGCAATCAGGGGTTTGTGATCAGTCTCTAAGACCACCTCTCTTCCGTAGATGCATTCATGTCATTTCTCACATTCAACAACTTCTCCGAATGGCTGCTCACTTTGTGCAATATAGTTGGATTCTGCCGCAGGCATTTCCAGGATGGGAAACAGGCACAGTTGTGTTGGTGACGCCAGGCTGCTCCTGGTCCGTCTTTTCAAGCATCAGTGGACATTTTCACTGGGAGTTCTGGGTCAAATTTAGATCATTAACCAGACTGTTCAGTGGTATTTTTGTGCCACCCATATCCTGTGGAGCACTTTTGTGTTGGCTGACAGGTTAGGGATGAATCTTCCCCTGTAACCTGTCATATGTTGCAGCTCACTTTTGTCTTTGAGTGATGGCTTGTCTGTGATGGCCCTTATCTTTACAGGGTATGGCTGTATCCCTGCTACAGTTTGTCGTCCAGATAATTCATTTCACACACGCGAAGTAACTTTTCTGTTTGGTCAGCCTTGGACCAGATTTTTCTGCTTTTGCAGTCACCTTCTTCCACACCTGCCTACAGTTGCTGTACTGTCCTGTGAAAAAAAAAGAAGCTGAGGCAGACCCAAAATACTGTTCTAAAGCACTCTCTCTATGGCTGGGTACCTCCATACAGAACCTATCAAGTCCTCTGCACCCCTACACACCTGTGTGTCTGGTTCATTACATTCCTCTGATGCCTATCTGCTCTCTACTCTGCACTGTGGGTGACAGGGCCTTCACTGCAGCTGGTCTGAACCTCTTGAATACTGGGTTTCCACCAGTGCAAATCTGTTGACATCAAGACATAAGTGAAAACTCACCTGTTCAGATTAACCTTTCCTGATACTGCATATTTGATTGTGTTCTTTATTTTTGATATACTTATATATATGTTATTGTTTTATTATTCATTATTATTCATTATTATTATTATTATCATTATTATTATTATCATTATTTTCATTGTTATTATTATTATTATCATTATTATTATTATCATTATTTTCATTATTATTATTATTATCATTATTATTATTATTGTTGTTGTTGTTGTTCTTCACTTTTGTATGGTGTCCTTGGGTGACTTGAAAGGCGCTTATAAATAAAATATATTATTAGTGTTGTTATCCATAAACATTACATTAGCATTACCACCGTGGATAATAAGCTATTTAGCTGGACATGCTAATATTTACAGCTTCGGACAAATGCTGTGGGCATTAAGCCGACGGTAAGTTACAGCAAAGAGCAGAGACAAGTCTCTCACACTGAAGTCGGTGGGACTAAAGGAATGTATTTTGACTCCCTCAGCCATCAGATCTTAAAGTTGAAAAGAAAACAGCAAGATAAAAAAGTCCAATTAAAATCTTCTAAAGATACATTTTTATTTTTGTCTGGTTTGACTGAAAGAGTTCAGTTTAAACTCAAACAAAATATGAAAATAAATAATAATTCTAACAAAAACCAATATGTCCTACTAAGTATTCATCTAATCTAGCTCTCCTGACAAACACGTTTTTAAGTGAAAAGGTCACCTGATCATTTAGTTCAGAAAAGTTTGACTCTGTTCCCACTGTGTACACATTCAGGTTGTCTGCTCTAAACAATATGGCTAATAGCTTCAATCTTGGCTTTGATTAAGTAAATAAAGTGGCAGAGATCACAGACAAATTGAGGAAATGGGGAGTAAGTGCTGAAGTGCAACCAAAAGCTGGCCAAACTGTTTCATATGCGAAACAGCAGTCCCCACAGCCCTATAATTAATATTTATGTGTTGCATCCATGTGACAGCAGAAATCTGTTGCAGCCTTTTGTCAAAACGAAGACTGCAAGCTTGGGAATGAGCATCCTATTAACGATAAGTCTTTGATGGTGGACGATGTTGCACTGAGCAGAGGGTGAAGTGAGAGAAGCAGCCCTATTTCTCATCTCAGCATCATTTTAGTTTGAGATAGAGCTGTACTATGAGCAGCAGGCCATCGTGGCACTGAGTGTGGATAGACAGGTGGAGAAGAATTTGTCAAGAATTATCAGACGGGAGAGGGAAACTTCACAGACTAAATTACATATCTGGAGACTAATTTTCTTCTGCAGTGACAGAAGGAGCATTGAGTCCTTTGAGTCCCCGACAGGCTGTCAGTTATTTAGACAGACCATTTGGCCTGTGCGCTGCAATGTTAAAAATTACTTTTGAAACAATATGAAATGGACAGCATGGAAAAAAAACCACTAAGCTGTTGGTACATGAAATTAATTTGTTCTTTCATTGTATGCCAGGGTGTGCTTTGCCTTTTTCCTGTTGCATATATGAGTACTTATTCAAATTGCAAAATTAGCATATGTGTATCTGCGTGTGTGAACCCCCACCGGAAAAAAATATTTTTCTACAATGGCATTTTTGACTTGTCATAGAAGGAATTGTGTTATTGATAACATTTAAAACGTCTCTTTATCCTAAAAACAAAACCTGAAACCTGAAACCGAAGTAACTGCATGCAATTAAACCATTAAAAACTTTTGTTTAACAAAAATACTCAATATAGGAAAAATGTTTTTCCTATATTGAGTATTGAGTAATACATCAGCTAACTCTTCCTCAAGTCATCAATTTTTACTTTTGGTGTCACACAGGTCACAAATAAAGGTCTGCTGGGTTTTAAATGGCACGTTAAATGCAAAAAACCCCAAAAACAAAACAGTAATAGACTGAATTTAAATAGCGTATTTCTGGTCTGACTCACTACTCAAAGCACTTTACAACCAGGCCAGATGCCATCTGCTCATCAGGAGTAATCTCACCAAAGGACACTTCAACATGCAGATGTCTTCCTTCTCCTTCTGACAAGTGGACCTCCACTCTACCTCCTCAGCCTCAGCCGCCTCGGTTCAGCTGACATATCTCTTCAGTTATGGTAAAATATGTTGCGATAATTTTAGATATCGGCATGTTATTCATACGTCATTTGGTGAGAATAGGATTGAAGAATCCATAAAATCACAGGGAGGAAAGACAAATTAATTTTTTACTTTTGTTAAGACTGAAAGATAAGGGATTTTGCCATGCATAAAAAAAACAGTGGATGGTAAAATTGAATAGTGATAAAACATCCAATTGTAGAAATACAGTGACTCCATATTTAATCCACAGTGAGCTCACAGAGAAAGAAGTCGTGAATTATAAGACAAGACAGAGAGTCCATTATGGATGTAATTAGATGATACAACAGGTGTTATTAGACAGGTAAAATACAGGTGGTTGACGTGTATATGTGTTACCATGGTTACCAAATGATTTGTTTACAATAAATACACATGCCATATGCAGATCAATTATATAAGACGTCTTCTTGCAGAGATTTCCTCATCCATCAGATTAATTTATTAATATTGAGTTATTGGAATCATGCTAAAATCAAATATCTATTATCAAAAAATCCTGTATTGGTCCATTTGCTTTCACTCCACACACAAGCTCCACACCAGACTGCCCTTGGAACCGAAACGAGACCCACCTTTTCAAGTGGATGGTTGTTTGGTCAGGTTTCGATAAAAACAACTTAAACGAACCGCAGAAACTGGGCAAACATTCCAGGGTCTGATTTAACCTAATCAAACAGGTTAGACATGAAAGCCATGTAGAAAACTGCTCTTCTAGTTCGGTTTTTGATCTAAAAAAGAACACACAACCTACATCATTAAAAACCTTTGGCCAACACACTGCTGGACCCATCCAAACTACAGTTAATAAACTCTATAGACTCAACAACTCATGGCTGGCAGATGGACTGAATGTTGATGGACTATGGAGGACAGATAGTCAAAAGAAAAGCACGATGTAAAGAAGTGAGACATGCAAAAAACTATGAGAAAAAACTGATGCACTGAATTATTGCTTGAGTGATTAACATTTCTATTTAAATGCTTATAAATGTCTTTAAATATTAGATCAAATGCTACAATAGCAGTGCATTTATAAGGCTATGTGAGAGTCCCTGCCTGAATAACAAAGATATGCCCTAAAAGTGTGTTTTCCTTCTTCATGCCTGCCTACATGCTTCCATGCATGTGTGCTTTCTGCCACGCAACCATTTTGCTCCTCCAGACGCTGAAGTTAACACGAAGAACCTGCCAGCCGTGTCATCCCTCTGTGTGAGAAGACAGGCGCTGTCAGAGTGGCATCTTCATGTCGAAATTTCCTGTCTGTAGGCGAAGCCGTCTCTTCTAATCACAGCGTGTCGCATTCAAGAGAATGAATTAAGGCATGTGAAGCCAGGGAGCCAGATCAACTGGATTGTGCACGGTGTCATTTCAAAAACTTGACAGCTACACTTTACTGTAGGCATTTAGCTGGTCATGCCTCGTGTTCAGAAGAGGGTAAATGAGTGGATGGTAAAATGAGCTCCTGTACAACCATTCACAGTTAAAGACAGGAGCGATATGAAGTGAGCACTCTGTGAGGCACAGCCTGTCCTTCTTGAGGAGATAAAAAAAAACAACAGAATGTTATTTTTTTTCCTCTCTGCTAAATGGAGGTATTCAACTCTGGAGAGGCAGACGGATACGGAGACAAGAGAAGTGATCAGGAAGTGGTAGAAGTTAGAGCACTGGATCGGCTGCATGGTTCAGGCTGCAGCTCGAATTATGATTATTATCCGTTTTCGAAGAGGGAATAGTCGATAGACATGCGAGAATTTGAGCACTCGTGAATGAGTGTCAGTTTAAAAGAATATTTCAGTAGCTGACTGCTCTGGGTGTCGCAGCGGTCAAGGCGGAGGATGATTGAGGTTTGAGCAAAGAGCCAAGCAGAGTCCTGGTTGACGAAAGATCAGATGTGACTGACATTGGGCGAACCCCTGCATGTTTGGGCTGCGTTTTTGGCTTCATAAAGCAGTTCCTTGTCAAGTATCTAGAGTCAAGGCTTCAAACAGGAGTTGTTATTGTGTTGTCGGCAGTGATGGAAAGGTCTGGCAGAGCAGAGGGGTAAAAGCAGCCCATATTTTGGTAGCCTGTACTGCTCGTATGTATTGAATTATGACAGCTGAAAAAGAAAACTTCTGATTGGTGCACATTTATTTTTATTTCATTTTAATGTTAATTAATTCTAAATATTTATTTATGATTAATTATAAATAATTAATTCTAATCTATTTAGTATTTCAATAGCGTTTGCACTCCAAGAGTTTAAGCTGAGGGACAAAAAAAAAAAAAAAAATACCAAAGATCATATTGGATTGAATTTTCCATAGAAAGAATGTCAGAAAACTAACAAAAAGTAACAGAAAACTATCAATCAGGAACATGATAACTTAGTTTGGCTTGTTATCTTAAAGTTCTTTCCACTGCCCTGTAAAATGGGCCATAAATTTATGGTTTATAAAGACTGAGCATGACAGAGAGCTGAGTTTCAAGAACAGATATTACTGGAAAATCTTGCTACTAAAGCTGGTTATTGATTATTCTATTCTATTAAATCTTTTAAGAATTAATTTAGAAAACACTACAAACAAACACTACATGTACAAAAGTATTTGGACACCTGGCCTTTTACGCCTATAACATTCTAAACTCATAGGCATTAACATGGAGTTGTTCGACCCCTTTGCAGCCAGAACAGCTTCCTGTGTGTGTGGGAATGTTTTGACCATTCATCCAGAAGAGCATCTGTGTGGTCAAGCACTGATGTTGGACAAGCCTGGTTTCGTAATCTCCGTTCCAATTCATCCCAAAGGTGTTGGAGGGGGTTGAGGTCAGGATTCTGTGCAGGCCAGTCAGGTTCTTCCACACCAAACTCACCAAACCATGTCTGATGTCTTTATGGACCTTGGTTTTTGGACTGGGGCCCAGTCATGCTGGAACAGAAAAGTTTCCCCAAACTGGTGGGGCCAAATACTTTTTTTTCAGTTATGTAAAAGTATATTCAGTATATACTTGGACTGGGATTCATTTCTCTCAAGAACCCCACTTCAACCAACGCTGTCTCCAAGAAATTCCATTTATACAATACTAATTTTACAGCAGCAAATACGTTTATCAAGGATCTCTGCCTGTTCAGATGTACCGTTAATTTCCCTTCTTGATTTCTGTGCTGCTGGAGAGGCAGAGAAGCATTTGGGGAGGATGGTGGACAAAGACACCAGGAACCAGTGTTCCAGTCCGGACTCTGGTCTCTGATTATAGGTCGAGGCATCAAACGCATGTCGGTTAAGGTTAGGGAAAGGCTGAGTTCTTGATTACATTTTCCACAAATTATACACAGTGTCGGGCAAAATGTTACTGAATGCTCTGCATCAACACGTTTATGACTCGTCACGTATGTTAATAGCGTTTCCTCATTTGTGTTATGAGAAAATGTAGTTTGGCTCCATTATGTTTCCTTGATATGCATATTTGCTGTTGTAAATTAACCCTGTGCTGAACTGGCAGCTTGTTCAGGGCGTACCCCGCCTCTCGCCCTGTGTCAGCTGGGATAGGCTCCAAGATAACGGATGGATGGATGTTCCAAATTAGTTGTAGATAGAACGATAGATCTCTCAGTCTGAGTCATAGAATAAGCATCTCTGTGTTACCATCATTAAAAGCACGGTTATCTTTGTTGAGACTTCTCAGCTTTCTTAGCTAGAGCTGTGCTGTGTAGACTGTTTCGGCGATGGTTGGAGGATGGCCAGGGCAAAACGTAAATCTGTGTTTGATGCCCAGCGAGCAGGCATGTGTGCGATCCCCAGTGTGGAGCGTAAGTCACCTCCAGCATGTTCCAAACACACATTAAATTGTGCCCACACTTCTGCTTGTGGATGGAGGAGACAGATTTCTAGACGTTTGACGCAGTCCTCAGGCGAAGCAGGAATACATGAACACACGTCTCTGACTGTTCCCATTTCAGGGGCTGAACTTTTAGAGATTCATACATAATAAACCATAATAAACATAAACCTTGCTTCCACACACCCTGCAGTATTGGCTCTATAGTATATTTCTGGTTACTTATAAGCTCTTTACTCTCTATCCTACATGTTCCTCGCCTCTCCTGTTAAAAATCCCTCTCTTTTCTCCCTCCCTCCCACCTTATCAATCACATCACATTTTCTGGTTCTTGCCACCTCCTGACTTATCTCTCTCGATATTAGCTCTGGAACAAATGTAGCTGCATTCATTTGTTGATATCTATAATTGTATCACGAAAAAGCAGATTGAAGCAAAAAGTGATAACAATTTACACAAAGGTGCTTCGTGGAGTTGCACACAGATAACAGAACAAATTAGACCGGTGACTTAAAATTACACCACAACCACACCAGATGGCCCCCAAACTCGTCCTCGTCCTCGTCCCCGACATCTGCACACAACCACATTAGTGCATGTTGAGCGTTCAAAATTAATCCACATGATCAGTTCATTTGGAGTCCTCTGGTCTGCTAACTGGATTACATGGATGGAGCGGACGGCGGCCAGACCGACCGCTAAAAATCACCTCGGTCCCTAGAGGATGCTGGCAGTACGTATCTCCTGTGGCTTCACCAACTGCTGCCCTCCCTCCCTCCCTTCCTCCCTCTCAAAGCGGCATCAGGCTCTATTAGGCTGTGAGATTGGTGGCGGCAGAGACGCTACAGAAAGCAGGCAGTATGAGCCAGACATGCAGATGAGAACTGGGGAAGATGTAGAGGTATAAAGTGTAGAGCTGCATCCAAGTAGATTTAAAAACTAATTTCAGTTAATGGAGACTCCTGAGAATGCCTCTGTTGGTGAGAAATCACCAGAGGAAATAAAGTGCCGTTGTGATGAATTTCCTTGCTCCTGCTTTTGTCTTTCCATCCTAATTTCTTTTCTTTTTTTTTTATGAGATTTTGCCCCATGCTGTAATCAGCAGATGAGGCTTTCAGCTTGGCCAGCGTTGCAATGTTCAGCAGCTGCAGCCTCGCAGGCAGACAAAAATGCTTAGGTTAGATATGGAAGATTTTGAAAATCAATATAGCATTATTTGCTGTGTAAAGACAAAGTCCAGTAATGACGTTCCAAGTCACACGTGAAGAAGATGAATGAAGTCACACTTCCTCTGCTCTGCGGCTCAGTCGCAGTCCGGCTGTGCATGCATAGTCGTTCCTCCCTGTGTATGTTTTCAACCTAGTTGCCAGGTTTGTCATATTAAAGCTAAACGGTTCTCTAAGATATATTTCTGAAAACATCTGACATGAGAAATAGGCAATGCAAAAACCAACACTCTCTGGTTTGACGGTGTGATCTGACTGCAGTAAACACTGTTTGTTCAGATGCCACTTTCTTTTTATTTTCAACTGTACTGAGGAAATTAAGAATGCACTTATGTACTGTAGACAGTAGGCCAACATATAAGTGCTCTCAGCAAATGAAGCCAAAAAAGTAACCTTGTCTGAGTGTCTCCTTTAGAAAAACAAAAGCTCCCATGGAGTCTTGAGATAAAGGAGACCCAAGATAAATCAGTCAGTGCACGTCACATTTTATTATCATTATTATTTTGTTTTTATCTATTAATTTTTTGCAAGAATGCACTGTCCACACTTGAGCTGGAGTACCTTTGCTGCACTGCATTTGATCTTTTATTGAGCTGCATTTCTTTGTTTTTATTGCATTTATTATTTCTATTACTATCTTATTCTATATTGTATATTTGACATCTGTTATTTGTTATTTTAAGCACGCTCAGCACTTTGGTCAGCTGTCGGTTGTTTTTGAATGTGCCATATAAATAGATTTTGACTTGACTTCACTGCCTCATCCAGAAAAAATAAAATACAGTTTAGAAGTGATTATCTGAGTGCCGTCACTGTAGATTCTGACTCCTTATCACCTTCCATCCTTCACAGAAACCTTCTCCCCATTTCAAGTCTGTAAGTCAGCTGCATTTGACTTTGAAAAACTGTCAGCCAAAAACTTATCTTGCAACTTGTTGAAAGTGACTGAGATTATGTGGCGAGGAACAAAATAATAATTGATCATTGTGGGGCAACTCTCTCTTAAAGTTCATTTAATGAGGAGGAAACTTCTGAACGTCTAATGCCACCGCTCGTGACTCATCTTCTTAAAAAGTCCTCATAACTGACAGCTGGAGTTTCTTTTTCTAAACTTTTATTAAAGCGTTGCTTTCAAAACGCACCCAACCCCTACATGAGTGAAAGACGGTGCTTTACAAGAACTACAGTAAAGGCACTGTAAATGTCATAAAAGTGGGCCATCTTGTTTCAGGAATATTCACCAGCTGAAAAGTAAAAACCTTGTTAGTGTTAATTTGGAAAATTCTTCTGTACTGTGTGATTTTCTCCCACTGGCAGGCCCGTGACAACTCAAACTGCGCCATGATATCAAAGCTACATCCTCACCATCTGATCGCACTTTTCACCCTCCATCATCCTCTCCCCTGCTCTGCCAGGGGGGCTTACAGTGCGGTTACAGATATGAGATGTTTGGAGCTTTGGAGGATTGCATGCAAAGCTACAGAAATCTTAGATGCATGGAAATATAGTTAGAGGATCTTCTTTATATTAAAATAGATAGCTTGATACACTCAGATATAAAAACACAACATAAAGCGCTAAACTCAAAAATGATTTTTACATGCAAATACACACCTTGGCATCAAGACTGAAAACACACATTAACCAGAAGGGGGAAAAGATCTAGGAGCAGGACTTTCGCCGTGCTTGTTTTGCCTCAGCATCCCAGCTCCCGGATGTTCTGCCAGCTCAGTTGTTGGCTGCTAACCATGATTGATCGCGGCTTTTGTGTCTGCTACATTAGTCCTGTACACCATGAGCTTGTCTGCCTGCCTGTCACCCTTCAAAGGGCCTCCCTCAGCAAGAATCCTCACGGCTCCGTCGAGTAGCTTTATAAACGCTCACCGCCCCCCCCTTCTCCTTTGCCTCCCTGCCTTTTTCATATCCCCACAGTCCTTGCCTCCACTTGGTCCCTCTCCTGCCCCCTCACCGTCGCATCAAAGTGTCTGCGAGGTCGCTCACAAAAAGAGGCATGATTGTAACTTTTATTGAATGAGGGAAGAGTCAAGAAAATCTATGCAGCACTGGGGAATAAGGCTTGGCAGCTGCTTTCTGCAGACAAACAACTTGTAAGGGAAGGAATCAGGAATCAAATTGAGGATGAGGCCCTGTCTGGTTACGGGGAGAATTCAAGTGAATGCAACATTGTGCAGGTGCATGTGTGTGAGTGGGTATGCTTAGATGGAGCACAGGGACATTCATTTCCATTTGGAATAACAGCACTCCGAGGACCTGAGAGAGGGGGAGCATTGTACAATCTATGTGGAATTGACTCGTTGAATTGCAGGCTCGAAAGGCTTTTTTTTTCTTCTTTTTTTTTTACAGTTAGATTGCTTTTGGTATTGTCTGAAGATCCTGCCTCTTGTCCTTGCCTTACTCCTAGAGCTGTAAAGCAATTCTAGAGTGAGAGGGAGAAAAAAACCTCAAGGGGACCAAGAGTTCGTAGAATACAGGGAAACTAAATGAATTTCATTTAGTGTCAAACATGAGTTCATGGTAGTCCTTACACATGCCTGCTTTAGATAAACACAATTGACGTTTCTGACGTGAAGAGCACCCCACAGCCTGATCCTTAAATATTCAGAAAATTCCATCTGTGTTAAAGAAAACACCATTGTTACATAATCGTAACATAAGGTGGAAACCTGCAAGAAAATTGGCACTTCACTGAACAGACCCGAGTCTTTGAAGGCCATCCTTTGTATGACAGATTGTGTCAAAGAAGTTAAAGACTATTTTATTCCTCATTTCGACTTAATAGCGGTCTGCCTCAATCAAACCCACTGACACAAGTAGTGATGCACAGAGAACGCAAACAAAGACAGATTGACTTCAGGTACCTGGTCATGGACACACTCACTGGAACAAACAGGAGAAATTGCTCAGTGTATTTATTATGATGAATGGCAATTGTGAAGCTGTTAACGAGAAAATTGGCACCAAATGATGCGATGTCGGATTTCTGAAAAGACATTTCTAACACAGATAACTTGATAAATGGTTGGGGTCTATGAGCTATATGATAAATAATAAGTTTGTCTCATGATCTGTTGCCATGGCTGGCAGGATCTAATGTTAATGAACCTTTTTTTGGTTTGTTTTCCACACAGAATGGCCAGACACACAATACAAACTGATACAGTGAGACTATTTCAAGTAAAGCATCCGTCTTCCTGATCCGTCCTGAGACACCAGCGGAGATGCAGTTAAGTGTCCACGTGGGTACGAGTCTCTACGGATACATTACTTCCATGATTAGTGATCTCATGATAAGTAAAGTACAGTAAAATCTTTACAGGCCTCCACGAACCATATGGTATAAAATGTTACTCCCTCACACGCTCAACCCACTCGTGCCTAAAGAAACAGAATGAGGCTTGTTGGGTCCTTGCATTTCTTTTGTTAGCAGCTGGGGTCTAACAGTTCATCAATCAGTTTGTCCTGGAACTGCCTAAAACACCGGCACACACACTTCACCTGGAGGATTCCCCTCAGTGAGGTTTCAAACACATTCACCATGAAGACTATTGATGCTCCCAGTGCGGCTCTAGTTTAATACATCAGGGGGACATTAAATTCCAGCAGCAAATGAACATGAATATTTCATATTAGCAAAGATGCAGATGTGAAGATATACATTTTTCTCCAAGCTCAGGGTTACATAAGATTGTCAGCGTTGGTAGTTTCTAATTTTGTATTTTAAAAGGTCCTTTCTGTGGGAATTAGGGGCAGGAACTGAATATCATTTTCAGCTTTGCGTTTTCATTAGTGTAGAAATCACATGGAAATAAGGGCTGTTGTGATTTTCCCTAGCTCAGAATCAGCCTTTTATACAGCCTGCAGAGGGAGCACTGCAATGTTTCTGCAGTAGCCCAGAACACCAGAACCAAACATTGGTTCTAGATACGCCGTTTTCACGATATTAGCAACCACCGTAGAGGAGACTGAGATGAGGAGAAGTCATTTTTAATCTATGACCATATCGCTAACCAATGCTCCTGTGGCTATCAGGGAAGTGAACTTGAACGAGCAATTTAGAGTCACCAATTCACCTCTACTGCATGTTTTTGGTGGTGGGAGGAAGCCGGAGAACCCGGAGGGAACCCACGCAGTCACGGGGAGAACATGCAAACTCCACACAGAAAAATCCAAGGTCCTCAAGTTGGATTTGAACCAAGGACCTTTTTGCTGTGAGGCAACAATGGTAAAGAAAGTGAAAACAAAAAAGCTGGATCTGCCCCTTTGTCTGAATCAGCACCAAAATGTAATGGGGACTCTTCTGGCCCAAGACCCATCTTCCCACTAAGTTTCATGGAATTCTATAGTTTTTAGGTAATCCTCCTGAAAAACCAACAAACAAACAGACACAGGTGAAAACATGTTGTTTGTTCACTGCCTTGAATCGCACACAATGTGTGATATAAACTGATTGGTTACAGACTACATCCAGGTTTTTCCTAAACAAGACATACGGTTTGAGGAAACAGAGGATGGACAGTGAAAAGCCAACAGAAATCAAGTGAGAATTATAAATGATGATGCAGGTCACTGCTGCAATCCTAGCCTGAGGCTAAAGGCAAGGATTTTAGAGCTTCTCTTCAACCACATGTGGGATCCTTCTCCTGCCCAGCATCCAAATGTGACGTTTTAAAAGGGAAACAGCAGCATTAAAGCTCAAGGATGTCATGCAAATCTCGCACACCCCCTCAAGAGGGGGTGTGCGAGATTTGCCCAAGAAAGTTTAGAGATTCTAAGAGTAATATAGTACAAATAACAAATTACTAGAAAAAAGCAGAGGGCAAATGAAAGAGAATAGGAGAACGTTTTTTATTTAGAAGTTTAATCAAGTTTCATTAAAATCTGTCAGGTATTTTATTCATAATAGACAGAAATGGTTTTTAAAAAAAAAGCCCTGCTGTATCTTTCAATGCTGTTAAGATTTTTTGATCCACATCTTTATCTGGATACAGTTCAAGATTTAATGGCCAAACTGCCCAGAGTTTCGTGCTAACAAACAAACAGACACCGGTGAAGACATAACCTCCTTGACAGAGGTAAATATAATTTGTTGGGAATGGGAACGCTCAGGCAGAAGTGCACATTTCTATAAGTGAACAAATAAAAATAGATCAAGAATAACCCAATCAAAGAGCTAATATATCTGTGGCTGCTGCCCTGTTTCCAATACTGAACTCTCAAGAGGTGCGTTAGATTTATATCCTTTGGAGAAACACAGAAGGGACGGTGTTAGGGCGAGAACGCTCTGTCTGAACACTAGGCAGCCATCCTCAGTGGGCTGTAAAATATGACAAAGAGTGACTGACTCCGAGAAATGCAATGTTGTTCATCAACGCTTTGATGAATGAATCAGTGTGAATGTATGTCTCTCAGCCACCAGTGAAATGCAGAACCCATAGACAGATGGCTGCAGAGGCTTCCTGTGCCAAATGAGAGGATTCCTCACATTCAAATACTCCAATTAGGTCCCGGCTTACTGGGTCAGTGCAGGAGAGAGGCCAAGATATATGCAAAGATATATGCACCATACAGACTGAACAGTCCCTCAAACACACACAAAAACAGGGATTGAGGGTTTTTTATTCTCAGCCAGCTGTTGGGAACCAACAGTTTATATATAATAAATAAAATAAATAAATAAAATACATATAATAAATCCTTCAGCTGTGTCCCTGTTACGCTTCAGCAAAGGTGTCAAGAACCCAAATGCAGACAGAGAGATGGGGAAATGCAGCCCAGTGGTTTAATAACAAAAAATACAAACTCAAACAGGAAAACAGTCAAAAAGGTGATGACAAAACTTGAAGTCTGTAAACAAGAAAAATCCAAAAATGTGATGGAGAGCGCTGAAAACGTATGGAGATAATCCACATACTGGTAACAATATTTAAGTCTAGTTGTCATAGTCAAATTTTTGCCATGCAATTTTAATTTTTACGTCTACTACGAGGCTGCAGCTGTCGCCATTTTTGACGTTCAGTCACCAGCATGACCGGTCTCATTCACATCTATTGCAAGGCTTGTGTCAAACACACAGTTTATCAGTTCCTACATCTCCATGTTGAAATTAAAGTAGATCTAAAATCAAACACTAAAAACACTGGATTAGTTTTCCATCTAGAAATAACCTCCTTATTCTAGACATTTTACTTTAATTCCAGCTCAACAGGAGAGAAAATAAGTTAATATAATTGTGGTTACAGTTTATTAAATTTATATCTTTTGAGAGACGCTACAGATTAAATCGTCTTCATGTGTTCAGACCATCTGGGGCTTAGAGTAACTTTTGCTCTCTATCAATTGTCCAGTGTGTGAAGATTGTCCCACAGTGGAAAGCAATTTGATTAGACGGATCAGGAACTATCGATTGTGGTTTTTTGTGGGAAGTGAAATTCTTGACAACTCTAGATGTATGATCCAGTCACACTTTGCATTGATTCTGTCACAAGCAGCTCTTTACTTTGATGTGATACATCAGGAGAGAGAATATTGCAGCCGTGTGGTTTACAGTTTCCCATTAACTTTGATGTCTGCAAATTGATATCCCCTGGAGATGCCAGCATGGACGTTTATAAGTGAGAAACTGGGGTTTACATTTTTAGATCTGTCTGTCCCAGTTTGCTTTGGAAGCAAATGAAATGGGAGTGACCAGACTCATATTTACTGCACACCACATCACAGCCATTCAAACTTCAGCTAACTGAGGCTTATGGCTAAAATATGAATAATTAATATACTATTAATCATTTACTTATTTTCACCCATGTTGTAGATGGGCTTTGAGTTACTGGGGCAGTAATTCACTCAGTAAATGATTTGTTTTAACTGAAATTAGTGAGTCATTAAAGTTACTCTTTCTCTAGGGTTTCACCATGTAGAAAATGACTTATGAAGCCTGTCGTATATCCAAGATCATGTAAGTGAAAATATATTAATGTGACCAAGATTATGCCTTACATTTATTTTATATTATCAACATTAAATGCAGATGAAAGCCAGATTGAAAAAGCATAACTTTAAAAAACATTGGGAACAGTTTCACACCACAGTGGGCCTCTGCTCAGGAGGATCATTCTTTATGATAGTCAGTTTTCATAACTGCGGAAACATAAATGGTTTTATGGCTGCCATTAAATAATAATAAGTTGATTATAAATTAAATTAATGATACTTCCTTATGTCTAAATAACTCTTTAAAAAGATGATTGCAATGCGGTCTTATTTATTTAGGCTATTATGAAACCTGTGAATTCAGTATGTTGCTACATGTTTTAAATTTGATGCTTGCCTTTAAAAAATTCAATCATAATTTAAAGTTTAAAATGTAGTAGTAGTAGTAGTAGTAGGCTAACTCAATAGTGTGTTCATACAGAAAAGCACGTCTGCGACTGGCTGCCACAGACAGGTTGATTAGCGAGAGTGTCTTCTCCTGCTGGTAAAGGGCTCCAGATAAGATAATGTGACTGTGCAGTGAGGTTCTCTGCCCCCAGCTGTCTCCTCCAGAGCTCGCTGGCTCGCAGTAGCTGAGCAATGGCTGTGCTCCTCCGCTCCTCCCTGTCCCCGCCACACAACATTCAAATTACTGGCTGAAGTTGAATATATATTTTCAACTTCAGTGAATGAGGCAAATGATGCAACTGATGCTAACTTTATGTATTCATGCCATTTGCGATGCATTGCATGTAATGCGGCTGCACAAAACATTTACATTGAACTCACCATAATAGTCTGGGAATTGTGCTGCCGGCCTGGATTTAAATTTAATTAGGTATAGAAATTTAAAAAAGTAACCACCATATAATTAGTGATTCCTTACCCTTTCTTCTAGTATCATCATGAGGTCAAAATGTTTTTGTCCCATATTTTGATTGATGAACAAACACATATCCCATGAGCCTTCGTGCTAATAATAAAAATATTAGCATGGTAAAATGCTAAACTAAGATTCTGACCATGGTAGACATACCATCTGAACATCACCATATTAGCGTTGATATTGCCAGCATGTTACAGGGTTTCCCATTGTCGCCATATTTTAAATTTCAGGGTGTGCTTCTATTTTTCTAAAATGCAACTTTTGTGATTCTGTTTGATGATCTCTACTTTCCCTCTTCAGTAGCAGAAGCCAAGTAGAAAATCTCATTTTGTATTCTTTGAAAGAATAGACCTTATTCAGTGGAAGCACATGAAGAAACAAGACAAAGTCTACCTCATTCTGCTTTGGTCATTTTATATGCACACCTGCTTGCTATCGGATGTCAACATCTGTCTCACTGCTATAGAAAAGCAGCATAGTTTGGGTTGCTTCACAAAGGGTGAGAGAGGTGGAGATGGGACAGAAGTGATAATGACTTGTGAGAAAGATGGATGACAATGGCGAAGTGAAAAGGAAAGAATATGCAAAGAGGGCACGTGGAGGGCTGGGAGATAGAGAGAATAAGAAAAGCAGGGAAAATGAAATGAGCTGTTGTATTGGATGTGTGTGCTCAGGTTTGGGGAAGTGAGCCACCGAGAGGGACAATCAGTGTGAACCGTGTGGAGATAGGAGTGAGAATGAAATGCTCACACAAGCAAGATACGCATTACAGTCCAAAGACATGTCAAAAGAGGGAAGCAGTGGGATCTGGATGCTTGTAAGGCAAAGGGGACAAAAGAGAAGAAAGATAAGTAGAGCAGAGACACTAGCAGTACAAGACACAGAGAGCAAGATCTTCATCCTGCAGCCAGTCTGACGGAGAACTCAGTTGCGTTTCCATTGTGAAACCTACTCTCAGAGCAGCAGACGTGCCCTCCAGCATCTCACAACTCCCCCATGAAGCAGCGATACTGACAATTTTCATTCAGAGGTTTGGCAAGAGGTGTTTTCAGAGATATGTCTCCCTTTTTTTTTAGCTCTCTCTCTCTCTCTCTCTGCTCTATGTTAATATCTATGTGAATTTCCCCACTGTGGGACTAATAAAGGGAGATCTTATTGTATGTATGTAGTGAGCTTTTAATCATTCTTACGGTGGCCGACTGGGGCAAAGGCGCTGCAGCTTAACACATGCAAATACACAAAACGCAAGCAAATTAAGAAAACGTCTTCATCAATTGGACAACACACGCGCAGCATTTGGAGAACGCGCTGCAAATACCACAACGCACAATGCATTAAGAAAACTTTGCTTGTGTTTTCTTGAGTTGCAGCGCGTTTGCTCCTGTCGGCCACCGTTCTAGTTTTTGTTGTGAGGAACATCAGGGCCCCTCATCCGAACAGAGAAATTCACAAACAAACACAGTGAGTAACAGGACATGATTTTTTTCTTCTTTTCTTTTGTAATATGTGACCAGAGAGACGCAGACCAGGTATTATACTGGAGCTCTAGTACTGGTTGGACACTGAAAGATACTGAGAACTCACAGAATCACTAGTGTAGCAACAATAACACGATCCCTCACTAACGTCCCACCATTGAGCTTTGCCCTGTGCTCAGTAGGCTGCAGTGGAGGCTACCGCTTCTCTCATGAAATAGGTACAGAAAAACTTTACCGTTTTGGATGTCAGCAAAGTAGCTGAAAGCACAATTTATTAATCCAAACTGCACGTCCTAATTTGCATTGAAATCCCCCTCTGGTGCGCTCCCTGGCTATTTTTGAGCAGTATGATTGCAGGTCACAAAGTTGCCAAACAGGCGAAGACGGGCTGGGGGAAAAAAAAAATCTGCTTGTGGTAAATGAAATTACCTCATGACCAGAGCAAGGTCACTACATATGATGAGGGCCGGCACAAAATTAGACCCCCAGCAGTCACAGTCCGCCGCTGCCACCCCTCCGTTCCTTCCTTTCATCTCTCTGCCTCCTTCACTCCCTCTTGATATCTTCATCCCCCCCCCCTCTCTCCACACTTACAGAGAGTATCGCTGCATAGCCACAGGGGTGTATGAGGCACATAATGAATTCAGTCCAAGGGTAAAGATGTTGGAACAAGGTAGGGAGCAAACAGTTATCTAACCCAATGTGTTTATGTGCGTATTTTGACCCCTTTGTTTGTTTTCATTCAAATTATTTCACGTTTTCATGGCTATAGTTTATCCGCATCACTCTTTTGGAGTAGTAATACACAGGATTCTGCTTTCCAGTATTATTCTGGTATGGTCTACTCGACACAAAGGTTACTGGACAGAGGGACTTTGGGTCGGGAATTCTAATACCTTTGACCTTACCTTATACCAGGTTGGGATGAATCGTGAATCCTTAAAGCAAGGGGTCATCACTTCTAGAGAAACAAATATCATAACCACCGTTAGATGCAGGAAAAAGAGCTATAGCTAATTAATTATTTGTTTCACATGTTTGTCGATACCGCATGTGCTACGAGATTCCAAATGCAAGGAGTAGGTATCCAGGGTCAAAGAATTAGATGGTATTACTTCATCTGAATAAAGTGACTTGATCATGGTGACAGCACCACAGTGTGTTCTATGCCCTATGGGTGCAATGATTCAATTGATGATCTCCTCGGGGTGATACAACATATATCACCGTGAGGACTGCTGCAGGATTTGCTTTCTGGCTGGTTGTATGGTGGGGATGAGTCACTGATATCAAACTGGACCAAACCTAATCTTGATTAAGTCCTCCCCATGTGCACTGCCCCACTGATCACCACATTATTAGATAGGGGAGTTCAACTCTTTCAGCTTTTGGAGAACAAGTTCCTCACACACTCTTATCTGTCCCAGCTGGTGCTAACTGACAATTAAACTATAGCCTGTCCCTCACATAGCATTGTCAGTGGGAGACGAACAAACCTAATCAGCACAGCGCACAATTAAAATGAGCCAAGATAAAGAACGCGCAAGCAGTCCTGCACAAAGACGGGACGAATGACAAGAAAATGGGACAAAGACACTGAAGCTGACAAAAAACAGATGTAAATGAGAACGAGTTTGGGAGGAAGATAAAGAGAGGGAGGGAAAAGGTGAGTTAAACACTGATACTTTCTCTCCTCTTTCTTCATTCAAAGCGCTGTGTGTGTTGTTGTCTGATAGAGAGAGACAGCACACAGATAAGGAGGGAAAAGGAACAAAATAAAGGGAGAAAGGTGGAAGAGACTGATGCAAAATTATAAAGAGAGGTCAAAGAGAGCAAAAGCACATCGTTGTTAGATCCTTTGTCATATTTGCTCACAGTTATGTCAGGCTGCTGAGCTGTTTATCAGAGAGGATGGAGCACAAACATGCTGCTGCAACCACACATGTACACACATGTACATACATGTGGCTCATTGTTTACCTGAGACATGATGCTCATACAGTGTTAGTCAGTTTTGGCCCTGGGAAAATAGCCCTGGGACTTGCTCTTGCAAACCATGTGAGAGGAAGAGAGGGAGGGAGAAAGGAGAGAGAAAAGAGAGAGACAGAGAGAGACTGAGTGGACTCAGCCTGGCAATTGAAACAGGCTGCGTTCACTTTGTCATTAAAAAAAGAGGCTGTGTCAGAATCGTACTACTTAATCTAAAAAAAATAATAAATAATGATAGATAAATCTCCCAGATCGTCAGAAACTGCTTTATCAATATGTGGAGAAAAGTCAATGTGCAGTAATAGTTGCAAAATATGTGATAAAGACAAATAAGCTCTGCACTAAAGGTTCAAAGGGATTAAGAGTGCATTTGTTTAGAATTTATCATCTTGTGATCATCGATCTTGTTTCCCTGTTTAAAATGTGAGCATTCAATAATGTATAAGTTAATAATAATAATGTAACTTTGTAAAAGGGACAGAGAGTGAGAGAGCTCTACCTTCCACAGTGTCTCCCCTCATGTTCTTTCAGTCAGTCAGTGTGGAACACTGTGTGAGAACCCAAACACTGGTTACCTCATACCTCATGTCACAGCCTGGGGGGAGGACGAGGCAAATCCAGCAACATATACTCTAGGTGACCAGTCGTCCTTCTGACCTCACTGCATCACTGCTGAATATTTAATTAACTTAATCTGGGCCTGTATTTATTATGCACACGGAATCACTCATAGGAACCGAGGTGAAAGTGAACCTTGGATTAAAAAACACCAGAATAGTGATTTATGAAACAAGAAAAACTATATTTCACTAATGGCTGTTTCCTTCAGGATTTATCTCTAAAAATGTGATGATTTCTTCCATGGCACATCCCCCCACCCTTCTGCCCTGTTTCATGGTTTTCCATCAAGAAAAACGGTCAAAAAAGTAGAAATATATTCTTGACTCTGCCCCTTTGTACAGATCCACTCCAAAATGTAGTTTTTGCCCAACTCTTCTTGGAGGTTTGTTGAAAATCTCTTGTTGTTTTCATGTTTTCACGTCATCCAACAGACAGACAAACCAACGCTAATGAAAATATAACCTCCATTGGTGAAGGCAACAGACAAACGCTGGTGAAATTTTTACTAGTGTTTGATCTGTGCATTTTCTAAGGAGCTGTAAGGGTTAACAAAGTCTGGTTTATTGCTGCAGAAGCTGTGATGTACTTGAACTAAAGCTACATTTCCCCTTTTGCTGAGTGGCTAGGACACTCCTAAGGAGCTGTTTCCTATAAATATTAGCAATGACAGGACTGATTTCCTAAATTTGTAAAGATAAAAAGAGAGTTGTTCATATATTTTAATCCTAGCTCTGAAAATAAGACTGAAAAGAATCGCTCTGAGAATTTCTGACCAGTTTAGACCAATGCCCTTCTATGAGATAATAAATATGAGCTCTGGTTCTGAATTTGAGACCAGTATGTTTAACACATGAATCCAGTCATTATGTTGATTGATGTTGATGTGATTCAGATATCTAAAACAAATGGGATGTGTGTTATGTGGCCTATCAAAATGCTGCTCCACAAACCACCCAGACACTGACTTAATGGATTTATAGTGACGGCCCCGATTGGTAACGTTAGTGTAGCCACCATTTATGATTCAAAGCCACAACTTGCTCTGCCATAAAACAACTATTTGAATGGATCATCTGCATATAAAGTGTTTGTAAGACAGCTGAAGGGTTTGATTCACTGGTTCACAGCTTTGGGGGGGGGGGGGAACAAAAGTTGTTTAACTGCCAGACTTCTGCAGAATAACAGAGTGGGCAAAGCACAGGATAGTTAGTTATTCAGCAGAATGAGGGAGTGCATATGTTCTGCTCTGGATATGATGCTACCTCTGTGAGCTATGATTCACCACAAGTGACACCACAGCAGTTCACTGTTTTAAGAATGGCTGAGGAATTTGATAAAGGTTTGCAAATTCTGTTGGAATGCAATCGTAAAGCATATTTCTGTTACCTGCACAATATTTATGTACACACGTTTATTGCCTCACAGCTGTTACTACATGATTTGAAGTTGAAACTTTATTTTTGGAGGGAAATGCTTCATAACCCAGCAAACATTGATGGGAAGGCAGTCTCACACTTTATCTCCTCGTAGAGACGAGAATATTGCCTCTTTCGATGTCTAGATTGCAGTTTTGACTTTTAATTTGGTTCTTTCATTTATATCCGCATCCACAGCATCTACAGGCTTTGATAGAATTTTGTTTTAGTTCCACTGTTGCTGCTTCTCATGTCAGGCTGGACTTAATATTCTAAAACTGCGGCTGTAAAATTCTCAGTGCCTGCCATCAAAGTGGTGATATAATCCTGCATGTATGAGCTCTATGTTTTATTACCACATTAGTGTTATTTTATAAAACCCCTTCGGATAATGGAAGTTAACAAGTCATGCCTCAACTGTTTTTCAGGATTGGGGTCAGGATTGGTGTCTATGGCCATCTGCTCAATGTATATGTAATCTAATATTGACTCTCCTTTTAGCTCTGTTTTGGTCGCTAACACATGAGGCTCTTCAGATGCATATTCAGCCCTGGTCACCAACTACTCTAACTTTGTCTACTGTTTGGTACAACAGTATATGAGAGGTTTTAGAGAACGTTTGACTGAAAACAAGCTACCTGCTGCTGGATATGAGGTCCACGAGGAGCAGCAAAACACAAACGCAGTAAAGTTGTGGGATGTAAAACAAAAAATAATAAGCTGAAAGACGCTAAAACAGTCCCCAGAGCTGAGGGAAACTTTAAGTAGGGTGACAAATCTCTGTAGTTTTGTCCCTACGAGCAACACCTATCACATACCTGCAGTAATTACATTTTTTGTTTTTATTAAGATATTATTATTATTACTTTTAAACACTTATTATCTACTACTTTGTGAATTTATGGTGTCGTACTGAACTTCAATAAAAGAGACACTCGGATACTACTTTTCTTTTCCAATACTGATTCCAATACCTGAACTTTGTGTGTTGACCAGTGAGCACTGATTCAACTCAGCACGGTTCCTTTCCTAATAAATAATGGATATTGGATTGCCACATAGATTTGTGTACTTGCCAATATCCAATCAATATCCAGCTTTTTTGCCAGCATTAAAGACATTTCCAATACTGGCAATGCTGTGGGAACAATCTTCGTCAATACATTGCTAATTTTGACACATTTAAGATGGTGTCATCGCCATAAACAATGAGAACATTTATACTGTATTGTATTGCACTGCATTGTGTCTAAGGCTAAGGTGGTGCTGATGTGTAAGTGGAGTCATGTGTAAAGCTCTTTGGATAAAAGCCATATATAAATCTAGTCATTTATTTGTGCTTTGTTTGAAATCTGTTGAGTTTCTTTATGCCAAAAAACAAAACAAAAACAAAAACGGAGACATCCCCCAAAACATTGCACAACAAATACATCAGTATATGACACATCCTCCATTCCTTTGGTGAGGCGAGAGTCGTGCATGTTGTCTTAGATATATGCTATGGGGAAGATGACCAACCTTCAGGGTCACCTTAAACTCATCTTTCCATGGAAAACTGAACAAAATAAGATTTGTAGGAAAATCTAAATTTTAAAAGGCACTACTGATCATGGCTAATATGGTTAGTGTTTGTTTGGTGAAGCTAGAATGTGTAGTTTCCCACATGCTCTGGACAAAAACTGATTATGGATAAATGGACAGATCGCCCTCCCCACCCCCATATTGCCTCACCTGTCTGATGGCGCACAGCAGCTTCCCATAGCAGAACACGATCACCAGGAATGGCACAATGAGGCAGAAGACAAACAGGCAGATGATGTAAGACATGTTGTTCGGTGTTTTGGCCTTCCAGTCGACAGAGCAGGTTGTCCCGGGACCCTCTGGGCCATATTTGCTCCAGCCAAAGAGTGGCGGTACGGTCCAGATGAGGGAGTAAACCCAGGATAGGGTGATGCCCAGGGAGACCTTACAATAATTGGTGGAGTCTGCCTCGGTGGGGGACATCATGGTGCTGTAGCGCTCATAGGACAGGACAGCCAATGAGATCAGGGACACGATGCCTATAAGGCAGAGAAGGCACACACATACATTACATGCAATATTGGAAGACTGGAAAACAGCACATAGAAACATTGCATTAGCATTTTACAGAAGCATCTTAGCGCAGAACACAAAGAAACTGTAGACAGCATTTGCAGGTATGTTCTTCCTTTTTATACCCTGATTATACTGCACATCTGTAATGTTTAGTGCAGCCATCAAATACAGACATAAATGCACTGCCTGTCCAACAAGCAAAACATGCACTGTCAGTGTGACAGCTTCATGGCTCTTTTTGAAATCGAAGTGCAGCTTTATGGTTTACAGCTTCAGAGAGAGGGCGGGGTATGATTTAGAAAAACATTTACCAAGGCAAAAATGTATGGTATAATAAAACTGTAGTAAACATTTTGTGGAATAATCTAATATTTCAGCTGATATGCTGGGAGTCTTCAGGAGATCCATCCTGCTGTAACCCATAAACCACGGCACTACCTGTTGCGTCTTTCTCTAACCAGTCAATGAATGCACACACTGTCAGTATCTATTTCTTTCTCAGTATCTCAGAGGCACGGCAGCAAGGTCCTGGAGTTCAGTGTTCATGCTGACCTCTCAGCTTTTAAAAAAATCTTATTTGCTATTTGCTTAAAAGCCATTATGATCCAAGAGGCCATTCTTACGCAAATTGATTTCAGTGGCAGCGAAGCCGACCTGAAATGGACCCTTGTTTATGAAGGCAGTCTGGACTTTTCCCTGAGGTGCCAACGCCACCGCAAGTCAGCATGATGAATGAATAAAGGTAAAAAGTGAGGGGGGGGAAGTTAGAGCCAGCAGAACAGGATAAATACACATTTAAGCTCTGTAATTCAAGATTATGGTTTTACAGTATTTTTGTGTGTATTTCTGTTGTGCAAATAACCACACAACATGTATCTCTAAGTGACTCTTTGCAACAGCGTGCTATTCTGCCCTGTTGCCCCCAGATATTATGCTCATGATTTCAGCACAGACTTGTTTTTCTTTCTTTTTTTTTGATTAGTTCTGTTAGTGCAATATTACAATATAAACACAGTTTTACAACAACCCACTCTTTGATGCGGGCTCACCGACTCAAATATGTTTTCACAAAAAAAAATTGCTTTCAGCCACGCTCATTTCTGCCTCGTCGCATTCGGCTCGTGATCTGTCCTCTGATGCTCTCTGTCTGCAGTCTGTTCACTTTCAGATGAAACAGCAGGAGTCTGTCTTCTCACAACAGGTGGACCAATGATCTCATCTTTAAGCTCAAATCTCTGTGATGCTGTTAACGGACAGGCGTCATCAGTACACACTGGTATGGTGCAATAGCAACCTTGACTCCAGTATGCTCTCGGGAGGGAAGGATTTATTGTGGATTTGTGATTAGCGATTAGCTTTGAGTATTTAATGATAGCTATGTCTTGCCAATACATGAATCACTTAAAAACGTCAGTATTGGATCCACTGGTCAAGTGCATTGGATCCTTGGTGGTGTGTGTGGGCCGAGGCAAAGAATGCTATAACAATTGAAACATAATTTCTGATGAGATGACAGATGATAACAACTACTTTAAATATTCCAATGTCCATTAACCAGATTTCAGCGAAGAGCCAAATCAAATCACACTTTCCCAAAATTGCAAAAGCAGCTGTCCCCCATGACTCTCACTAGGGCATCAAGATGGAATACTGGCTGCCATCATGTTGCTGAACCAATTTCCAGCCACCTTATGCCCTAAGGCTCTGAAACGGGTTGATTACGATTCATTACTTTTAATATGACAGCTTATTATATCTAATTCATTATATGAGCTCATGCCACCACATGTCCAGCCTCTTGATGAGAACAGTTCCTCATCTCATTACACGGCACATGAGTGACAGGGAGACCTTTATTCCAGATAATGCTATGTCACACTGAAAAGCAGTCGTGTAACTTAATAGCATCTGATCTCCAACTTCACCCTGTCCTCTGGCAGCAGCAAGGGAAGCGGCAGAATCTAATATTCGAAAATGAAACATCCTATGATCCGATAATGTCTATAATAAAACACAGTAACATCTTTGTTCTGCATCTGTCTCCGTGATGCCCCCTCACCACATATGTCTTATGTGTCTCTTTGAAAGTATCTTGGCTGATTCAGTATATCTAGGAAAAGACAGTCGGAATAAAAAAGACGGGATTGAATAAAGATGTGTTTGCACTATAAATCCCATCCCTGTCTCTCATCTCAGGCATCACAGGAACACAGAGCTGCTGTGATGCCCCTAACGGATAACAAAAAAAAAAACAAAAAAAAAAAACTTTCATCAGATGGAAAATTTCTGTCTGATATTGAGTAAAAAGATGATTATTAACACTAATGTCAGCCCCTCACCCACAATAGTAGATGTTGTTTTGAGCACTGCTTTGAAAGTCACTAATTCACTATTTATTACAGAGGCTCATTAGCTGGCTCACTCATTCTGACCTTTATGGCAGAGCACCCTTATTCTGCTTCCACTCGCAACAAATTAAAATCACTCGAGTCAGGTGTTTGCCTATGCCTGCATATAGGCCTATATGCATGTCATCTCCTCTGTGCATGTTCATCCATTCCTGGGCCTGCATTTGTGCTGGTTGCAGGATGACAATATGACTTCAGTATGCAGGGAGCAGACGCAGCAGTGCAAGGTTAATCCAGTGACTTGGCTCAGAGTCCATAAAAGACGCAGCCAACAGTGTGTTATGCGGGAGCACAGCATGCAGCCCTGGTGTCAAATAAAGACAGGAGAGATTCTATCAATTTGCTCCACAGTATTATGGAAGACAATGAAAGTTCGGTGAGAAAAATGCAAAGAGGTGGTCCTGAGGGGTGAAGTGGCTAAATGGATGCCAGGGGGGGCCGATGGCAAAATCAAAAAAGCACAGGGTGAGCGTGCATTCACATGCACACACACGTCTCCACACATTGTCTTCAGTTTGTGCTCTTGGCATGAAGTCAAAGTAGTGATTTTCTATTTTCAGCCATTCAAAAATGCAAAACTTAATAAGCTCAAGACAAGCGAGCAAAAAAATAGAAATCAATGTGAGATGCAGCAGCAACACAATTTCCTAATCCCAAGCTAACAATGCCTTTTGTTTTCAACAGTGCCACTCTCTGATGTGATTGGACATTGATCATTCAGAGGAGCTATATACTGTAGATACTTGGTGACGATAGAGAAAATCACTTTGTCATAGTTGCACACAGCATTATTTATCCAAACAATTAAATCCACTTTTCCTTTCTCTGACCCTCGCTCACTCTGTCTTTACTCTGTTTTTATGAGCCCATTGAAGGATTTGTCATCCATAACCAATGGAGGCCCTAATGATGTCTGCAAGCCATCTCTCTAACACACAAACACATACAGTCTCTCTTTCTCCTGTTTTATTTTAGCAGGTAGATGCCAAAGTCCTGTCAGACAGATTTTATATACTGGCTGCTTGTGGATGTCAGTGTTCAGATGGTGCCTAATCTCTGCATAGCGCTAGGATAACAAAGGCAGCAGATACAATCAGAGAACATCCAGATGCTGAGGAATGTCGGAGGAACTCTTTATTCTTGCATGATATAGCTGAAATTGAAGTAATTCTGTTTTGTGACAATTTATTCCAGAGGAAGTGGAAGTAGTGCTCAGGGGTCGATTTTCAATTTAAAAGTTTGACGGATTCAATAAGCTCTTAAAATGAGGAAAATTCAATCTAGTCGAATTAACTGTACTGTGTGAAAATTTTAGGAGATCAGGGATGGGCTGGTTTAAAAAAAAAAAAAAAAAAAAAAAAACAGACCAGGGAGGAAAAAGACTGCTGCAGTGAAATCTGATTCAGTTAAGTTCTCTACTCTGCTCCATGAACAGACCTATGAGGAACACATTCAGGAACCCAAGGGGTGAGGAGGTCCCCTAGACTTCACCTGCAGAATGTCACTGGCACAAAGCTACCACAAAGAGCTGCAGAAGGATTACAGTGGGAGTGCAAAAAGACGATGAATGGATCCAAATAGAAAAACAACTCTATAAAAAGACACAAAATGACCACAAACAGACCAAAAATGACTACAAGTAAATGCTAAACAACTACAGAGAGATGCAAAGTGCTGACAAGATGCAAAATGACCACAAAGGAATGTAAAAGGACCAGAAATAGTCACAAAACAACTTCGAAAAAGTTTAAATTTCTCCAAATTTCAGTCTTTTGTTTCTTTCAGTCTTGATGTTTTGTTCCCTGTGTTTGAGGGTTTGCTAAGGGCCCCATTGTCTCACCATCCATCTACTTGGAAATGCACAGTCCCAAAAGTTCTAGGCGAGCAACAAAGCACAAATCAAGCTTCTGACTTTTGTCTCAGGCCCTTCTTTTAACATCACCTTTTTCCTCATTACTTAACATCAGATGGAGTCTTGTGAAAATGGCCAAGCCGATGATAATCCCACTCTAGATGAAGACGACTGTCCGAACTCTTTAGTTTCAGCAAATATCAGAAGCCCTGACATTTGGCTTGTGTGATGCTGAGTTTTTATGTGACAACCAAAAGCTTCTCTGCTTTCAGGGTGGCTTTAAACATCACATTAGATGCACTGAAGTGAGTGAGAGGGAACCCTTTGTGCAAGATTTATGAGCCCTTTTAAACAAACTTCATCATACTAAAGCTACAGCCGCTGACTCCCAGTGTGAGATGTGCATCCAGTGTGCAGTTAGTTGTAAAGGGTCCCCATTTCTGAAAAGCTATAAATATTTTATCTTGTGGAAATCTATTCACAAAGTTGACATATTTTTATTCCAATATCCAATGAACTTTAGAAATTCATTTGAAAAAGAAGCTGACCATGAAGGGGCTATGATTTATTTATGTGGTGCTCTATCACAAGGAGGAAAGCAGCAAAGTAGTGAAAACATGACAGATATTAAAATTTCACAGAAGGAGAGACAGATGTCATTCAGTTTGACAAACAGAACCACTTTGAATGCCGTGAATTTTCTATGATATGCAAACAGTTTGAAGTTTTGACATCTGAGACGGATTCAGTCGATCATGGTGTTCAGTTTGAACCCTCAGAACTCTGAGGGCATATGAATATATGAAAATTACAATATTGACATCTAAAATGATGAATAGCAGCTACATATCCCATCCAGTCTCTTTGTTTCTTCCAAATTCTCTGCAGCTGACATGTGACAGAATGGCTCAAATCACAAGCTGCCAAATACTCTTTGAAATATGCCCTTTAAAGAGAATATTAATATTACACAGAAGTAATGTGTTTATATTTTGTTTATGTCAAAGAAAAGACAAATTAGGTTTTAAAACCAACATTTGAGGCTGCCTGCTCTTCAAAGGTTGTTTGCTTGTAAAGCTTGTAAAGCATTTAGTGGGACTTATCTCTAGAAAGCCTGTTCAGGCGTCCCGACCACTGATAGAAGAGCATTTTTATGTTGAAAGCATTCTGAAAATGAGCAGAATAAATATTGTCCTGTCTTTTATGTTGGTTAAATACAAAACTCCCTGTTGCAACTTTTCCATAGCACCCCTGGACCGTCTAAAGATTAAACACCTATTTCTGGCTCAGCATCCTGCAGCATCGCCGGTTTCCAGGTGAGTGAGTTACTCTCACTTGCATCATTGTGCCACATTTGCAACGACATCAGCAAATGTAGACCCAGCGTTCCCTCTTTACACGACACATTTTCCCCGGGTGGCATAGGTCTGCAACAAATGCTGGTGATGCCTCTGCCATAGCCTGTTCCGTGGACTGAGACCGAGCCCCCCTGCACAACCCACTGCAGACCTGCACTGACAGCTAAATGAGGCTCAAGTACAGCCTCTAAACTATATGAGGACAGGAATTTAAGCCAGTCCCTGAACAGATGAAGCTGTGAATGAGCGCATGCATACATGCATACATGCACGTGCAGCTTTGGAAGGGATTCAAGAGTCTTTCGTGCAGCCATCCGGAGATAATGAGGATCTACTACGACGTGCACCCTATATCAAAGTCCATCTCGATCTACCTGAATCGAACATCGATTCTTCATTTTTTTTTCAATTTTGTAAACGATGACAGATATTAAGACGATCTGCACCTGCACTGTGACCTTAACGATCTCTCTCATGACAGACCGCATGCTCACACCCAAAATTAAGAGAGACAGAAAGGTTGAGACAAATAAGAAATTGTTTTAGAATGCAAACGCGTGTAGGCCTGATCAATTAGTCAAATCATACGTTTCATGATGTTGAATTTGGCGCATATCGTTTGCAGTGATCATTTTCTCATTAATCAATTCTCACAATCTGTAGGATTTTCAGGCGTTTCTCTGAAAGTTTCGCACGGCCATAAAGACGCACCATGCGCATCACAAGGTTAAGAGAAGACAGTTAAATATTTGTCTGGGATTTTAAAATCCTTCATTTCGTCCCCAGATATGAAACCTGACATCATCCAATCTACACCAGTGCTCTGGCGAGGCTCCGCGCACACAGACCGTCATCACACAACCCCATCTGAAATACTAATATAAGCCACCGCGATCTATGTAATGTTAGCAGAAAAAAAAAGAAGAAAAAAAAGAATCGCGTCTTTCTACTCACCAAAAAGGGAGTTGGCGAAGCCGTACCACACGCAACCTCCTTCTCCTATGAGCCACCTTCCCTGCGTGCTGGCCAGGAAGCTGAACGGAGTCCCTAGTACGCACACCAGCAGGTCGCTGATGGAAATGTTAATCAGAAGCAGGTTGATGGGCGACCGGAGCATCTTGTAGCGGCAGAACAGCACGAGAACCAGCAGGTTGTTTATCAGTCCGAAAGTGCCAATGAAGCCCAGGCACACCGCCACGACCAGGTTCCCTGTCGGGGTGAGGGTGGACCGGTATGAGCCTCCTCCCAGGTGCCTTTCCGCGGCTCCGGCGCACAGAGCGCTGTTGACCCCTGCGCAGCCGCTCAGGCTCACGTTGGACACGATCATCGTGGTCCGGTGTCGCGTCGGTAGCACACTGGGTGGCCACGGTCTGCTGAGCGGCAACTAAAATGTCGTTGGCATTTTATTTTCTGTGTGTGTAAAAGTAAGACATTGAAAACTGTCGCAGCCAGAAACACTTGTTGCTGTAAAAGAAGCGTCAAGTGGGAAAAAAAAAGGGGGCTGCAGCCAAACGGAAATGTGGGATAGTTCAAGTTTGAGAAAGTCCAAACTTTGTATCTCAGTTTAGTGGAAGGGGTGTGTTGAACTATTTTAAAGTTTGGATAGTCTTTGCTCCACCGTGTGGCAGTCTGTTAATACAATCTGGCTCTTTCCAGACGCTCCTATCCCTCATACGGACACCTTCCCTCTCCGTGCGTATTTAAATCGCCATAGCCCGCTCTCCATCAGCTGACGTCTGGGTGGAGGAGGGGGAGGTAGAGAGGGGGGCGGAGCGGAACAAACTTGTGGTTCGGTGGAGCAGATGGCAGCATGGAGAGAAATCAGACCATCATAATCATCATGTGGCTCAAACACAGCACTGCGCTAAAGTCAAGCTGCTGCGCTCAGAGCCCGATTCCAAAAAGTCCGCCTTTAAGTTTCAGGAGCTGTCCTCTCTCTCTCTCTCTCTCCCTCTCTCCCTCTCTCGACATCCAACGTGCACGGATTAATACGCGGCGCTGTCCTTGGTGCTGAACATGGTCTCTAGAGGAGCGAGTAACCGGCAGCTCCACTGATCAATGTTTTAGTCCAGCCTGTTATGCATTTTAATTACAGTTAGATGCAAATAAAAAAGATTTAAGAGAGCAAGTCGGAGCATTAATTTCTAAGATTTAGATCATAAATGCAGCATTGGGACTGTACTACTCAATCCATGAGTAATTTATAAAATGCATCAGGTGAGATGCTCATATGTGAAACTATAAAGAGTCCACATCCATCCAAAGTGTATTTTTAGATGAAGTTCATCACTTGGCACACAGAGGAAAGTCTTGGTACATGGAAATGAGGCTTTGACTCATTATTTCTTGCAGATTTATTCCACTCAGAGACCTCTTACGTCAAAGATTAGACTCATGTTACCACATGTGGTGTTGTTTTGGACCAGACGATGAATGATGTGGACACTTCAGAGCCCTGTGCAACACTTGGTGAAGCAGAAGTATCACTGTCACAGATCTAAATATGTAGATATTCTCTCTCTTATTTTTTCCACATGGAAAATCAATTAAGGTGTTTTTTCATTGACTGATGACTCTCTTCTGTTTTGGTTTATTCTACCTGTGAAAATGTAATCATAATTTTTTTTTCCCGTCTGTCAGCCCTGAAAACATATACTGCAGAGACGGCAGTTTCAGACTGGAATAATGAGCAGCAGCATAATGCTAAATCATGATGGGTGTCAGGCAGGTGTCTACATCTCATGGTGTCCATACACAGAACTCTACCACAGGCTGGGAGAAGCAGCAGGCCTTGTTTTCAGATAGATGCGCACCATGTGCTACTAAACCTTCTGAGTCAAAAGGGATCATCTGGACCACCTAACAGGCCTCCTGCTGCCCTAAATTAAATCTGTTAGCTCCTTTACATAACTGGAAGATAAACTGCTACCAAAGTGGGCTTTTTCATTGTTAGGAAAAGAACAGCATGTCTCGATTTTAATCAGAATGTCTCAAATTAAGAATGTTGCTTTACAGATTTTTAATATAAAGTAAGCAGAAACAAAGTTTTTCCAATTACTTCTTAGAGAATAGTTTGCATCTGGCAGCAGGTAAACACAGCAGTTCAAGTCACCTTTTGATATTTTTCTGTGTATGTAATGTATTTGCTGCAGTACTTGCACAATGCTGCACAGTTGCCCAGGATATCATGCATGAAAAAAAAATCATGCACAGGTTCAAAATGTCAGCAATTAGCTGGTAATTAAAGGTAATCCTCGGTGTTGAGGGCTGGCATTTGGTGGCGAGGTAATGATCTTAATCACATGGGTAAAAACGTGCCCTCTGCAACACTTGACTTTACACACTGATGTTCAGCTATAGAATCAGATGGAAAACATATTTTTTCCCCCACCCCTGTCTGTTCTAATCCCTTCCCACCCAATAACCCCTTTGTCACACTGAAGTAAGGTAATTACCCATGAAAACTGTACAGTGACATTTACTCTGACATCTTCCACATAGAGTCCTACCTGTAATTGGGTTGAATCAAGGCACTTGGATTCTGTGAATACCAGCCCCATTTATTCATCTCAGTGGGATTTCGCAATTGGTATTTAGTTGGATTTTTAGGTCAGCTTGGTGACTTCACTGTGGGGGAAATGTTCAGGAAAATAAAGTACAAATGGGGTTCGAAGGTTAACGCAGAGAACGCTGTTTTATGGTTAGTGTCCCAACTCAGTCCTGTTTTTTGATGTTGTCCCAAAGAGCTGCAAAGACGTGTTATTCACAGTCTGAGATGGATGAATTTCTGCATTTCTTTAAAACCAGCATACTGTAGCTATGAGGTGAAGGGACTTTTGTTCATCTGCAAATTGCATTACGTTTCTGCATTTATTGCCTTGTTTAGTGTGACTGTGGCTCCTGTGCTTTCAGGCAGCAAAATCTGCATTAACAGATCATGAGTTGAACTCAAAATTAAGGTAGAGGAAAACCACAGATTTAGCCTCTGATCCCATCTTTACTAAGGCGCAAGACACCGATGCTGGGGTCCAGAGATGATTTCCAGAAATCAAATAAAATTTATTGTTACAAAAGATGAATAATAGTTACAACCCCGTTTCCAAAAAAATTGGGATCGATGTGTAAAATGTAAATAAAAACAGTGTGCAATGATTTGCAAATCATTTAAACCACATATGTAATTGAAAACAGCGCAAAGACAACATTTCAAATGTTGAAACAGAAAAATGTAGTTGTAACACGTTTTAGAAAAGTTGGACAGGGTCATGTTTGCCACTGTGTTGCATCACCTCTTCTTTTAACAACACTCTGCAAAGCCTTTGGGAACTGAGGAGAAACTGCTGTCATTTTGAAAGTGGAATGATTTCCATTCATGTCTGATGTAGGATTTCAGCTGCTCAAGAGTTCAGGGTCATATTTTACGTTTCATAAAGCTCCAAACTTTTTCAATGGGTGACGAGTCTGGACTGCAGGCAGGAGAGTCTTTTACTGCGGAGCCATGCTGCTGTAATACGTGCAGAATGTGGTTTGGATTCTGGATCTGGTTTATATATGGTTTCCTCTTTGCATGGTAGAGTTTGCCACTGTCCCAACTTTTTGAAGCATGTTGCTGGCATCAAATTCATAATGAGATATTGAATTTGATATGTTGTCTTCGTGCTATTTTCAATTAAATATGGGGTTTCGATGTTTTGCATCTATTTACATTTTACACAGCATCCCAACCTTTTTGGAAACGGGGTTGTAAATTTTAATTAAAACCATGCAATTAAAAATTTGTGTTGAGTTTTAGGATAAGCTTATTAGTGTGTGTGTGCTTAATGTTTATATGCTTCAACCGCCTCCGGGGATAGTTGGGGTCGTGAGTCTCTTGCACTGTAATTTTGGGGGTCAAAATGAACAGATTACTACTTGAAGACTTTGCATCAACCACATGCTGCTGACTTATTAGACAAGAAAGTCAGTATAAAAAAAACAAAAAAACAGTAGGCCTTCATGAACCAGATCAGCTGCATAGACCAGGATGTCTCTGCTTTAAAGCACACTATATTTGGACAATAAACCATTTTTTATAGACAAAAAGGTACATCACATCTACTGTTCACACACTAAATGTAAGGTATTGTCCTCCTCATTTAACATACACGTGACATGTGACAGGAATAGGTTGAGGATGGTAAGTCAGAAGCCAAGCTGCATACAGCTGCAACCATGCCTGATCATTTCTTCCAACCTGACTGTTATACTAACTTTAATGATCACAGGTGATTTGTTCATGGTTGATGCAGCACTTTTGGACAGTATTAGCTCTTAAGGAGTACTGACAGGTAATGTTTGTTTTCTGGTTTTTAATCCTTAAATCCACTTGTAGAAATGGACTCTTTACTTTTGTTTAATATGTTTGCATGTTTCTATAAATCTTATTTCCTCCTCCAAGTTTAGGCCTGGAGTTAGTCCATTTGATTTGTTTATCCAGCCTCACAAAACAGAAGCTGGACCCAAGGATTCTCAACTCGAGAAAAAAAGCGTCACCAAGCATCGCTGTCTACATTCAAATAATCTTTGTATGCAAGTGGTCCAACCATTGCCATATTGCCAGTGACAGAAAGCATGATGACATCTCACAGACTCAAGGAGAGGAAACGGATAGAGAACAAAATGAGTACCGGAGAGAGCAGATGTAGGGCGAGGAACGAAAGGTCACCAAACATGAGAGGGTTTATCGCCGTGTCAAAGAGTTCCACAGCTGGTACACAAATGTTTTTTACAGCATTTTTCTCCCACGAAAGTGCATTTTTAAACCCTCATCACATTGGTGTTTTGTTCTTCCTTTCTCGCTCTCCCCTCCACCCTCCACCTTCCACCCTCCTACCCCTACTCCTCTTCCATCACCGCTGCCCTTGATGACACTGACCTTGAGAGAGTGGCCTCTGCTGCTCTGCAACTTAATATGCCCGAGGCTTTAAGGAAAGCTCGGATGAGGTACGTTGCCATGGATCACATAGATTTATCGTCTGCAGGTCTAATACTCAGGTCTGCCACGGCTCCCAGTTTATCTAGGCGCATGTGTCCCTCGAGCCCCATACTTTAAATGCTTGACACACAGCCTGTCATGACATGATACAGGAGAGGGGAATATATCTTGGATGATGGGTGGAGAGGGGTGGCATGGAAAAGCTGTCTGAGAATACATTGTGAGAGGCCAGTGAGTGGCAATTCATTGTGCAACACAACATGTTGTGGCAGACTGACAGGTGTCAAATCAATGTCTTCCTCCAACTTGAGGTTTAGAACATCCAACTGCTCTGGATCACGAGACGATGGAGATCTTTAAATAAACATGGTGGAACTTTATGAACTCTAGTTTGCAAAAGAAAGCTGCATCTCTGTGGGTTAAATAATATTCGTTCAAATCAATTCATTGCAGCTTCACGTGATCAAGATTTTTAGTATTGTTTGTGGATGCATAGACTTTCCATCAGTGTTATTTGAGAGCTATGCAAGACACACAGGTACATGTGACATATAAATATGAAAAAAACAGAAGTTAAACCACTAAAATACATCTCCCCCCCCGGTGTGAAATTGTACAGATACGGTCACACCTGCCAGAGGCATAAACCCCGGAGGTGCACCCTACAGGCTGATATTCTGACAGTGCTAACAAATGGAACTCTCACTGAAAACATCCCAAATTCCATCCCAACCCTTAGAGCAAAAGCCAGGATCATTTGCACAAAGAATGTACAGTGGGAGGCAGAGCATATGTTATGCATTACAGCTCCGCTCCTGTGTCTGGTTTTTGTCTGAACATGGTTGGAATGTGACTTGCTCAAAACTTGTTTAATGTCCGCGTTTTATGAACAGGGAATTCCACCAAACCAATATAGAGCAGGAAATTGCAGCTGCACCACACTCTTGTCTCCTGAAACTTTGAAATGTAGCACTTTTGGCCTGACCTCAATCAGTGATGTCACAGGAAGCGTTTCTGTCTACTGGTAGCAGCAGCAGATTTTCTTTTTTATGAAATGGAACATGGTTTTATTTTGCCCTTTTTTATACCTTGCAGGCTTTACGATTTGTGTATTAAGGTTATTTTAAGGTGAAAACCTTTATTTCATGCAGACGGTTAATTACTATAATTCCCCCAATAACACATGATTAAGACATGCTTGATTATATTATTCGTATGAGACTATTACATGTAAATTAACGTTAAGCACTTGTCAAATAATGGGCCATCATCTCCACTGATTACCTAATCAGGGGACTAATTGGGAGGAAAATTAATCAAATCAAATGAGTCAGTACCTGAAAGTTGTTCATTCTGATTACAGTGACCTCCATTTCTGTTATAAAGGAAAACACAAATACAAAGACTGGAATCAAGATATTTAATGAACTACTAGGGACTGGGGTGACTACTGATAGGCCTACAGTACATATGTACAACTTGAGTGGACGAATGAATGCTTGAATGAACACAGCAGGTAAATCAGAGAATGGATGAATGAATGAAAAAACATATCAAAAATGCAATGAATAAAATAATTAAATAAACCTACCATTTAGAATAAGCTCTGCGTCGACTCTCAGATACGACACATGGAAGATGGTTTATTTCTACTTGTTGATCCTGCGTTGTTCGAGAGGAGACTGGATTCTTTTGCTGCGTTTGACGTCTTTTCCCGATATTCAGCCTTTGAGGTCAGAGGTCATTGGTTCTGTGTGTGTCTTGGTCTGAGCTCCTGCTCCTCTAGACGGTTAAAACAGCATCCTGTTCCTAAAAGAATTTAATTTCTCCTTATATTCCTGGGGTTGTAATGCTATAGGCTTTTAGATCACTCTGATCATAACACATCTTCAAGGGTAACAGTTAGTTGATGGTCCTTTTTGCACTTACATGTACCATCGACCACAGCTGTGTGAAAAGTGCTTGAAGTGTTACTTTCATATGTTGCATATACGCATCAGTGGGAGAACTGACTGGATTCTGTCCACCTTGTGATCATATATAGAGCAGGTTCAGGCAGAGGGGTTTGCTCACTCATCCCAAGGTTGGCAGTCCAACCCCTGGTTCCTCCTGTCCTCATGGCGACTCGCCTCTTGCTCTGATCCCAGTTCCGCCTGATGATCCGGCCTTGCATGGTACAGTAATTCACTGCCACTGGTGTGACTTTGTGCAGGAATAGGTAGAATAGAGGTAATAAAAAGGGACTGTTTATGGATTTATCGATGATAAGATGCTTGTTATAAATAGATGATAACATCTTAATACCTTATGTTTTTATTTGTCTGTTTATTTCATCTGAGCACCTGTGTCCCTACTTGCTCCTTCGGATTGGATGCTAAACTGCATTTCGTTGTTGGGTACTTGTACTGGGCAATGACAATAACGTTGAATCTAATCTAAAAAAAAATGCATTAAATTTAGTCCATACAAGGAAACAAACACAAATTTTATTTGATTAAAATCTCACTTACTAATCCTGCATTAATCTAACAGAATGGAGGACAGCAGTAAAGATACAAGGATGCTATATTTTCACCGGGATCTGTTTGTTGTTTGTTTGTTTGTTTTGGTGGCAGCAGGATTACCCAAAAACTACTCGACAGATTTTGCTGAAACTTGGTAGAACGTTTGGAGAACCCTTTAAATATGGGAGGAGTGTTTTTTTCGGATAAAAGGGCAGATTCAGCAATTTCTTCAACCTTTTTGAAAATTGCAAGATAGACCTTTTTTTGACCCTTTTTTGTCAATTTAGCATAAACTATTTGACAGATTAACGGTAAAATGGGTTGAAGGGTGGGACATGTGCCAAGGAAGGAACCATAAAAATTTAGATTGGATCTGGATAAAGGTGCAGATGCATGGATTTTCTTCACTCCTTTTAACATCGTGAGATAAGGCTTTTTTCAGCATTTTCTATTAATTATTCATTAACTACTAGATGGATCTTCATGAAACTTGTTAGACTGACAATTGTAGTTTGGATTAGGATTTCATTTAAGAGTCCCGTGTAGTTTTGATATTGTCTGATATAGATTGTCTCCATTTGATGTATGATAAATTATTTTTGTCATACTTTGTTTGTGCTAAAGTCCAGCTGCCACCCTTCAATATAGGGAGTTTTACTTTTTTGTTGTCTTTTTTTTTCCTTCCTGAAACTTATGTTGTTGTTGTTTTTTTAAACCTCAAAACAGCCCAAAGGATCCATTGGATCAATCTGAAATGGAATTCCTCCCAGTATGAATTAGTTCTCTTCGTTCTTTTGATCATTTTAATTTGTTGTTAACAGATTTTCAAATTACATTTTCTAATCTAACTTCTGAAAACCTGTGCTGTGTATTTCAAACTAACCTAGCATTTTGATTCCAGATCGTGGTCTTAGAGGCAGGAAAGTGGGATTTAGGAATGTCTCACTGAACCAAAAACACACTTCAGTGTAAATGGTGCTAAATTATTCTTTAATTGCCTCTTAACTCTTCAAGTAATTGCCTCTTAAAGGCATTTATCGATTACTCTTCGCTATCTGCTAATTCCTCGGCTAGGAAATAGGCTTAGGATAAACTCTGGGTCAGCAGGTCTGCAGCCACACTTGCATTTATATTCATAAGCATGTGAGCAGTTTTGTCTCCTGGCCATTTCTAAACTGTGTTTTTGGCTGGACAGCAGCAAAGCAAGGCCAGCCCTATCAACACGAAAATAAATGGGCTGCATTTATATAGTGCTTTTCTCATCTTCTCGACCACTCAAGGAGTTTTAGGACACTAGCCAGCATCTGGGAGCTACAGTCACACAACAATGGAGGAGCCATCAGAGGCAATTTGGGGTTTCGTCTCTTGACCAAGGACTCTTTGAGATGCAGCCGGAGCCAGAGATCAGAACTATGGAGTCCTTTATCACTAGTGGGATTAGAGCAATACAGTATGTGGTCCATGTCCCATCAGGTACACACACACACAACACACACACACTGCGGAGGAATCAATAACCAGTCAATTTGTCACAGCGTAATGACCCATCACAGTATATTAAATGTACACAGATGGGACAGAGACAGTACAATATCTGACATTCACCATGAGAGGCTAAGACGGCGAAGCTGAGATGATGGCAACGCACCGTAAAAGAGCAGAGTAGGAGAGAGAGAACTGATCTCTAGGTGCCAGGAGGCAAGAATGAGACTGCAAAGTTAAAGCAGCCCAAATAACAATCAGTATGACAAACACTCGGAGAATGAGTCACGTAAAAGTGAGACACGAAAGAAGGAGCAGAGGGATTAATAGATAATTAGCTCACAAAGCACAGAGATTTGCATCCAGGCCTAGTTGTTGTGAGGTGAATGTTGAGCCATTCTGCTTACCTCTGTCTATGTAATAATGATGAAATGTGCTATAAACCATTACACCGATGGCTCTCATTTAATTCCCCAAGACATTTTATCACATTTAGGGAAGTTACATGACACTATTTCTGAGTTGCAACATTATCAGTTGCTACAGCGCCGCAGGGCATTACGCCAATACCAGTCCCGTGGATTCATGACTTAGCCAGGGGTAAATGGATCTTTGCAAAAACAAGCCACACGGTTGGCAGTTTCTTATTGAAAAATGACTCTTTCAACATGAAATGAGCGTGACTGAAGGAAAAGGCAGAGCAGCATGTGAATGTCTTGATGACTAACAGAACTGTGACGTCAGGGACAGAGGCATATCAAAGACTTCAAAAACTACAAAAGCCTCCTCAGTACATAAAACCGGGCACTGTTACGCTTATTTTCATCATTATCTCTGCAGTTGTAAGGACAAACACAAGGATGCAGGTCCAGAGTGGATTTAAAGATAAAAGATCCACCTGTAATTCAGTGCAAGAACAGACTTAGCAGGTTATTTAGCCTGATCATTAAAAGTACGCCAATGAGGGGTCATCTTATCAGTAGGGCTGGGTGAAATAATATGGCAATGATTTTCTCTGTATTGATTGTATTGATCAAAATCAATATATAGCATGAAATACAGTATAATTAGATTTAGTTTAGAATATATTAAAATATCTAACTGTACAAGCATAGAAGATAAAACTATCTTTTTTGATAAAATACAAGTTAGTTTGAATTTTCCTTTTCAGGTGATGGAAACTTTTTGCTTTCACCCATATTGGTTTGGCGCCAACCAGCCCTTGCAGATCCTTTTATTCTGTGATTTGTGAGTTTGTGGGATATCCAAGGACCTTCTTTATAGTTGATGTTGTGTTGCCTTTTTGGTAAAAACTTCCTCAGTTAATTTTTCAGCACTTTAAGCGTATAGTATGGTTGTCATTATAGTTGTGTGTGGATTAAGGGGACAGCAACTTAGTGTGGGCCGAAGACGGCGCCATTCTGCAAGTATGTTTTCTGCTTGTAGTTTGATAAGTTGATCCTGTTTTGCTGCACTTATGGATGACAAAACATTTAATTTGTTCATCTGTTTCATTATCTTTGCTGTGGGCTCTGCTCTGCTGTCCTGTAGCGGACTGACTGCTACTTTTACTGGATCACCCATTGATATCCAGTTAGTTAGTTTGTGTGTTGTGTTGGTCTTTTGTGTTTGTCACTGTTCGCGAAGAGAAAAAGAAAAAGAACGAAAACTGAAATCTCAATGGTGGTATGGCAGCGTCAAAGGCTCATGAAGCTAGGTCAGTGTTTGGAGAGTGTTTTATTTTCCCCTAAATTATAGCCAAATGTCTTGAATGACATTTTTTGGAAAGGGAACTATTTATTATTGTTGGAAACTACATCTGAAGAACTATAAGAAAACTCTCATGCATAATGTGGAAATGGGTTTTTAGCTTTTAAACATCACACATTTTGTCTTTCAGCAATCAGATAGACATGAAAACATCTACAGTTTGGCTTTCAGGTACAGAAATCTATGCTTTTAAGTGTCTTATCCCCCCCCCAAACCTTTTACCGGGGAGGCACATTGTATTTTCTGTCTGTCTACTCATCATTAAAACCTTTTTAGAGATCACAATTTGAAGTGTCTCATAAACCTTTGTCGGCTGAACCCCTTTTCACGTCAGCAACAACAGCCAAATGAAGAAAGGCTCTAAATACAGTCTTGGGAGCAGGGTGCTAAAAGCACTAATCAATGAGAAGTGCCTTTTGGGTGGAAATTGTAGAAAAACCTCTTCTCATGCCACATGAAAGCCAGTACATTTTCTATAGCTGCCTTCTATCACATTGGCACCATGTCCAAAGCAAACAGTTCTTTATGTATGTTTTTCCACTTATTAAATGAAGATAACATTCAGCACTTCATCGGGGTCCACGCTTTTTACAACAACACTTTTAGTTTTTTGGCATGAGGAGTTTTTAATCCATGTATGCATCTACAGTAATCATCCCGTAACATGAAGCTCTTAGCGTAGATTTGTAGGGTTATTGCGACGCAATTTATAGGCAGAGAACAGCAGCAAAAGAACATTTTATTTTCATGTGCCACCACACTACAGAAAAAACACTACAAGTGAAGAACAGTGTGCTGCCCGCAGGCATTAAGAGGTCACACTGAATTTCCAGAAAATAATTTGCAATCCTTCCATTTTTTCTTCTAAACAATATAAATACTGTTTCATATTGTAGCTACATGCTGAATCCTTTTTGGGGGCTGGCCTTTAACTGTTGATTTGAGTCATCTTCATCATCGTCATCAAGTCGCCCCCATCTTATGAGTCAAATCGCTGCTGTTTTATCTGCGTCATTAGAGGAACACAGGAAAACAACAGCACTGCAGGCCCTGAAGTCAAAAATCTCTGACTACAGTTAAAAAAAAGAGATGTTTTTTGGGGTCAGCATGGCTCCTTCCTCCTTCCTGCTGACTGTTCCAACACTTTCAACGGCTTTTGAAGCAGATGGTGGCCTAAATTCTAAATAGTAGTTTCGCTAAATGCTGAACTAATATTATACTGTATGGTGACAAGTCATAAAAATCAGCAAGCTGACTTAAATGCTGTTTAAGTCCAATATTTACTTACATTTTTGCAAACATCAGCCAGCGTAAACTAGTTCCCATCACCAGTGTGCAGTCAAAACACATTTCAGTGGGAAATAAATGCACTTTTATCATCTAACAATCACAGTTTTCTGTTCACTTTATACACTACACAGTTTGCATCTCCAGTTTTATTACCATGGATGTTTGGAGATAAATGGTTTAGATAAAGGCAAGTGAAAATGACTTGAGCCTAGTCTACAAAGAGCTGGTGCTTTTTCTATTGAATCATCCTTCCAAATTAAAAGTGTGTCAACAATTAGACACAAAAAATGATTTTGGTTTGGATCCAACTTGACGTGAATTAATATCCTATAAAGTTTCCAATGTACTTTCATTTCAGCGAAACTTATATGAAATTAGTCCATTTGATTTGCTTGTAGTGTTTGTTTTCACAATATAATCCAGTCGTTTTACATGTTATAATTAAAGACAGAGAAAGCTACAGGATAGATGACAATAGACAAAGTATGAAAAATGCTTTACAAATGACAGAATAACAAACAAGCATAACAAAAAGAGACGAGTAGGCAGTAAATGCTGACTACGTTCCAGCCTACAGTCGGACTGGTTTAGAAACTAGATGGATGGTTGAATGAAAGGCGGACAGAAGACACATAAGTTCATTTTTTCCCAATAGCTCTTCCTAATTACAGCATAGATCTTTAGACTTAACGACCTGAGCGGTGATTCATCATCCTGCTAAGTGCTGCAACCCTGAACAATAACATCATTTGCTTTTATTGGATGAGGACAAAAGGTAATCCTGATCGCTCCCTGGTGGCGTTGTCCTTTTTGGAGTAGCGGAAAATGTTCAAACAAGGGAATGGAATTAGAAAGGAGGAAGTAGGTGGAGGAGGAAGAACATGCAGCGTTGTGTGTTTGTTTTTGTTTTTCAAGCCAGAGGTTATAAACATGAGGAAATATTAAAATGGTCGGTTTTCAGTCAGATTAAAATTTAACAAGCAGCTGACACATTAAAATCAAAGTAATATGATTACAGGATGTTCTATTCGTCCTCATCAATAACCTGGCAGCAGGACTGCTTGCATGCTTCTGCCAAGTCAGCACTATTCACATTACAATCGAGACAATCATACTTTCAATTTAATATGAAATGTTACTATTATGGAACCACTGAATCAATGCAAATGCTGCACAGTTCTCAATTTGTCATCAGGGACATGCACGCGTGTGTGTGAGTGTGAGTGTGTGAGTGAGTGTGTGTGTGAGTGAGTGTGTGTGTGAGTGTGTGAGTGAGTGTGTGTGTGTGCAGGTGAGGTTTCTGGCATGCTGGAGCACATGTTTCAGTTCCTCCCTCATGGGAGTGTCGTCCCTCCCCCAGCATCATCTTTTCATTTGAGAGCCATTACTCTTTGTCATTGTCAATTTGAGAAGCGAGCCAAGCAAAAGAATAAACATGCAGCCGGGCCGCTCAGTTTGCGCCAGCGAACATCACAGATCAACACCGGTTTTCAAAGCGACAAGCTTAGGAGGCACAAATCTGTAATGTATCACTGTGATGCAATTATTCATTTCATTTTACCTGAGGGAGCTCCTTCACCATTTAATAAGCATGACATATATTGGGGAGTGTGAAATTACAGAGAGTGCTGCTCTGTTATTTGTCAGTAAATGAATGAAGTGATTTATCAGGGGAGGTCTGAATCCAGCTGGATGCTGAGATTAATAGTAATATGATAACATAATATAGTCGAACACCCTGCTTGGTCGTTAAAGGCCAGAAACGACTTCTGTCAGCTGAGCCGTTTTAATGAACTCAAAACGCATTGAGCAGCACTGAAGTTTCTTTTAATAAAAATACCCCGGAACCAAAAAAGTCACAGTTTGAATTATGAATATGAATTTCTTCTTCTTCTTCTGTCACAACTGAAAATGTCATAAAAAGAGCAATCTGTCTATTTCTTGGACATTAATTTGGTATTATTAGTGGTTTTAGTTTTCTCGTTTTGACGTTTTCTTTTTTCTTTTTCTTTTTTTTTCAAACTTCTGCAAAGACAGAAAAGAGGCTGACAAATAACAAGTGTCAACAAGATTACTTTGGATTTGGAGAGGCAAGCCAGGCTAAAATAGTTCAATGCATTAGTCCTTTTCTTAAAAGTTTGCAATTCCGAACAATAAAGCTTTGATCTGCTCTGCTGTCGTTTTTATCCAAAGCTAAGGTGTTCAAATTCGGGTAACATTTTAAAATGCTGTTTAATGCTGTTCCATTAGAACTGGAACCACTGGTGGTATCGAGCCTCCATGATCACCATTTTCCATGTCCAAATGTTCCCAGTCAGTCAGGGAATCTTCCTGCCCTTTACATTGTCATCCTGCATGCATTTTACATGGCTTTTTGACATATAAAGAAATAATGATATAAAATGGAATGCAATCTATCTTCCATTCATTGCCTCATCAATAATAAAAGAGGGAGATGACAGAAGAGTTTGACTGACATACCTGCAGTATTATTTCCTTGCAGGACAATATGTGTAGTCATTACAGCCTGTGCAAAAAAAAACAAAAAAACAGCAGCCTTTTAGAATCAGTGCTCTTGTTGCTCAACCAGACGGCAATAAAAGCAGATGTTTGCCATGTTGGAATTAATTTCATGCTACTGGGGCCTGCTTACTGTTTTTCAAATTGAATCATGAATTTTGAATGGAGCATATGCTTTCATTTCATTTGTCCTAATGGTGCAGGATACAGCAAAGAGGTACACAGTGTGTCATCGCTCACACTCTATCTGGACATAACTGCAAACTTCAACGCTGCTGCATGCGAACATGTCTCTCCAGGTGAAATAATATTTCTACAAACCTGTCCACATGCAAGCAGAATATCCGTTGGTGTCCTCGCCACTTAGATGTCATCAACAAATCCAGTCTTCACATATGACCGAGCGTCAGGGCTTTTTGTTTTGTGTATTTTTTCCGGCATCGAAATCATACATATAAACGTCATTAACCTGATATCTGGCTTCATGTTAATGTCCATGGACCACTTGTTCTTTGGTACATTGTGGGGGTCGCTGTCGTCTGTTGTTTCCCAAATGCAGGAAAAATGAAAGTGGTTACCTTTAAATTAGGTGTACTGCCATGATTTGGATTTGGTTTCATTCCTGTTTTAGTTAAATGTTTTATTTCCCTCTGTGTATTTAGTTCATACCCTGTTCTCTAACTTTTTCTTTTTCTTTTTCTTTATTTATTTTTTGCCCCTCTCTAATTGTTGCCACTTGTGTCTGATTGTCACGTTGTCTCCCTGTGTATAGATATAGTGTGTATAGTGTGTTTGTGCTCTTCTTTGTCTGTTCTACTTGACTGTTTTCTGGACTTTTATCCTCTAATGGTTATTCACTGTGCCTGCATCTGTTCCTTTGAGTTATATTGTGTTCATTTCCTTTTTGTGTGTCTTTCTGTGGCTGCATTCGGGCCATTCATCCTGAACTTTGAATTGAAACATAACATACTGTCTGTGGTGGGGACCCAGAACAGATCTAAGGTTTATTTATAATAACACTTTGGTATAAACACGATGCTTTTGATCGGTCATACTGCGGTACATACATACTTGTACCTCTGACTCACATGACATTTTACATTTTCATCCTTGTGATGTCTATTTTCAAGAATATTTGGATCCAGATAATCCAGACACTCCAACATTTCTCTTATTATGATCAAGATAAAAATGTCCTTCATTGTCTTCTTCTTTTATTATCTCATTTTTCTCATGTTCTTTTTGATATTGTTAATGCTTCTTCTTCTTCTTCTTCTTCTTTCCATGTCTCCACTTCTCTTCTTTGTCACGCCCTGCATTTCCATTTTCACATCTCCAGCTTTTGCTCTTGACACCCGTGCAACTCTTTCCACACATCAGCCTCATGTTCCTTCTCCATTTGCTCCAGTGTTGCGTCTTTCTGCTTTCTCTCCCCCCCCCCCCCCCCCCCCCCCCCCCCCCCCGCCGCCTCCTTGCTCATCTTGCCTATTGCTTTAGCACCTGGGCAGCTCAGCCAAGCAATTTAGAAGCTAGCGAGTCCTGGGCCAGATCTGTCACTACAGACATACCAACAAAAACACAAGTGATTTTCCCACCCGGACAACCAGTACTTCTAATCACATCCTCAGGGACACAAAGAGACAAAGAGACAGAGGGACGGGGTGAGGAATAACAGACAGGTGGTAAACAGTTGGGGACACAACCTCTATTTAATAGAGTTGAATATGACTCTGCTGAATTAATGAGGTGCTTAAGTTGGCCAAGTGGGAAATGTGCTCACAAGAAAAACTCACAAGAGGGACTTGTGAGGACTTCCATAGTGTTGACATTTGATTGGTTGAAAGGATTTCTCCAGCTTTTCTTCTCTGCTAATTTTAGCACTGTCACACGCAAAATATATAATGGCTGCATATGAGGTCACACTTAACAAATGTGTCAAACTTAGATGAAAACTAGGACGATCTTACTGTCCGTGTGAAGATGCCATCCCGCCGCATTATACAGTAAAGACCTCATGAATGCAGCATACAGTATATATGAGCTGAATGCATAAGAGGAAGCCTTTGTAAATGCCCACTGGGACCTCCGGTTTCTCTATCTGATCAGAAGAGTCGATTTATTGAGACGTATAAAGACATAGACAAAAGCAGTTTTAATTAACTCTCCTGATCAGCTGGGCCAGGAAAGGTGACACAAACAAGTTCAAGTTGTGTTCTCACATCTGTCTGCAGTTACATAAATATAAAGCTGACAGTGGTGAATGTGTCCACACAGACACACACACACACACACACACACACACACACACACACACACACACACACACACACACACAGACACACACACATGCTTCATTTGATTGAAGGGAAAGGCGACCTCTCCTGTCAACCTGCCTGACGCGCTTAGAGAAAGACTTATGTCCACATTTCGCCCTCGCAGGCTCCTCCCTGATTAAGAGATGGCGTGCCGAGAGATGGACGGAGGGTTGACAGATCGGACCCCGCTCCATTATGTATCTGGATGTGACGCCGACGGCTCAGATGACTGACAGGTGGAGACTGTGGAGAGGTGAGGAGCTGGGTAAACTTTGCGACTGTGGGGCCTTTTCCACACTGTAAATATTATACTTCTTCAGAAGATGGAGAGAACGTGAAGCTGTCAGGTCTGCCTTTTCTCAGCCATAACGAACACCTAAACCTTTTTCTAAAGCATCACAATCTATCAATTTGCCTGTGGGATTTGATTCCACAGTAAAATAAATTTAATAATTAATAATGTAAATTGTAAATTTCCCCACTGTGGGACTAATAAAGGGATATCTTATCTTATCTTATCTTAATGCCCTGGAAAATGTTGACTGCCTGACTGACTGGTTGGATAATAGGTGCCAATACAAATTATAGTAAAATGATCATAAAATGGACTATATTAGTGATTTTTGCATGTTTTAGACTATTAACTACAGATTGCATTTACTCCACATTACTGCTGATCATTTTCCTAAGTATACCATGAAAAGACTGGCTGATTTCCTACCTTCCAGGCAGTCTGGTGTATTTCTTAAAATGAAGTTACATTATCATCACCTGGGACTGATGGCTGTTTTACATACTGTGCATGTTTGAAATGCTTCTTCTATCCACTGCTCTATTGTTGTATTTAAATATGATGTTTTCTCCTTTGCCAAGTGTGCTGCTTTGAAAAATAGCGACTCAGGAAAAGCGAACTCAACACAAGGCAAAGGCCCAAGCTATTGAAACATGTAGAAACCTGGACTGCCTCAAGAAACACATCTGTAGTCATGACAACATATATCAAACGTACGCCTTGCAACATGGTGTAATATGGTGCAGAACTGCTCTTAAACTGCATGTGCTATAAACATGTATCTGATGTTGTGACTGTTCAGTCTGTGCCATAAATCTACACAGCACACTGTTTGGTCTGTGCCATAAATCTACACAGCACACTGTTTGGTCTGTGCCATAGATCTACACAGCATAGTGTTTAGTCTGTGCCATAGATCTACACAGCATAGTGTTTAGTCTGTGCCATAGATCTACACAGCATAGTGTTTAGTCTGTGCCATAGATCTACACAGCACACTGTTTGGTCTGTGCCATAAATCTACACAGCACACTGTTTAGTCTGTGCCATAGATCTACACAGCACAGTGTTTAGTCTGTGCCATAGATCTACACAGCATAGTGTTTAGTCTGTGCCATAGATCTACACAGCACACTGTTTGGTCTGTGCCATAAATCTACACAGCACACTGTTTAGTCTGTGCCATATATCTACACAGCACACTGTTTAGTCTGTGCCATAGATCTACACAGCACACTGTGAAACTTAGCTGTACATTTACAGTGAAATCTGAGCAGTATACTGCTGTATTAATGTCATACAGTAACATGCTGTAAACTGCAGTGTAGTATAGGAGTAAGAATGTGATTACGCTATTTACAGAGATGTACTGTAAACTTAACTGTAAACAGCAGTGCATCATGGGAAGGTGTGAAATAAGCTCTGAGAATGAAGCAGACACGCTACAACGTGCTCAGCCTTTTGACACAGATCTGATGAGGCAACCTTCACCGAGTAATAAGTAATAAGTCGCCATTTTTATTACGCCCTGCCAAATTGTAGATCCACATCTCATCAAAATCCAGTGGACAAATAAGTGAAATTCCACATATTCTTTGTAGGGAGCATAAAGGTGTGCTCATCTCATTATTGGTTTCTCCTATTTGCTTATTTTTGTTTTTACATTTTTAGGCATATTTGAGTTTTCATACCAATTTCCACCCATTCACCTATGATAGCGGTTATGGTCCGTCCACATCAGCACCATTTTTCTACCAGTAGCGGGGGGCATCTGTGTCCTTGGACTCAAATTTTGTTAGTCTGTTAGTCTTCTTCTTTTTTTTTTTTGTAAAAGTGAATACCACCACTTTTTTCCCTATTTAATCTGGTCATATACCAATAATTTCAGAAACGTTTTTGCCTTTTCAGCTCAGGACCAAATATTCCTTTTATCGGCTCTGCTCATTTTCTAGTGTTTTTTTTTTTTTTTTTTTTTTTTTTTTTTTTTTTTTTTTAACCAAGGGGTCACAATGTTGTTGATTCATGTAGTAGTGATGCATAAATAGTAGTTGCTGCTGCTGCTGGGGATTTTGTTGGCTCAGTGCAAAGTCGGATAGAGGGTAAGCTTGTGTGTTTGCTTTAGGGGTGTAAACATTACTGTTTAGTACACTGCGTACCTGCAGATATTTAGCTGTAACATTGGCTTAATTTGGAACTCAACATGGTTTCTGTCACACACAAAATACCTATCCACATACCTCATGTTCATGTAAGTGTTAGAGAGTTGTTCGCATCACTGTTCTAAAAATCAGTGGCACCTAAACTGCTGAGCTGTTGTTTGGTTAAATGCAGCTGTACCTATTACAAGGTACAACATGGTTCATTTATTTATCATTTTACAATACCAAGTTGTATAATGAAATGCAATTTGTAGCCCCTTTGTGCTACTTACGAAAATTAAATGAACGAATAAATAATCAGACATAAAACTCTTTTTTTTATGGCTTGATTGTGGAGAATTAATTTAGGATCCTCCGCCTCAGGAGGAGTCTCTGGTGGTACGACAACAGATGCTTCTGCATCACTTGACAAGCTCAAATCTATGCACTAATGGTTATCTTCTACTTATCAATGCCACATAACATTTTATAAGAGGAAGCGGTCTGTTTCAAACTGTGGATTTGTCATTGTAATGTGCATAAAATCAATAATTATCTGATGTGCTGTAGCCTGCAGCCGCACATCAGGTGGAATGCTGGGTGTAGATTTATTCATCTAAATGCCAAAAGTATATTTCCTCATTGTCTGAGCTACCTAGCAGGGCAAGGATCAGACAGCGACTTGTGCCTGTCCTACATATACAATGGATTAAACTTAACGACTGGTGCTGGGTACTGTGTGTCATGCATCTTATTATCATCACTCCCCAATCGCTGCTATGCTGAACTTGGTGTATTTCCTCAGGGTGTGACAAGAGCAGAGCCGGTGTGCCACATATCAACTCTGAACAGATTTAATTTCACATAATAAACCTTCACCTGACTGAAATGTGATGTGACATCAAGCATTTCCATTGCTGGTAAACTACCTTTACGCTGTATTGTTGGAGCCCCTTTTCTGATTCCATCAGGAAAATAGCAAAGTCCGACAACATGGCCGCTGCCTTGGACATGTCAGCTGGTTGCAGGCACATTTATATTGAAAATCGGAGGCGGTGCAAATTCAAACAAGAGAGACATTCAAAATCAGAGCTGAAAATTTGACAGGGTTCACAAAGACGTCATTCGAATTCTGATAAGTTTGTAAAGACAGGGGGAAAAAAATCAAGTTTAAATTTAAAGTAATGTATGAAGTTTGTGCAAGGATAGGATCTGAAGTTATTTTGATGTCTTCTTGGAACTAACATTCATAAAAAGGCGACCTTGACTTGAAGGGTTACGGTTTAGGGTAAGAAAAATTAATAATTGCTCACACATTCTAGCCTCTGTCTTTTTAATTATCTGAGCTTTTGATAAAAAAAATATTTGTGTTTTGCTTCCCAGACTTCCCAAAAATGTTGGGTCATTGAATTAGGCCCAGAAGGTCTTTGAAAAGTTATTGATGGTGGTGATTGGTGTTTAAGAAGCTGTGGGAAACCCTGATTTCTCAGCCTATTGCCCAAAGAATGGAGCCTCTCCAGAGACAGATATCCTATCCTTGATGGTGCAGCATTCAAATTTTTTTCTCAACAGCTTTGCTGACCTGCACTGCTCAGAGATATGAGAAAAGGACCAATTCCTACACTAGAATTTAAGATCTATTCTACATATAAGCTTTAAACTGAAATGACTATATTTGAGATGCAACCCATTTGTAATCACCTACATTTTGATCAGTAAATTTAATTTACATATTTTCCAATAACTGTAATGGATTGCAATAATGCTTCTTTATAATTTAATGTCATTATGGAACTGCCATACACGTGATGAGTTATCCTCAAAGCTGCCACTCTGCAGGGCCCAAAGCAGGCAGGTTCATTTTAGGCCACTAAATTATCAGACAGGTGCGACCAGACAAAACACTGAAAGTCAGTTGATGAATTTGGCAATCCACCAGTTTAATTGCAATAAAATGAAAAGAAATCTTAATTGATTGATTCATAAGTATGCACACACATTATTAGACGGCAACTCTTGATTATGTCCATAACCCTTGAGATGAGTAAAGACCTTTGTGTTTTGACGGTTAGTAATCTTCCAGGTTTTGTTAGTTTGAAATTAATTTCGACATACCAAATGTCACACCATTACTCCAGGCGTCCCTGCCAGTCTTGGAGGTTGCCATAGTGACTGCTTTGTCTACCTCCTCAGCAGTGCTGCTGGCAGGTGACTACTGCAGATTTAGCTATGTTAAAAAAAAGGACCTGACTTTTGATTATTCTGGGCAACAACAACAAAAAAATATAAATAAATTCTGCAGCTGAAAACAACATCCACTCAACAGCTGCAGAAACGCTTCATACTAAACGAGAACCCTGCACAAGTCTGCCCTGGAGTTCTTCCGGAAATATTCAAATTAGGTAACATTATTCTTGTCTGACAACAGCTGATTAATGCACTGCAACAATGAAGTGAGGTTATTGTAATGACTCCAATGTGTTTGTCAGTGTTGTTTGTGCACTGTGTGTCTGTCTGTGTGGATGTGTCTGAGCAATATTATTTATGTCGGCCAGGATGGACCCTGTTCAGCATGTGTAATGAGGTGGGTGAGTGTGTTGAATGTGGATTAGCATAGCTGGAAATCTCCCGAAGGCTTAGGGTTACAATGATGAGGCATGCTCGTGGCAGACGAGTAGAATAAACATGGGTACAGCATGAATGTTGACCTCAGTCCTATCACTCCAACTCCAACCTGTCTGCACTTCACATTAATATGCGAGAGATGCAACAGTGCCTCAAACTTCTTCAAACAATGTCTGACCTCTAGGGGCGCTGTCTTTGCAAATGAGCACAGTAGAAAGTAGGGCTTGGAGACAGAAAACCACTACGTGTTAGTTAGCTAAAATCATCTTTTTTGCACTTGAATGCTTTTATTATTATTACTTATTATTTATTATTATTATTTATTATTATTATCTATTATTATTATCTATTATTATTGTATTATTGTTATCATTATTATTGTTATTGTTATTATTGTTATTAGTTCAGAAATGGTCCAAATGGTTTCGTATAATAAGACCAAATTATTCTGAGTCCTATTAAAGTGTTCTCCCAGAGAGCGAATAAGGCCAGACGTGTCGGCTGACTGCTCTGTTTTAAATATAATGGAGACAGTGTAGGCGGTGCACACATCCCCTAAGGTCATCAAAGAAGCATGGGTCCATTCATCCCCCCCACCTGTCTTTTACTTCTGTTTATCCGTTCGCTATCATTGATTGGACTTCAATTAGGATGGAGCCGTCTGTGTGCGATGCATTCTGCAGCAACTATTAAGCAGGTCGGCGCACATTTGCCACAACTTCTTTTTAGCACGCCTGTCAAAGCAGGAGCCAGAATTGCTTCCCTAATGGTGAAGTTACATGAGGGCAGGACAATAGCGACGCTCGAAAGCCGGGTAGAAAAAAAAGGGTGCTAAATTGGTGGGCAGATTGGACAGCATAATCAACCCAGAGTAAGGGCTTCAAAGATGATTTTTCCAAGATATATGGACATGTGAGCAATGACGCTGAGCTTCAAAATAGAAAGATGGTAACAGCACATTTGTTCCTGTCTTCTATTTGACCTCATCTTTAAGTGTGCTGACATTCTTCAAACGTGATCCAAAGCAGACTCAATTCATTTTATTTCTGGCTAAAAAACAGGCTATACTGCACTGTGTGTGTGTGTGTGTGTGTGTGTGTGTGTGTGTGTGTGTGTGTGTGTGTGTGTGTGTGTGTGTGTGTGTGTGTGTGTGTGTGTGTGTGTGTGTGTGTGTGTGTGTGTGTGTGTGTGTGTGTCTGTGTGTGTGTGTGTGTGTGTGTGTGTGTGAGCGCTGAGCATCCAGACCAGCTCTAAGGACTGGGACTGCATGGTTCAGGCTCACAGTCTGGCTCTCCATCTGCTGGGAGTGAATGTATATTCCACTGGACCATGACAAATTCTCAGATATGATTGCAGAAAAAAGCCATTTCATCAGCAACCAAGGAAACTGATAAAAGAAAAAAGTAGAGGAGGTGGGGGAGGTTTGAACAACAAGGGATGAGAACGGTGTGACCTGGAGAGATGGACTTTATGGATTACCTTTCCATACATCCAACGACACCACCTACACGCAGGGACTACCACACACGCATACACATTTCTTCCACCCAGTCATCCCAATCATAAACAGGCAAGGAGCAGCATAATAACCTGCCCCCAGCCCACTGCACCAGTCCTCTGACCACACAACAGGCTGAAGCAGCAGAGAGAATGAAATAGGTGATTATAGCAGCACCGCCTTTTGATCCCCGGACCTGATCTGGCTAACTTATCATTCCAGGTGGGGTTTACAGTATGCTTGTCTGCAAGAGAGTGGTGGAGAGAGAAAATAGGAGAAAATGTTTGGTTTGTTGATACAGTGCAGTGCATTGTCCAGCATACCTGAGACTTGATGATGAGACCTTTAAATGCAGATTTAATAGATTTCAAATCACTCTCTGTAATGGTTCAATTTATTAATTGATTATAATTAGACACTAAAAAAGTCTATAAGTAGTTATACTGTATAAAATAGGATTTCTTGGCCTTTGCTGCATCGATTTTGACCATTGCCTTTTCAATTTGCCTTCAATGGTTTGCCCCTTTATTGATTAGTAGGGCTTTTTCTTTTCTTTTTTTCTTTTTTTTTTACCATTTCCGTTTGTTATGCATAAACTGCCAGAGTGTGTGATGTGTGAAGAGTGTGATTTGTGAAGCATTACCAGATAACGTACTGTAGTAGGCCTATTAATAATAAACAGTGCTAAATGAGCACTGCTATAAATTAGTATATAAATACATGATTTAACATAAATACCAATATAGTAATATATAATATGTGAAACTATATGATGATATTATAATAGAATTCTGTATTATCATATTCTATATATAAGATATATATTTTGCAGCCAATCTTGTTTTTGTTTTTTTAATCAATTACGTATAAACTACTTGACAGATTTCCATGACTCTTGTTAGGTCAGGTTAATTTAATTGAAAGGGACTGTTGGACCTTTGTGGAGGGATGCTCTGCTCTGAGTGTCCCTCTAGTTTTATTCATTTATTTCAGTTTTTGTGTCACAACGTGATCATGATTACTAGTATTTTGGTGCATCTTATGAGTATCATCAAACTGATCCCTGAGTCTCTTTTTACTGTTTGACAGTAAAAAAAACCTTTGACAGAATGTACATGGAAACATTTGCATAGGTAACAAAGTAGTCAGGGACTTAATTTCCTTCCTTTGCCCGAATGTTCAAATATTCCTCTGTCATAGATGTTTAATTCATGATACGTAGTCTGTCTCGGATGTGATGTGGTTTTAAGTATAATGCAAATTCAAGTTTAAAAATGCAGCAGGGGTTTTTGAAATTTACCGTTGGATGTACTCACAAACCAACAGACTGGAGAAAGTAAATATCAGGTTTTTCTGTATTTTCTATCACAGTAGGGATACAAACACAAAGTGTTGACTGAGTGGGGGGTAATGTACTCTGGAAGTGAGGCGTTCTTTAGTAGAACGAATCCCAGACAGCAAAGAGACAAGTCATTTTCACTGAGAAACATTATTTTATGCAAGAGAAGAGACAACTTAAAAATGTGTTTTTTTCAGTGTATGATTGAATGAAAGTTCTGATCAATAATAATAACCTCATATTCATTTGTTGAGACCATCTCAGTTTTAACTGCTCAGTCAGTTTAGAACATTGAAAGTTTTAGATGGTCTCTTTGCCATTTGAAAATAGCATGATTTTGAATTTTCCCACGTTTAGTAGCCACTAAAGTTGAGTCAAACAGGACTCAAAAACATCTATGGTAGACATGAACAATATATCACAGTACAACTGGCCTAAAAATGGTTTAGTATTGCAAACATTATGTAGATATATGGAAATATAAATGACCCGGGAATAGAGCCCTGGGGAACGCCATTTAATACAGAAACAAAACACCCTCCAGGAATGTCATAGAAATGTAGCATGTGGAAATTGTTCTGTTACACAAGAAGGCTAGGTAATGACAAACACTGCATAATTGAAAAGAGAAACACAAGTTGTTTACTCCCATCTGTCTTGCAAAAGAAAAGCAAGTATTTTTTACAGTGGTATTGATGGAATTTTTCTAACATTTTTACCTCCTAACTGAGTTAACATCTATTTATAAACACTTTAAAAGGAAAGAAAAATGCTTCTTTCTTCTTTCAGCTTTCTTCAAAGGTATGTGTGCACAGAAGTGAATCATGAGATCATTCCTTCTCTTTAAAAGACATTTTTCATCATAATTCCTACCAAAACAACAACCTGCTCATGCCAGGCAAGGTCAGGTCGCTCCAATCAAAAGCGTCATTAATCAAGGAAAACCACGACAAACACATCGCCTCCATGGCCAGCATCTGGAGGGAAGGGAAAGGTTATAGGAAAAATCTGAAAAACAGAGAGGAGAGACGGAGAGAGATAATCAATCCACCTATATTCTTCTGAGAAAATGGAGAGAAACTGCTTTGACACATTTGGGAAGCTAAGTAGAGAAGGTATACCTTAAAAACACAGAACCCTGAAATATGAATATTTGACATTCCTCAGCAGGATTCACAGTGGCAGCACTGTGTGTGAAGAGGTGACACATTCTAGAGATTAGGTGATGATGACATTCGGCGTGAAAGTATTTTTCCTGTGCACACTCACTGTCATTATGAATGAGTGGGTGGCAGCTGTCAGCTCAACACTTTTCCAATTATTGCCATGGAAATTAAAAGCTGTCTACCTTAAAGAATGTAAGGAGTTTTCAGGTGCATGACTGTGTATCAGGCAGAGACAAAAAGCAAATAAATATGTTGATGATTCATAGATTTGATTGATTGATTCATAGATTTTAAAATCAGAAGATATGAGATTCATTAGTGGGCAGTTCAGCCTATATAACTTTATCTGAAAAGAGTGCTTACTTGCCATCCTCTAAACTTTATTGTTGTGCTTTGCTTCATTACTTTGCAAGAAAAAGCTTCCCTGCCAGTTACTATACTGTACACCAGAATAACCATTATGATGACTGGAACAATATTGTAGCTGCATTTGGAAGCTTGTGCTTTTATATTAGATTCATATCTATTAGACCAATATATTAACTTATTTCAAGTAGTTCCTTCAGAAAATTTTAATTGCATTAACTGGCACAAATTCAAGCTGCAATATTCAGTATGAGAGCTTTAGATTTTTTTTTAATTCTAGCTTTCCACAAAATATTGTCAAACTGGAGGATTTCTTGGTTGTTCAAGGAACCACTGTGGTTGTCTTCTTTAAAAAAAAAAAAGTCCAAATGAAGAGCTCATTTATGAGCCACGACGTTTCTTATACCTTAGACTTTGTATTCTATGGTTATACACAGTTTGGAGTTTAATGGAATCAAAGGTTTACATTTTACAAATTCACACATGGGCGACACGGTGGCGCTGTTGCCTCACAGCAAGAAGGTCCATGGGTTCAAATCCTTCTGAGGACCTGGGACTTTTCTGTGTGGAGTTTGCATGTTCTCCCCCTGTCTGTGTTGGTTCCCTCCAGGTTCTCCGGCCTCCTCCCACCACCAAAAAACATGTAATATAGGTGAACTGGTGACTCTAAACTGACCTTAGGCGTGAATGTGAGTGTGAATGGTTGTTTGTCCAGGGTGTACCTCGCCTCCTGCCCAAAGTCAACTGGGATAGGCTCCAGGATAGGTTTTAGAATCCTTTCACTGCTTTATGTTGTTCTCTGGTCCCTGAGTAGAGTCTGTCAGGTATTGGCGCTCTGGAGTATCGCTGACATATTTGTTATTTACTTTATCACGAGCCTGAAAGTAAACATTAACCCAATGTCAGCCTACTAGGTTGTGTTATGAAATCAATTCTTCTTTTGTTTGATGAGGCACATTGGAAAGGAGGAATGAACTAAATTAATCATTTAACTTGACTGCAATGCAGGATAATTAAAGAAGTCTGATAAATGATATTAACGGAAGCAACTTACCCTACAATACCAGGAGGAATGTGAAGCAATATAAGTCAGTAAATCATCATGTTGTGTTATGTGTGGGTGTATCGATCTACAGTGTATTGATAACCAATCATACTGATCACATCCCTGCAATCCTTCCTTACCAGCCATCTGGGTGAGAAAAATCTAAAATCAATTTTTTCCAGTTAAAGTGAGCCTTTTGCAGCCTGTCATGAGGGCATTTGATACATGAAGCATTTGTGCTGCACAGAATGGGAAGGCTGATATTGCACCATAGATGTATGTTTGTGCTGATTGCAGCCTCTGGGGGAGCCAACGGATTCAACCTCCGACCCCACTCCCACCCACCTAAGTAATTGTTGCCTTGCCTGTGAAGCTTTGTGTTCTTTCATATGCAGTAAAGTTGAGGCAGATTTACCACTCGGGACCTTGATTTCAGACAAAAGGAGTCTCATTTCTCACCAGCAACCTTCGATATTGAAACTGGCAGACTTTGTAGCTTAAAATAGTTGAAATACCATCTTTAGATGAGTTTATCTTTCCATCTGATTCATTCTAAAATGAGATAAAGGGGCGCTAATATGCAATTAATGGCAACATGCACGATGTTGTGTCAACTGAATGAGGCTAAAGCCAAGCACTTCCAGGAAAAACATTAGCATCTTCAACAATTGATGACAATAAGTGATAAGATTAGGCTGCTATTTCATTTTTAACACAAAGCTTTGTTTACATGCTTATTTTTAAATGGCTTTTTTTCACTTTAAAATTTTATGAAATGTTGTTGTTTTTTTGGTATGAAGACTAACCCCTGTCTTTGGGTTTTGAGGATGAGTTCGATTGGGACACATCTTTTGTGTTTGAGTAATTTTGACATTTTTCATTCTGAAAGTCACACATGTTTTGAGCCTAAAAAAAAGTGCATACATCCTCCAGTCAGGAGGAAAATGTGCACAAAAGCAAGTTAAGACGCAAGGCTGTGTTGGTGCATATAGACCCATTAGCTTCAACGAGGGGTACAACCAATTTAAAGCAACTGTGAAACTTAAAATGGGAGTGAAAGAACGTCTGTCCAGTGAATGAAATGCTGAGGTGAGTGGAGCTCATTACTCACTGTCACAAAGCGAGTGACAGGAACATCAGCTGAAAATGGACATAGTGAGCTATTTATAAATAACAGTGACAGGAGCTTGAGGTTGACGTCCCATTTCATGCTTTCTCCACCCCCAGCTCTGATCATGTTCCTTTTGTCTGAACAGCTGGCACAGATGCAGCAAAACGTCCCATGTGCAAAGACTCCAAAGGGATAACCTCTCTATATAGCTCCCTCCCAACAGAAATTACACACACACATGTACTGAAACCCAACATGACACTCTTGTCCACCTGTCAACTACTGGCGCGTACGCCTTCCTGAGAGCAACTCCCATTCAGGGTTTCTTTTAATTGGTTGCAGCCCTCCCCAGGGTGGAAGCTGTGTCTTACAGCTGACACAGTAATGGTTTACCATGGGAACTGTGCATTAAACATGCAGTTCAGTAGGGCCACAGAGGAACACTAAGCACATGCAGAACCTGAGCTGCTATGGCTGTCCCTTATGGATGCCCATTGTGGAGGCATCTTCAAGTGGTCACACCAGATTAACAGTCTGGGGTCACAGTAATGAATTTGCTGTATGTTGGATTAGGTTTTTTATCATTACTTGACCTTCTGTTGGAGAGGAGAGGAAGTGAGACAAGTAAATTGATGAGGTGATCTTACGCTCGCCTCCAGGGATCAATGTCAGTTTTGATAATAGGCATTTTGTAGAGCTTACAGTAATGGTTTTGATAATGAGCTACCTGATTTCTACACTGTGTACCGAGCAGAAAATAAAACTGTTACGCAATCTCCAAAAAGTCAATAAGTGCTCCAATAAGAAAGTCGATAACGTCGGTAAGTAAAAGCAAAAGTCCTTGACAGCCTTTGACCTTTGGTTGGTGGGCTCGGCTCTGGCTAGGACTGTGATTGGACAATGAAGTTGTGCACACCCAACAATAATGTAATGGTGGCACAGTGGGTAGCACTGTTGCCTCACAGCAAGAAGGTTCTGGGTTCAAATCCAGCGGAGGCACTGGGACTTTTCTGTGTGGAGTTTGCATGGTGTCTGCGTGGGTTCTCTCCGGGTTCTCCGGCTTCCTCCCACCACCAAAAATGTGCAATATAGGTGAAATGGTCACTCTCTGAATGTGAGTGTGTTGAGTTGAGTGTTGTTTGTCTTTCTTTGGAACCCTGTGATGATCTGGCGACTTGTCCAGGGTGAACCGCACCTCAAGCCCAAAGTCAGCTGGGATAGGCTCCAGCCCCCATGACCCTGCAACAGGATAAGCAGTTATGAATGAATGAATGAATGTTTGAACCATAAAGATGGCTTATTATATTGCAAAATACATAAACATCACACGTTCATATGCAATGTTTATGAATTTTGCATTTTACTTATAACTTTTCCACAGTTTCCTAAATGCAGGATATTAAAGATGAAGACCTGATATTATAATGGAACATGCATATACCGCATGCTAAGTTAGATATTTTGACATCTGAACTACGACTGATTGCTTTTGATATGTTTTATAATTCTAATTTGTTTGCTAAAACTGAGCCTTTGCATGATCCATCCTGCAGACAACCCCAGATCGACCATGCCTGAGTTTGTGTGGAAATTCTGCAAGGGGGGGTTTGCAATTCTTGGATTGTCTTCCCCGTGCAGTCGACCCTATTTATTCTGATTCTCATTTAAATCAAGGCCGTTGTCATTTTACGTGGGACAAAGGGGAATCACAGGTTTTCATATTACGCACAGACAACAATTTATCAGTGTCAGAAAATCCTTTTGTAAAACACCACCAAGAGTAGGCCCAAAACATAAGGAGGCGCACAACTTCTTGCTCATTCTCTTATTCCATTAACTGGGAGCGTGGCCCTGAATGTGCCGTGCTTGGCAGAATCCGACCCATGCTTCTTTTATTTCATCTCTTCTCATGTATCATGTGAGACAAACAAGTAAATAAATGATAGCGTGGCCACTCTTCAAAACTGGGTTTAATTATCCACAGGCAGCTTAATGGGAGGGGGTGGGCTGTTTTTTCTGAGGGGTGACAACCTCTGTGCCTTGAACCTTGCTACACACACACACACACTCAGACAAGCACATCTAGCAAACACAAAGCCATTCATCATGGTGTCAGTGGGACGCCTGTGGGGAGGACTCCTGGGTAAAAAGCTCTCGAATTAGAATTCTATTTCACGTGTTTACTTGGCTCTTGGTTATCTGTGAGGTCTGGCACTGTTAGGTGTGTGTGTGTGTGTGTGTGTGTGTGTGTGTGTGTGTGTGTGTGTGTGTGTGTGTGTGTGTGTGTGTGAGAGAGAGGGAGGCAGCAGAACATGATTAAGATACAGTTTTAACAATGTGGTGCATGAACTCATCGCTTCCACGATAAGCTTCATTAGGCTTCATTGTCTTCTGCAGGAAACATGACATAACATTCAGATTTTTTTTTCACGGGATCGTAACTGCTTTGCAAAGGGCTAAGGGGTTTATTATCAGTGTACATTTCTCAACAAGGAGGACAAGACTTCAAGAATGACTTGCTTTTGAAACGGCATCTCTTGTGATGTGAATATATTGAATCGTACATCAGCTGGCCAACCGTTAGCCAAGGAAATGTCTTCCAACCGTCAGGAACATGAACTGAGAATACATGATTAAGATTTTACACACACACAGCCTTGAGTTATAAAACATATCCTTTATTAATTTATTTGTTTTTCAGGGACTTGTTATTGTTGAAAACACAAAGCTTATTTTCCAAGGAGGGAAACTTTTTTTCACAACTGCTGCTTTATGTCAGCAGCTTTAATATTTTCATCACCATACTGTTGACCACCATCTGGCCCAATAACACAGATAGTCTCAGAGGAAATGTGTCCTTACAGTAGATTAACGAACATTTTTAACAGATATGAACAGCTGTTCACCTCGAAAAGGATGTCAGTCTATTATTCCATTGTAATTAGGGATTGTTCGTACTCAAGGAGGGAGTGATTGAAATTAAATTATTATTATTGTTAATATTGTTGTTATTGTTGTTATTAGTGGTGGTAGTAGTAGCAGTAGTACACTGGAAATTGTTTTGTACTTGCTAAGACTTAAAATCTTAGATCTGGAAACATGAGATTAAATATCTTGTTTTTAAAGTTATTTATTACTTTTTTGTTTGTTTGTTTGCTTGTTTGTTGTGGTTGTTTTGTTTCTTATCTTAGCTTTGTTAAATCTAGACTGGAACCAACTTATTTTAAGATTTCTTGACCAGTAAAAAATATCTTGCTGCATTTAACTAGTATTAAGCCATTTTCTCCTCAAATTGTTTATTTCTTGTCTTGTTTTTGCAGTAGTAGTAGTAGTAGTAGTAATAGTAGTATAAGTATTATTAATTTATTATAACAGAGCAACAATGTTTTTTTCCCCCCAAGCTTATGACCTAAAAATGTACAAGAATGGAGAATTGAATTAAGTAAGAATTATTAAGAATTATTATAATCATACCAGCGTTCACTGACACACAAATAGAGGAAGGAAATCACCTGTGAAGGACTAATAAAAATTATGGATATTGATTTTGTGTTGTGTTTTGTGTGCTGCCACGTTTCGTCCCTTATGTGATGGATGTCATATTGACTACAGTCTTTATGACCTTTGTTCAATTTGACTTTTCTTTGCTGCTCGTCGCAATTTCACTCCCGGTCAAGGGTTACTTTTTGTGCCATTTGAAAGGTGCTAATAGGGTCACTCCCCTTTTTGAAAGAGTTGTTTACCTCAAAGGTCATGTCCGCTGAGTGGTGATGGCCTCTAAGTGATATTTTCTAAGGTTTCTGAGGTTGCTAAGAATCCTCCGTTTTTGTGATATGTTGGAGTTTGTGGAGTCTTTTAGGCATTTTAGCCCCAGGGGAGTCTCCTGCAGGTGCCAGTTTGAAACACTGTGAAGTAGCTGTTGCCTTGTATGTGAAACGTATGTGAATGTGGGTGAGTTGTGGGACAGATCATGAACCCCGTTGCTTGTTCTACTGAGCTGAAGCAAGTGATGGATCTCTCAGTGCAACGTCTCCTGCTCCACTGCATCTGTCTTTCTTGTGACAGAGGGGCTGCAGGTGTTGCAACTACACTGGGGTGCAGGTACCCCTGGTTGTGCATCACTAAAGTACAGCATGTGTGTGCTATGTCATGCAAGTACACATGGGGAAAACCATTCATAATTGACATTCAAAAGGCAACAGCACCCATGTTTATGCAGGCCCAATATTTAGAGGATTAGAGATTAGAGATATTTGTTTCTATTTTTATTAAACAACAGGTTCATGTAGAAAAAAAGAACATTACAGGGTTGAATAAAAGCAGTTTTTAGATGTTAATATGCACCACGATACCACCGTGCATTTGTCAGGGAAGGTAAATACTTACCTGAAAAAAAATTACTTGTCAGCTTGGCAAATGAAACATGTGCATCATGAGTACATTCACCTGTAAACCATGTTTCCCTCAAGGGCTCTTGATTAGTTGTGGATGTGTCATCAGTCTCCTCCAGTTTTTGCTATAACTCCACCAGCGACATTTTTACTTCTCGGTCAGACGGAGCAACATTCATTTTTTAGTGCTAACAGGATTCAGTCTCTGACAGTCTGTCCTTGTGTGTAAACCCATTACAGACCAGAGTTTTGTCAAAGGGGACTAAATGCCTCCCCTCCGCTTTGATTGGAAAGGTTAGCTGTCTGCAATAAATGCTGAACCTTACCAGATGTAAATGAGTAAGATATCACTTTCAAATTGTTGATCTTTCATGGGTGAAATGGAAATCTTTCATGTCGGTAGGAAGTAAAAGGCCAACGAGGGTTATGCTTATTAAATAATAATCTATCCCAGTCTCTTTTTTTTTTAGACTTCAAAGTGATTTGCATTCGAAGCAATATCAGTGCAAACAATTCATGTTTCAAAGGTGAAAAAGTTGAATGACTCATCAAATATGCAGATAAGCATTGCTTATTAGCATTGTCACATACTCAGGCATTGATACACATGTTGGATCAATGCTGAGGTCTAATTTTGTCTCAATTCTCTTTCCAGTAAAGAGTTTCTTTTAGGCAGTGCTCATAAGTTAAAAAATTATATTTTGTATATTTATCTATTCAACAGTATTTAAAATTGAGAAAACTATGGGATTTCATTTGCATGACATTTTGGTGCAACTTTGATTAGCACCTAGCAGCGAGCCTGCTCACACAATACAAAGGCTGGTACAAAACTGCAATGCTACTGGCGCTCTGGGCAGTGAGGCCGAGGTTAACAGACGATCTGCTCTGATGTCATTTTCCCACTGGGACACACCCCTTCAGCTGGGCTGAGTGGCAAAATATCCTGCAACATGGCTACCTTAAGTACAGGAAACTGAAACCGGGAATAAAACAAACTATTATCTTCAAGTTGAAGGAAGTTTGAATCAGTGATTCTTACAACTTTCCATAGAACCAGCAGCCCATGGACATTAACATGTGGTCAGGAATTTGGTTTCCTGAAATGAAATTAAAGTGACAAGGAGACTGGTGGATATTCTGGTTGTAGGTGGACAAGTTTTTACAAATATGAGTTCAGCTTGGAGGAACATGTTCACATGCTGCAGCATTGATGTTTGCCGTTATGTCCGTAGTGAAGATGCACAATGACACACCGTGTATCTCAATGCCATATCCTACAGCATTAGGACAACTTCATGAAGCTGAGAATGTTGTTTGACTTAGTTTTAGCTTAGTGACAAATGTGATGAGGTCTTTGTGGATTTGTTGATCAAATGTTCAACAGCAGATTTTTTAATGTTTTAATGTCATTGAAGCAGGACATCGTGCAGGATGCATGGGAGGAACCAAGTTTCAACAAGACATACATCTGGGTATCATTTGTGTGGCAATGGAAGTCAATTCTGTGACTACATGTGATTTGCCCTAGAGATATCATATATGCAGTGAATAAAAAGGACCAAAGAGATTGCCCAGTGCCACATTACAGCCACCAAATGAAGATCTCCACTCAGCTGATTATGATATTATGGTCCACTGTATCAAAGGCTGAGCTGAGATCAAGCAGAATAAAATACAGTACTGGCCGGTGTCAGCTGCAAGCATTACATCATTGGTGACCTTGACGAGGGCAGTCTCAGGCCAAAGATGTCATTGTTATTCAGAAAAGGAATTAGTTTTGTGGAGTAGTTTTTCAGTAAAATCTTAGATAAAATGATTGAGGACAAGGTTTAGTTGTGTAGGACAAGATGTGTTTTCATGTGTGTATTTTTTAAATAAGATGAGTTCAGCAGGAAAGACAATGTGAGGCTGCAGTCTGACTGTCATGACAGAACAGTGATGTTTTACACCAATATGGTTTAAACTTTAATTGGATGTGACGAAACAAGTTCTCAAATCACACAGATGGACAATTGATGGTTCTCTGATTAACCGACTGCACTGGTAGATAAACTCACTTATTTTTAGTCAGAAATTACCCCTCAAAATGTTTTTTTTTCATGTTTTCAAAGGTTTTCAGTGATGAGAACTGATCAGTGCTCGTTCCCTGATATATCCATCAATCATAGAGTGTAACAGCAGTGATGTCCGCCTACTGTGACATCATCTGCATACGGTGCACATTCCAGCCACAGCATGTGTGGTAGTGAAGTTCGATTTAGAAGCTGTGATATCCGTGGTAGCGGTGAAACTATAGCTGGAAACTGTGTTGCTAACTCCTTTCCATTGAAAGTAGCTATCACCAACTGAGACCATATTCTATTTGCACATCAGTGATGTCATTATTCAGTCATTTGCACAAAGGTAAGTGGTTGTGTCTGTTGCAGAGAGGGCAAAAACAAAACCAGTCCAAATGTGTACTGTGTATTTATAGGTGAAAAAATCTACAAAGGGACAACATCAAATGCAGAATTTAAATACGGACAACATCAAACAGCTATTCACATATTTAAGCTCCTACAGAGAGAAAGGTGCAGAGAGCATCAAAGTAACCATAGATGTTGGATCCAGACAGAGTTTGTACAGGAAGTAAACATTGCAAAACAGGGTTGTTGTTTTTTTAACTATTTTTTTACACTTACTTGATGGACCTGCCTCATCTGCAGTATGTTTTATAAAAAAAAAAACCCACCATTGTGTTTCCAGCGAGTCAGCGCCATATTGGAGGAGGCTTGACATGACATGACCTCGAAATGATTGAAACCAACTTTGTACCAAAGGACATCGCACCGACCAGATGAACTCACAACCAACACAACTGGGCCTAAATTCAACTGCAGCACAATCGGCGCATTTACAGCAGCTGAAAAGTCTGAGTCTGAGGGAGTTGTCTGAGTAAAAGCAAAAAAATTGAAACGTGTCAGCATTCCACCAGAAAAAGTTGCAGAAAAATATATACATATACCAAATTTCCCAGAGAAGTCTCTCTCTCTCTCTTTACCTGTAGACCCAGGTTCATACTGTAGACTAGTATGTGTGTGTGTATGTGTGTGTGTGTGTGTCTGTGTGCGCGCTGATGGTTTTCTTCACCACCACAAAACAAGCCAGTCTCCACCCGGTTCATCAGACTTCTCTCTCTGCTCTCATCACCATGGTACATTTCCTCTCTCGCTCTCTCCACCTTCCCTCCTGTCAGCTCTGTTCAGTATTTCAGCCAGCATCCCCGGACATCCCTAATGGCTGTTCACCGTGCTAATGGGGCATTGAGTGAGATAGTCACAGGGACAGGGGGAGGCAAAGAGACACGGGACACATAGAGGAAGAGAGAGACGATTGAGTTTGCATTTGTGTGATAAAACAGAAATTGATCAACGCCAGAGCTCCAATGTGACTTTGAATTAAAAACAATGACATGGCCGCAGGCGGCCAGTGATTTTTGGCCAACTGTGCATGTGCTGCAGTCAACTGGAGTGAATACCACTGCAACAATACGATGTAAACTGTGATAAAGCACATTGTAGATAAACAAACATAAAATTGCTGCATCGGTCCCCGAGGTCTGCTCTTCATCCTTAACCATTGTAGAAGTTTCCCCAGACAGCAATTGTTTGTGAAAGTTAAATTATGTTTTCTGTTCAGATGAGACAGAGATGGTGTGGAGACCAACCATTCCACATATGAGTTTTACATTGTGTCATGTTCTCTTCTGTTCCGTTTAACTTTGTTGCATTGGGAATTGTTTGGTACGTTTGTGGGTTTTCCTTTTTGTTACAATAGATTGCACCGTAGATTTTTAGTATCTGATGGAGCAATAAAAACTACCATCTGCTTTAGTTTGTACACTCCCCAATGTTCCACAGAAAATATGCTCATATTGATTAAACTACTACAGAATGCAAGTTTGAAATGTTGCCATAAAACCTGGTGTCATCAGATCATCCAATCAGAATCGCTTGTTCCATCATTTTGAAAAAATCCCCTCCACCATTTAATTTAATTTCAAACTCTCTAAAAAAAAAACTCTAAGTGTGTGTGTGTGTGTGTGTGTGTGTGTGTGTGTGTGTGTGTGTGTGTGTGTGTGTGTGTGTGTGTGTGTGTGTGTGTGTGTGAGTGTAAACATCAGTGAAAAAAAAGTGGTGCAACTCCCACGCCTCGCACATAGACCTTTAAAATATTTATCCATTTCTAAAACCTGCTAGAAAAATGCGAAGAAGGCTTTGCTGGTCACGCATTCCTGTCGATGTGATGTTCCCCTAGGATGGCAAATCTAGTTCTTTATCAAAACTCCAGCAAAATGCGTCACCGATGTAGTAAACTAGCAGGATCCAGACATACAATAGCAAACAAGCGTTTCATGGAATTCCCGATAGTATAATTTGACATTTGATATTTTTCCCAGTCAGAAAAACTGTGGAGGTCTGTTTCACTGGACAGGAGCGTGTCAGGCTCTTTTCTGTTTTAGTTTAGGTGAGCATGACTGGCCTCCGGCCATTCACATTACAATGAATAGAAGCTTGTGGGCGAGACAGACTGGAGATGCTGGTTGGTGTCCGTCTTTGGCTGAGCCTCTCAGCATTCTTGTTGTGTGCCATTGAACAAGTTTCTGTCATGTCTTTCTCCTCAGTGATGGTGAAGGTAAAGTGATGCCAGCTGTAGATGGAAGATGCTCGATGCACATCTAAATGGGCTTGCCTGGGGGGGCAAAAAGCCCAGAGCGTGTCTGTGCAGGAAAGTAAAACTACCTACTTTGCAGTCTTGAGTTTTTCAGTTTTGTCTTGTGTCCACATCTATTTGGCTTGATTGAAATTCTGACGGCACAATCTGACTAACTGCCTGGTTCGAACTGCTTCAGGCAAGATGTACCCTTAATATAGTCACACAAAAAAAATCGGATTGAGTATTTTGTCCTCGTGTGTTGGAGGGGCAACCACTTCCAGCACAAATCAGCAATAATGAAGACTGCAGAGTTGGACGTGTGGTGTCCATTTCTGCAATGTGGCCTTCTGATAAGAATTGCATTTTGTCATTTCTTGCCAGGGGGTGAGATGTAGATGCCAGCTGAAAGAATTGAGGAGTAAAATTGTCTGAGAGAGACCAGTGTGCAAACTAATGACCAGCGGTTCTGTAAAAATATATAGACATTTTTTTTTTTTTTTTAAAGAAAACATTCGGTGACCGGAAAAGTGAAAACGCTGATACACTGTGGAGCAGTTCAACAAAAACTACTGCAGTAAAAGTCTGGAAGATACTTACAACAACACTTACGACTCAACTGATTTTAATCTAGATTATTTTCCTGAGCAAGATTCTGACATTTATTTCTAACGGACTCTTAAACTTAAAGAGCTTTTGTTCACGCAAATACACTCAGTTTGATTTTGATGAGTTTGATGGCTCTTGTTGAGAGTCAGGCTTAGCAGGCTGTAGCTTTATATTCACCGTACAAAACACGAGAGTGGTGTTGATCTCCTTGTGTAAGAGCAAATTTCACAAAATACTAATTAAAAAAATGTCCATTTCCTTGAGAATAATGATGTCAATGTGTGTGTTACTGTGTGAGAGAACACGATGCTATAACACAGCAAATCATGGCACAAACAGACAGGAAATGAAGGTGTTCAAGTGAAGATGAAAGGTACAGATGGAACAGGGGATGATGGACAGCAGTTACTTTGAATACACACACTTTGACACATACAGATTCAGTCGTCAAACAAAACAGTTTGCTCACCTGCCTCTGCTGGCATCACTGGAATACAGATCGTGTTTAAATGTTTAAACATCAGTGATTCGGTTTGATTCAAAAGAGGTGTCTGGGTTTTGTTCCTCTGTTTTCAGAGGTTTTTTGTTTTTTGTGGGGTTTTTTCATTAATAGAGCTGTCGAGAACAAAATAACTTGGCTGACAGTCAGGATAGAAGGAGCTCATACAAAATATCACTGCATAATTATCTCATCATTCAGTGTATTGAGATTCATAAATATTTAAAGGGCCTGTTGCATTTTTAAAGGGGTGCCTTTTTTGTCTGCTTTTATAGGTGCTGAGTAATTATAATTATAATAATATTATGACATTCAACACCGTCATCATGAACAGCAGCTTCTTTTTTTTTGTCCCACTGGCGAGACGCCATCATTTTACTAATGTGCCTTTTTAGGAAAATTAAAACCAAGTCTACCATAAATTTGGTTGCTGTAGAAAAGTAGATGCCAGGTTTCCAGTAAAAAAGTCTTACTCCAAAATGTTACTCCATCGAGTTTTTGACCGCTAGGCTGGGGATTAACGATGAATGACAGACAAGGATGGACATCCATGTGGCTGTGCTCACAGACCGCATAATAGACAATCCTGACAGCTGGTGGGGGAATGTAGTGGAGCGATTAGCGGCTAAAGAGAATGATGTTTCCCTCAGGATGTTGTTGGAGACCAAAACAGACCTAAAATTAAGCAAATATTGAATTTGCATTCAGCATGTTGATAGAAAAAACATTCCAAATTAAAGGTAATGATGTCATGCATCTGTTCCATGCACTGCATAGAAAATGTGATTAATGTGTCGATGTTGAGTTTACAGTTTGTTTCTGCTGAATGGCCAAAAAATATTTAAACACTCAATAATTTAATGATATATGTCAGATTTCAGTGTTATGTATATGTATATATGTTATATATATATATGCCCTATCATGACTTTTGTTGGTATCAGAAATATGTGTTAAAAATGCCCAGGCCTAAATGCACAGGGTTGAGTCATATAAATAATGATATTAGAGTTATAGGATGAAAGGGAAGAGAAACAGGAAGTGAGAACCGGTTATGGAGGTGCATGTAGTGAAGCACGTCCCTCTCAGTCCAATCACCAATTCCTCCGTCGCCTTTATGATATCTTTTATTCTCTCGCTCCTCTCAGGCTTCTAAAATCTCTCTCCTGTGTCTCCTCCTCTCCTCCCTCACCCTGTTATCACTCTGTCTTTCTCTGTGCCATTGCAAACTGAATTACGGGGCCTGTGCTATACGCTCTGCTCCTACGTAATGTTTTAACTCAAGAAAGGAGGTGTCGAGGAGGGAAAATAACAGTGTTGTGGGGGGAAAATATTACCGTCTTAGAAAGGAAAAAAAATGATAAACACAAAAAAAAGACCAAAGGGAAATACTGATGTCATACATACAGCAAACTGTGGATACATGAACACATATATAAATATATATGCTGGGGGATTTCTTTTCCACGCAGTACGAGGTAAGCTCTTATCTGCTTCTTTGGCTGTTACTCCTCCTGCTTTTGCGTCTCCCTCTTCATTTACCTTCTTCTGTTTGATGAAACCAGGATAATTTCTCTGGGGATTCCTATGAGCCCACTGCTCTAATGCCCAAAACAACTGGAACAACATACATTAATAAATTTGCCAAGGCCTGAGTAATGATACTGTACACACCGGAACACACCCCGCTAAGATGAATGACGGTTGTACTGGGTCTCTCATTAGTAAGCATAAGTTCATCGAGTCCAGCAGTAAAGCAAGATGTGTGAGCGTAAAGAAAAGTGAGATGGTAAATCGTTGGGGAGGGGGAAAAAAAATCAAAGATAATTTGTGTGACTGAAGGTTTTGCAGTACCTCTGTCTTTGCCATCGTTTAAATTTGACCCCAAGCCATTTCCTCTCAGCCACATCGTCCACCTTTATTCTAAAATGAAAGTTTGTTTTATTGACCTGGAGACATTTTCCATCATTAGGACTCCACCCGTATCATCAATGAACAAATGAGTCCGTGGCATGCTCATTTAGGTGCCGACATGTCGGAAACATTTAATGAACTATGAACAATAAAGTGCTTGCTGTTGCTGACGATATGCAAAATCTGTATGAAGTCGATTGGCATTTGTGCTGCCAGGATCAATACGGTCCACACATGCAAGGTCTGGGTTTCATTTTCCCAGAGGGATCAAACGCTCACATCAGAACATTGATGATCACAAACACAAACACAAGCTAATTGATTCAGATTGATTAGTGAAACAAAGGCTATAAGGTCTGGTGGAGGGAGAGCGTTTCTGCATGTTGTTGCATCACTTTAAATCTTAACTTGCATTAGATTCAGTGACAAATTGTGTTTACAGACAATGGGTTTCCAAAGTGTACCGAGCCCATGTAGCAATATGATCCATAGAATCATTACGGTTTTTAATGCAGAGTTTTCAATGTTGGTTTTCTTTCCCTGCAGATTCTCTGAATGTTTTGATGATATTATGGACTGTAGATGGTGAAATACTCAGATTTGTTGCAACTGCACACTGAGAAACATTGTTCTTAGTACACTGTTGGTCTATTTGCCCAAGCAGATTTTCACTAAGTGTTGAACGTCTCCCCATCTTTGCTTGTGAATGACTTGAGCCTTTTGATTATCAACCATAATACTGTCATCTGTTACTAATGAACATCTTTACATGTGGAATGGTCCAATCAGACCTGCAGAATGTCAGGTGCACAGGTGTGACCAATGGAAATGATTAGTAACACTTCAGATTTTGGGTGCATGTGTGACCAAAACAGTCACTGTCATTACATTAGCTTTTAGCTCAAAGTGATGCTACATTGACTTGGCTATACTCTTAGCTTGGTTGCTTAATAAAGGAGTCAAATTGATTAAGAAATTAATTCAATAATGACTGTTGAATAATTTTCTATTATTTGACTTGTTTCATCACTTTTTACACATTTGGTAACAAGTTAAAGAAACAAAACTTTTTACAGCATCATGTAAACACAGATTTATGTTCTAGACATTTGTTAATTAATACTGAAAGGATTGAAACATTTGAGTGTCTAATACTTTGTTAATGCTAATTAATGCAGTCTTTTGATAATAATTGGCTCTGAGCAGATGTGGGAGATGAATTCATTTAGTGAAAACAAAATCCAGCATTGTTGCGTGACAGTACTCGACACTTCAGCGATAACAAGGATAAAAAAAAAAGTGACCAAACCAGAAGGAGAGAGGTAGAAAATAATTAATTCTTTAATAAAAATACATTTATAAATTTGGCAGCATGTACTCTTTAACGTTTCCATCAACCCAGGAGGAGAGAAACAATGAAAACCAACTGTACAGTAGGCATTTAAAATAAAACACATATTCTGGGTAGCAAAATACATACAAATGAGGAAGAAACGGCAAGTCGAACTGAAGGAAAAACAGCTAAATAATATAAATGATTTCAAATAGCAGTTTTTGAACCGACAGGTCTGGCAAACAAACGTGATACACAACTGAACATTTCTTTTAACTCTCAACACCACAACAGGAGACTGAGGTTCACTTTAGTCCTTCAATACAACTACAGCAGCTTGGTATAAGACAAACAACACATGAACAAACTGGAGGCACCGCAAACATCAGGTTGTTCTTATGCACTGGTCAACAATCAGCTTTACCACAACACAGCAGGCGGTGAAATGACAAAACTGGCTTTGGATCAGTGTTTAAGGACAACTAAGTGTTAACTTCCTCCTACTCTGGAAAGGAAAACTGAGCATTTTCATACTGGAAATGGTGTTTCCTGTACATTCAATGACTGGGATACATCATGACGGAGATGTAAGCTCTTTTCACACAATGGGATGGCACCGATGGATGGACTACAGGTTCTACAGCAGCCTTATTGCACATGGGAGAAAGCGTTTGCAGGCGGTTGACAACCAAAATGAGTCCTGTATAACCTTTGTAAATATATTTTTAAGCCTCTTAATGTGCCCAGATAGATAGCAGGCTTGTTTTGGTTCTTTTTCAGAGGCCAATTGAAGTTTCTGCCCAAACAGACTGAGCTCAGAGTGTTTGTGGACGTATGAAGAGGCTGGATGGTTTGTAGCATGAATTTTTATATCGTAATTTCAATAGATGGGTACCAGTTGGCTACGAGGGTTCCATCTTTGTAGAGAAGCACCAAAGTATCGATGTTGACAAGGTTTGCAACGGTATGAGATTTTCACGGTATGATGACCGCCTCAGAAAATATCATGGTTTCACAGTATTTCATATTATTATTATTGTTATTATTATTATTATTATTTGCAATGACCCATAAAGGAATGAAAATATAGGATTTTTTGGGGGGGGGGTGACCAAATGTTTTTATTACAGAGGAATTCTTAAACTATTTTTGGCGGAAGGATGAGGAAAAAGTCTCCCTTTTGAAAAGAAATGAAACAAATAAAGCTGTACATGTATAAGATACGGTACAGCCTGCAGTTCTTTGGCTTGTTTGGATGTGATGTCTACTATAACTTCATTTCCTTTGAAATGACTGTGTTACAGTCGATGAAGTTTGGAGATCAGTGACATCCGTCTCACTTCTCTCTGCTGTTTTCTCTGCCTGTGGTGCTGCTGTTGCTGAGTCTGACAGGCAGTGGAGGAGTAATATAGAGATGTAATGTTACCTCCCTTTGTTTGTTTTTTAAAGAAAATCTGTAATCAATGAAGCTTTAAGCCGTGGTCTACAGTGAAACCAGTAACTGCTGCAACCGTAAATGGCCTGTATTGTTTTTTGACTATTTGTTTGAAAGTGAATTTTAGAAGTCAAAGCATGCAGAGAGCCTCTTGTTTCCTTCATTTTAGATTCCTCACATCCAGAATAAGAGCAGGAGAACAAAAGACCAGACAGGCCTAAAGACCTTTTACCTTATCTTGAAATATGAACCCCTACTCGGTGAGGCCTCCAGTCGGGAAATGTATTTTCCCGCCCAGCAGTGAGCGAATTCACCCGGAGATGACATGTCCTCCCACTTTTAAATTATTGCCCCTGAAGCTGCTGACAAAAAGATCACAGCGGTGGTTTTTAAGTGATAGTTATGGGACAGGATGTGTGTCTTGGGGCACATTTTACAACGCTGCTGTTATTAGTTGCCAACGCAATCTGAACAGGTACATAAAATACTAAGCTGGCAGGAGTTTACAGCTGATGCTCAGGGATTCTGTGTGGGCAAAGTGCTTAGAGGGAAGAAATAAGGAAAGACTATACCTACATTTTTCACAGACTGAGGCCCATTTGTTCTTCTAACTACACGTCTGTGCTGAACTCAAAGACTGTCCTGTTAAAATAATTCAACTGATTATTTACATGTTTAAATAACTTATCTGACGGACTGAAAGTCGGCTCTTGTCTCAGCATTTCGTTCAAAACATATTAAAATAATACATCAATATTTTGATACGTCACTTTTTTTCCCCTCGACCTTACAGGATCACATGATTATATCCCCACCCTTTCTTCAGAGCTCCAACCGGGGTCCAAATGATTTCCTTTAGCCGAAACATCTGCTTAAATATTTGCTTTAAAATGTGCAGTTCTATTACGTAAAGGTTAAATAAATTTAGGTCAAATATAAGACATACAGATCTTTAAATGAGCGCTGTTTTTTTTCTTCATCAAACTGAACTAGTTCTTTGCATAGTTTTAAAAATACAAAGAGCTTTTGGGCAAAGTATCAACTATTTCACTCTGTCTATATTGTGCTATTCAACTTATTCAGGTTTCTTAAGATTCACTTTCAAACTGGCTTTTTAATGTGCTAACAAAAGATAAGCTTTACGTATTTGTGCAGTTTGTCAACAGTGTAATTGTGACAAGGACACCAGTAAGTGGATTATTGTAAAATTGTCTTTTAACAACTTTAAAAAGATGGTAGATGGCAGCCTTAAATTTCTAAATAAGTGCAAGAATCACATATCGTTCAGACCAAATACAAAATTTGACAAAAGTCTGCTTCCCCCCCAAGGCTAAATTCCTTTTTCCATTTCAAATATGAATGGGGCCTTAATAAGGTTTGGTGTTTTGTGCTAGTTGAGTGAAAATGTTCTTCATTCTTTCATAGTCAATTTACGATCATATGACTGGCGGAGAATCTGAAGCGCAGACGTGACGAGTGTCAGGAGCAGATTCACCTCCTGTGATGATGTTTTACTGAGGATGAAGTTCCAATCAGAGCTCAGCGGCTTGAGATTTCTGTCACCGTCTGCAAATAGAGAGAGGATTTAGATTAGACTGGGGGGAAAAAAACTCATGAGATGAAATGCAGAGTCCTCCTAAATTAACTTTCATGATGTTTACATTGTCAAAAGTGCAAAAGTGACCTTCACTTCTGAGGGTGTCAAAGTGAGATACTGTAGGAAAGATCAACAAAACAGAGAACTTCTGTCTGGAGGCCTTTAACAGAGCACACCAGCATTCCTATTGCATCACACCGCTGCCTGTCTACCTGTTGTATACATGTGCTGATAATGATTCCTGTTAACTTGCGGTGCTTTTCATGTTGGGAGGAAGAAGAGCCTTCAGCAGCTAAAACCTGCTTGGAGGCAGATTTTAATGGCGTGTTTTCCAAAGACAAACGTGATGAAATTGACTTGATGTCAGCATGACGGAGCGAGGTCATCAGTGACTGAATCCCCATTTCTGGAAACGATGTCCGAACATGTGCCTCATGAGCAATACTGTCAAAATGACAGACAGGATGCCAGATGAAATATCCGGACCCAGTTTTACATGTAGACTAGAGGCTCTGATGTGATGTGAAGGACAACACTGAGGTATTAAATACGTTGGATGGATATTTGGGGAGGGGATGGCTCAAGGTTAAATGTATTTACATATAGCATTTTATAAACAAACCGTGTTTGTGCCAAAGTGCTTTACAACAGACATCTCTCTTTTTGCATCTGCATAAGAGTCTGGCTTGCAGCATTCTGAACCCGCTGCAGACGGTGAATGGAGGCTTGGTTAATTCCAAAATACAGGGAGTTGCAGTAATCAAGTCTTGATATTAAAGCATGGAGTACCTTTTCTAAATCTTTTGGTGATAAAAAAGGACCCGATCTTAGATATCTAAGCTGACCTGAGGTAGACCAGGTATGTACTTATGGGTGATTTGAACCCAAGTCTATATGTCTATGAGTGCCGGAGCAAGATATGGCTGTCCCATTGGTGTGTGAGTGATTGTGTGAATGGTTGATGATCCTGATGAGGAGGCGGTGCCTTGCATGGTAGCCTCTGTCACCACTGTATGAATGTGGGCTTGCGGTTTAAAGCACTGCGGTGGGTCAGATTAGAAAAGTGCAATATAAGCATTGCTGGTAATGAGAGTACAGTCTATTAAGTCATGACCTTAAGTTTTTAGCAGGCCGTACCTCTGTCTTGTTGTGGATCCATAGTTATCTAACATCTGAGTGCTGGCAACTTCCAGGTTCCAATCACACAACTCCAGCAGCTTTAGACACTCTGATCTGCTCCTCAGACCCAAACAGAACAACTGCTCCACCTGCACAGAGACAGATAACAAAGATGAGAACAGGAGTCAGGGATAGGGAAGGCATTATAGCAGGGGTAGGGGGAGAAGTACAGGATTCATCTTTCTTACTACTTCAGGTGAGTGCGGTCGCAGCACCAGTGAGCATATTGTGACATTATTTCAGTCTTAATGCAAGCTCAGTGTCTTGGTCAAACACATTTCTGTTGCTCGGATTGAATCGGAGACCTTTGGATGATCATTTTCCTAATCCACTAAACTTTGCAGCCACTATTAAGGAGCAGTCAAGTGTTCCCTTGTGCCCACTGCCATCCAAACACAGCTACTGAACAAGGCTTTTGTTGCCGGCTCATTGTGGCACTGACCTGATTTTCCCTTAAGGTTCAACAAAGCGGTTCTTATCATATGATACGAACCTATAAAATCAAAGCGACTTTCAGCAACTTTAAATTACTACCTGTTTGCAGTTATATCCTGTCTCAAACAGGTTATTACAGGGCGTAGGATCTGAACTGGATCTCTGAGGACCACTGATGACTCTGGATCACTTTTATTTACTGCAGTGCTGCAGCATAATTGTGTCTCCATTTTGTTGAACTACAACCATGAGACTTTGTATAAAGTTCAGTTTGTCGGTACGCCTTTTGTTTATATGAAACGTCAATATAATGGAGCACAAAAACCAAGTAAGTAGGAGCGAGTTATCACTTGTGCCAGGATATATATATATGAGCAGATCAATAAACTCGAATGGCACTCAATCCATCAAGGCCAAGCAATGCTACATGTCTCACATAACCTAGATCTGGACCCGCACTGACGATCATAAAATAAATCATAAAGCCCCATCATCTCAGCTACACATTGGCGGTAGCTACTCGTTTCTTGCACTATTTGTTACCGTACAGTGCTTAATTAAAGATCAGCCCCTACAATTACATACTCTAATCCAGCAGATCTTTTATTTGAATCTACATTATACACATAAATACCAACAACATGAATATGTATGATGTTTTTTTTTTTTTTACATCTCAATTTATGTATTTTTTCCTGAGAAATTAGGGATAAGGGAAATTAGGGAGGGTTTCTTTCTTTTTCTTTTTCTTTTTTTTTTTTAATTGACAGATCCATCATTCTTTCCTGTCCTGCTCCTAGATTTAATAGGTTTATGCCCGGCCCATGCCCCGCCCCTCCACAAACTGTCGTAGAAATCAGTTCATGACAAACAGAGGTGAACAATTAAAACTTACTTAGAGGAGGTAATTATAGTCAAGTTATTAAAATGAGGTGTAAAAAGAAAACCTCCAACAAGTTGTTAAAAATAGACAAGCTTAATATTTTGTTTTCATTTTACCTCCAATTCTAATAACATAAATATCTTTTGCTACATAGTTGAAAAGGCTGAGGCTCAGAGTTTTTTGGAAACCAGTGTCCCCACACCAACGTCACACACACACACACACACACACACACACACACACACACACACACACACCCTGAACCAATCGTGGACATGGACATGCATGGACACACCCATCTTATTATCATAAGCATGAGGGGAAAGGGAAATGTTGCAAAAACAAATTAGACACTAAGAGATTAAAAAAATCTACAAAAAGTGAAACAGAGTAAAATGAATTAAGATTTAATTAGTTAATCAATGAATTAAAGGTTCTAACATTGCTATGTTTGTTTCATAGCATACTGATAGATGCTCTCACCTTAAGATAATGCACAGCTTTCTGAACATTCCAGTTGTGGTTTTGGAGGGCGGCCTGGCACTCCTCTATCGTCACACCATGAACTGCCTCCTGCACCTGAATCACACAACATACACAGTGTTAGTCTCTGCTGCATCCAACAACACTTAGACTGGTCCTCTGGCTCTGATTCCTGCCTTCCATACTTTCCTCAGGAGCACCTGCACGCATGACTGGGTGCTTTCTTAGAGATTAAATCATCTGTATCAATTTAGAAATCTACAGACACTTCAAAATCTGACATACGAGCAAAATTCTTCTACTTTAAATCATTTTTATACCTTTTTTGGCACTTAGTTTGGTTCTTTTGTTCAATTTTAGATTCACCTGAAAAGCTGATGATAAGAATCCAAGAGATTTAGTCCTTTATATTTTCACAAAAACAATTTTATTTGTCAGTTCTACTAATTATGTTCATCTAAATCCACCTCTAAAACACGGATCACACTGACCCTGTGTTCCTGCATGCATAGTCACCCAATTTAATTCTTTATTTTTATTACACCATTGTACCGTTATTACTGCTACAACCAGTAAATGTCCTCTGCAGTACAGTTTATATATGAGATCCCCCATTTGCACTGCACCTCATGTGCAGCCAGAGATCACAGTATCCATTAAATGCCAAGTGCCCGATCAATGTGGAGCCTTTGAACCTGATTGAGCTGGAGTCCAAATCGCTGCAAAACACCAATCGGTGTCAGAATCAATTGACCGGCCGAACACAATCATCTCTGCTTCTTTTAAATTCAAATCAGAGCCGCGGCTTTTGTCTCCATAGACCAATAGCATATTTTTCAAATAAGTTATGAGAATTTGTAACATGTTTGTGCTTCTTCATTGTGATGGAAAAGTGTTTGTATGCCACCAGGTGTTTGTACTATAAAGATATTCAAATGTAATTTCCACTTTAATTATTCTGATTCATTGGATTTCATGAGTTCAGCTCCCCTTTGCTTCTGATAATGATTTGAAGTTGAATACAGAGATAATCTGGTCAATAATAACAGATCTGAGCAGTTAGTTAGTTAGCAGTACTGTATGTACCAGACATCGCAAATTACTCTTATTTTCAGTCTCTAACAGAAATGGGAAAAACACATATTTGCACTCAGACACATACAATTTTCTCTACAAGCAGACGACCAATAAAAATTACCTTCTGTTGCCCCCTTGTGATGATCACTGTTAGCACATGTAATATACTGTACCCCTTAATGGTTGCACATTACCATTACACAACCATGCACAACACTCTTGAATTCAATTTAAAAGTCTCCCTATTGCTTTTTAGTACATTACTAAAGCACTACGCAGAACATTGCACTGACACTTTAGCTCTGTGAGATAACGACAGTAGAAACTAAGAACAGATGAATATCTAGTTTAAGGACTGTGCTTTTTATATAATTTACAAAAGAAAAAAAAGCAATCAAAGCAGCATTAAGGAGGACATCAACTTTAGGTGGATAATTTATATAAAACTATCCACCTGCAGGAGAATCATATCCATCATGAGAGAATAAGTGTGAAGCTTAGCCCTTTTTTTAAAAATCAGTGAAGCAGAAAAACGACACTCCTCACATGATATAAAATGTAAATGTAAATGCATGCATTTCATTAAAACTGAGAAGTTGTAAAAGGCAATCCAATTATCTCTGACCTTACCATTCTCACTCTGTCTGCTGAGCTCCCTCCACCGTCTGTCCTGGTGCAGGAGGCAGTGACCATCGATGCTGTCAGCCCATCTGAACACACGCGAGGGAGACTAACTGATGTCTTCATCCCTGACCGCGGGCCGCCCAGACTGCTGTTATTGTTGGAGGAGAAATTAGCCTTCAGCTCACCTGGCTGAGCGAGCCCTTGTCCCTGGGCGTGTCCCTGGAGAATCTGGCTGCTGACCATCATGGGTCTGACAGTGGCGGTGTTGGCTTGCCGTAGTTTTTCCTCCACACCGCTGACAGGCAGGCTCTCCGCCTCTTTGAAGAAGCGGTCGTAGCGGTCAAGGTACGGGGGCCTCTCTGGTAGAAGGTAATAGTGGGTGTTACTGACTTTACGCCCATCACGGACGATGGGGAGGATACAGGGGCCCTTGTTGGCAGCGTCCTTCCCTTGTGCTTGGATCACTTTGGGGGCAGCATATTTAGGATCTGAGGCAAAGCTGTGTGTCGTTGGCATGAGTTTACCTGGAGAGGTGGAGAGGTAGGAGCCATAGGTGTGTGTGGAGGAGCAGGAGGTAAGAGGAGCTTGCATGTTGGGGGGGCTGACAGAGTAGACTCTCTGCTGGGGGGAGCCCACCACCAGACCCATGGGGCTGGGAGTCCTAGAGCCCGGCTGGGACAGAGGGTCCCTGGGAGGGATCTGAGGCGGTCGTTCATGGCCTAGGCCTGAAACGTCCTCTATGGTGTCCGCTGGCGTCGGTGACAGGGAGAAATCCCTTGACCAGCGAGCAGATGTGTAGTCGCCCCTTTTTATGGGGCGAGGGGGGATGGGAACACGTGGGGGGATCTGGGGTCTGTCCTCATTACAAGAGAGGATGCTCTGCTGGTGTCCATCCTGAGTCTGTGGACACGTGGCTGAGATTTGGGATGGTGAGCTTGGCTGGGCTGCACACCCAGTGGGTACATTGAGTCTTCTCATGCACTCTTGTTGGAGCTCTTGGAAGATCTCCGCTGACTGAGAAAAAGAGGTGGAAAGGCCTTGGCTGTGCTTGCTGGTGAGAAAGAGGTTGTCCTCGAGGGCTGGTCTGTCTGAGCCCCTGGAGACCAAAGCCTCACCCTCCACCTTCTGTCCAGAGGAAAGAGCCTCATCTGGGTAACAGACGTCACTCGGCTCCTCTTCAGGCTGCTGCTCCAAGCTGTTGATGGAGCTCACCTTTGAGGAAAAAGAAGATTTACCACTATAAATACATTATACTGTGTATCTATGTAGGAGATATTATAAGATCACATTTCCATCAAATGTTGGCATAATGTGAAATATGCTGTATATCACTTCCTGCCATACCTCCATATCGTCTTCATCTTGGGCTACATCATCATAGGCAGGGGGTGGGGGTAATGGCCGGGCATCCCAGTCCACTACGGGCGTAGGATGAAGGGGACGGGGCAACGATCTACAAGGACTCTGAGGTGGAGTACGGTCCAGGATGTTCTCGGCTTCCAAGGCTAGCTTTGCCAGTGAGGGAATCTGAATTTCAACCACAGGGGAGGGGGAGGGGGAGGGTGTCGGTGGAGGGAACTCCTCCCCAAAGTCAATGAGGGACACTTCACTGTTGGGGTTGTAGCCTCGGCCACTCCCCTGTTTGGAAGCAGAGACCCACGCAGCGGGTTTAAGTTTCAAACCTTTGACAGAACCAGTTTTCCGAAGTGACAATCTCTTTAGTCCTGCCGAAGTCAGATCCTCATCATCATTTACTGGATCATAGCAAGGCTCTGGAGACACAGACGCAAACACACAAACACAATACACTCTTCAGTTAACTGAAAAAAAATAGAGAGTGATGGCAATAATGCTCTTAAACATTACTTCACACCACAAAATGCAAAACACACCACTCCAAAAAAGTGTTCAGGTTCAAAGTTAGTCCAACAGTGCACAGCAAGGACACTGCACACCTTTTTAGAGGGACACAGAGGTGGAAAGCATGGATGTTATGAGAGGAAATAAAATCTGATGACAGAATCACTGCAAAGACAGGCCAACAAGAGACAAAAAACAAACAAAACATGGGATGTACCTCTGAGGAGTGGAGCTAGGAGGGAACAGAGAGGGCAGGAGCAATGGGTGAGGAGCTGCTGAGGGAAACCAGACTTACTCTTGATTAAGACTGCTGGTTGAGGAGGCCGGGGAGGAGGCTCCTCTGGAAAAAGAAAAGCAAACCCACCACCGCAAAGAAGAAACAAAGAAGAAAAAGACGGTAGCAAAGAGAGAGGTTAGAGGAAAAAAGCAGGAAGCAAAAATAATAAGCTTTGTCAGAAAGTGTTAAGAAAAACGAAAAGTAAGCGTCTGGTAGCCATTTTTCCAATCAGCATGACTTTTTCATTATTTATTTACTTATTATATAAGTTTCTCAACCTTGTCTATGCATCAGATACTGATTAATGAGGAAAAACAACTGCTATTTTTTCATATGGCAGAATCTGATTATGTTCCCTGCAGAGTGCTGTTAGTTTGCCCTGTTCCAGCCTTGACTTTTAGCTCGTGAGCTAAATGCTAAATAAGAGTTGTGATCAGTGGGGCTCCCTAAAGATTCTGGGCCCAGAGATAATATATAATGAATGATTATATGAGATTATCCTTTTTCCATTGTGTGTGTTATGGCTTCAGTCATCATTTAGGACTCTTTTACTCACTTTTAGCTCGTCCTGGAAGTTGTGTGGGCCGAGCACCACTGTGGTCTACACCAAGGACATCAGGAGGATCCAAGGGATTCCCAAGGTACAAACTAGAGGGAAGAGAGAGACAGACTTAATTACAGTAAATGTCAAATCTGAATCTACTAACCTGGTGTTGTAATATTGCAATACTGCCATCTATTGGTGAGAGTTTATTACTACAACCCAGCAAAAACTAAATTAGACAAACTTTTACCACTTAAGTTCCAACATGGACATATTTATAAAATAAAGAACAGTTAAACTATGTAAATTCCTCTCTGGGTACAATTTAGCACTAAATTCACCTAAAAGTTAATAAACAGAGGCTCATCCATACTCGTCAATCCTGTCAGGGAAGCCCCAGCAGCGATGAGGGTTGGAGTCTCCGTGTCCTGTGTGGATGAAGCTGTTCTTGAGCGGCCGGCTGATATCATGAGCTGACAAACCTGCAACTGATGTCACCACATTTCTGGGGAACTGCCCGAGCTTTAGGGTCCGTTTGTTTTGACCTCGCCACCAGTAGTTCTCTGCCCTGAAAGACAGAAACACTGAATGGACTGGACCAAATAGATATGCAGGACATTTAATATTTAATTAAAAATAATTGCAAACATGTATTTAAGGGTACAACAGAAATTATATAGAATTATTAAAAAAATTAATAGAAAATCCAATGTCTTTTTATTAGTAATGATTGATGTACTTAAGTCAAAATATCTACAAGATCAGAGGCAAGACCTGTAGACACTTTAGAGAGAATTTAAAAGAAGTGAGGTTTGCTAGTAGGTCTATCAGATAAAAGGGACATTCTTGAAGGAAGATTTCTTGTTCACTGTCTAAAACTCTAACACCCACCTCCCCTCTATGATGGTGATGACATCATTGGCCTGGATGTGGAGTTTGTCAGGTTCATCAAAGTCCTGCAGAGCACACATGTCTGTGGGCATGGTCTGAAATACAAAAAAATGCACATGAGATGCCAAAGCAATTTTGAACGCAGCAAACTTTTGTGTAAGCTGATTGAAAAATTTCAGTTTCTAATTTGCAGTAACTCCACTAGGTGGAGCTAAAAGTCCATTTATACAATGATGGATATCTGAGGGAACACTGGCCTCTCTGCAGCAGAGGTTTAAACATCACCAACTGTCTTTTGTTTAGTGAACTTGAATGCAGATAGGGACCTAAGGAGTAGACTGTATACCTGGAACTGAAAAATAAGCCAAAAAAAACCCTAATATTGAACACCCCTGATGGACTCTTGTGGCTGCCCAAATGAAAGCCCTCCTACCTCCAGGAGGAATTCACGCAGGGCAACAAACGTAGGTCTGTCGTCTGGTTTCTGAGCCCAGCACTGCAGCATGACATTATATATATCCTGCGGACAGTCTTCAGGCTTAGGGAGGCGTTCGCTTTCTTTATCAATCTTGTGCAGGATCTAGGTTTTTTTTCACAAAGGATCAAAAATGAAAAAGGAAAGAGGACAGCAGAGGAGTATATTAATGTAGATGTGAATAAATGCAGCTGCATCTACCTGTGTTACTTAGCATCAAAATGTTTTGGTACACTGTATATGTTTTTATTTTTTTGTGCATGCTTACCTGGCTTCCATTGAGGCCCAACCAAGGCTCCTGTCCATGTGTGAACATCTCCCAGAGGGTGACTCCAAACATCCATGTGTCTGTAGCGTGGGAGAATGTTCTGGTCTTCAGACTCTCTGGAGCGCACCTGCAGCAGGATGGGCAGCAAACTTCAACATGGACTGTACACAATTATCTCCAACTCTGTCCAAACGTAATGCTCACTATGGGTGGAGAATATGTTTTCAATGTAACCAATAGAATATTTAAGGCAAGATGCACTGTTGTTTGGAAATGTCAACTAAAATCAAATATGCTGTGCATGAAAACAATAAAAAGAAATAGATTGCTAGCTAGCTGCCTGACTGAATTATAAGCATGAAAGGACTGCAGCTGAGACCAATCGGAATTATTAGTTAAAACATCCTGCAATTAATTTTAAAAATGCAGGAAAAAATTGCACCTAAAAACACACGTATCCATGCCTGGATTGCATCAAAATACATCTTTGGTTATTGTGCCGCTCTCTCAGTCCACCCACCATGCAAAGGGGACTTTTCGATGTTCCTGCATGACGTAGTGCTCGTCGTTGTTGGGCAGCGCCCGCATCAGGCCAAAGTCCCCGATCTTCACTCTGTGAGCTGAGGCCAGCAGGATGTTCCTAAAGAGAGAAAGAGGGTCACATGTTTAACGACTGTCTGTGCTAAAAATGCTAAATTAATGATGTTTGATCTTGGCGGCACGGTGGCGCAAGAAGCTCCAGGGTTCAAATCCCACTGTGGGCCTGGGACTTTTCTGTGTGGAGTTAGCATGTTAGTAATATTATTATATTCAGAATATACACCTACATAACACTTGGCATGTTGTGCATAATGTGAGTAATGTCTGAACGCAGCCCTTAAACTCATGACCTTTTCTTTGAAAGCATCAAATAAACCTGTGATGTGTAAAGAGTGTAATTCATCATCTGGTACAGTTAGGATATAGAATCAACAGGACCTTTAAAACCACAGCTTGATAACTCTTCATGTTTGGCGTACTCTACCAGCCGTGCGGAGTCACAGCTTTAACTGGGAAAATGACTCAGTTTTACCAGTCGTTATGATTTTCTCGGTGTGAACAGTTTAGTGAAAGTGATGGATTCGGACAACGCCAGCAGCTTAGACCACCCAGTGCATCCAGCAAACCAGTGACTCATCTGGCTTTTAGGCCAAGTCTCCCTGTAATGGCCTGTAAATTTATGGGTGGAGGACGAGAAGCAATATGAAGAAAAAAAAATAGGTGTCATAGAGAATAAAAAGGTTATAAAAAGGTTTTGACCTGCTGCTAAAACTTCTTGTTCTTACCTGGCAGCCAGGTCCCTGTGGATGAACCTCCTTTGCTCCAGATAGGCCATGCCACAGGCCACCTGCACTGCATACTGACACAGGGTGTGGATCAACACAGGGCCCTGTGGACGGATACATCGGAGGCGCTCCAGCAGAGAACCCAGAGGAGCCAACTCAGTCACCTTCACAGCATAGAGAGAGAAGGGGTGAAGAGAGGAACATGAGCGTAATAACTAAAAGGAAAGAAGAACAGATGTTTTAGAAGAGAACGCAAGGTTGGATTCGAATATGAAAGGAGGAAAAGAAGCGAATGTAATCATAGCACAGTCCAAAAAATGATCTGACGAAAATACACGAGTGGAAAAAAGTAGGATGAAAACAACAAGGCTGAAATGTCAGCCATTAGTTCAGATCCCAGTCCTCCATCACTTTCTCCATGACAAAGACCTTAAGGAAGGATCTGGTCCGATTTAAACAGACTGTAGGGTCAAGAAGCAAAGTCGAAGTGCGTCTGAAAGTGACAACTGTACTCAGGATGTGCGTGTGAACGTGACAATCCTTGTAACTGAGGTACACCTGTGGGTATATGTGTGTGTTTCTGTTTCTGTCCTTCCTGTGTGTGTGCGTTTTCTGTGTGTCCACTACCATCTTCATTGGGTGTGTGAGCACCACACCGTAGAGGCGAATGAGGTTCTGGTGATCCAGGGAGTGCATGGTGTTGACCTCACAGATGAAGTCCTCCAGAGCGTCGGGCTGACTGAGCACATCTGTCTTCAGACACTTCACAGCTACGTTCAGCTAGAAGCAAGGACAGAGACTTCAGATGAATTCATATCCTTTTCAGTGATATCCTTACGGCGGATGTACTTCTAATTGAATTTGCAAACACTCATGGACACACAGACTCATGCACCTGCATTTATTATTCTTAAATGAGCAGAAAATGCGTTAAAAATGCGGGGCCTCCTCACCACCTTCCCAGCAAGTGTCAGCCACTCTCCTCTCTTCACTACACCGAATGAGCCGTCCCCCAGCTTCTCAAACAGCGTCAGATCCTTCTCTGGGATGAGGCAGGTCAGAGCCTGCTGCCCATCAAGAGGACCACCACCACCACCACCGCTGAGCTGCGTGGCCAGCACTCCCTCCCCGAGGCCCAGCGGAGGTGTGGGAGACAGCTTACGAAAGGAGGAGGCCGGCTGACCCTGTTGGGGGAAGTCTCCTCCGTCTGGACGCTTACCGCTAAATACCTAGAGGGGAACAGAACAGAGGGAATGAACGACGCTGGCGGTGCTACGTGGTGGATGTGTGGAGACATACTGTGGTGATATAGTGTGAAAAGAGCGGGTTTGTCATTTCAATGATGAAGAGGACAGAGAGAGAAAAGTGAGTCAATGTATTTTCTTACTCATCTATTATTATTTTTATACATTTATTTGACATAACCTCTACACTCTTATTTTTGGATGCATTATTAACATGTGACAAAGTGCACTTCGGCAGGCCTATCTGCATATCTACAGAGCCACTGGAACTTCAAAGTATAAGTCATCATTCAGCAGAAACTGTGAGCCTCGTCACACCAGCTTCTCCTTACTCTGTTATAAATGCATGTCTAGCCTTGTGCTGCATGCATGTGTTGTGTTATGTGAAACGGAGCCAAGCTATGATCAGAATCCAGCAGTCACATGGGCCGAGAATTACCCCCGAATGGCTTTTATCAGGGAATCTAATTTTCTGTTCAGTGTTTGCTCTGATGACTTTCTTCATCGGCAGAATGTTTTCAAAAGCTGACGAAAACAGACTTTTTTTCCCCCCACGGTGGTCGAGGCCCTTTTCCCAAAGATGTATCCATAAGGAAACGATCAAAACCAAGGTGGTACCAAATGACATCCAGCAACCAGGTGCACGTAGAGGTTTTTGTAGAATAACGGCATAAGTAGCTCACATTAAACTGTAGACGTTGCACCACAATCTGCACATTTAAGGGGTCGAAATCGCTAAGAGCTACTTCCCATCATTCAATGCTGAATGGCACAAAAATTGCCGCAAAGTGCGTGACTTGTGGCACAACAACATAAACAATAGAGCTATCTATATTCAAATAAGGGGGCATGAGGAGCAGCAATTCTACCTCCAACACACACACATACAGTTTAGTATCTATCACTTCACAGGACAGAGATTTAACCAAGTCCTCAACCTGGAATTTAATGATTTACCTTAAAGGGACTTGTGTTCTGTCCCCAAAAGAAAGACGAGTCCCCACAATGTGACTGTGCAGAGTGAGTGACACACATCCACACACTGCTCATTATGGGAGAGAGAGAAATTCCCTGCCTCTGGACTTAAACACTGACAACACAGCGCGGATGGTTTAGCAGTTAGGAAGCACTATTAGATTAAGTGTTCTGAATGTTTGTGTGCTTGTATAGTGTGTTAGTCTTTAACAGTTTCCCATTCCCCTAGATTTGAACCCATACACTCCGTGTGCTGTGTTCCAGTAAGGGAAACCTTTGTTTTGTTGAGACCCTAAAATAGGAATGCACGGAAACGGATGACGCTGAAGATATCAAATAACAAATCAGGTTGTGATGGTAACATCCAACACACACATGCAACACAACACATATACATACATATATATATATATATATATATATATATATATATATATATATATATATATATATATATATATATATATATATATATATATATATATGTCTTTCTCAGAGCAATCAAAGCAATAGATTCTTAAGGAGAATGACACCAATGTGAAATGATTATTGGTTCTGAAACAAAGGTCAGTTCTCAGAAT